>JAUTXW010002793.1:0-110000 GCA_030620095.1 Kuschelorhynchus macadamiae
TAAAAATGTAAATAGAATAATGCTCATTATTTTGATTTTGATTTTCGTTTATATGTAATTTATACTACATCAAACGGATATAACACGGGCCCTTTACCATTGAAATTAAAATACTTGAATATACATTTGAATAAATAAATAAAAAGTTAATACGAGATTTTAATTGTATAAGAGTTGTGGAATTTAAATGATTAGCGGGTATAAGGTAACTGATTTTATTTAGTATGCATTGTTTTGATTTCGAATTTTTATTAATGTCGATTCTTCTGAATATCAATTTTCATTGAATGCAGCCACCTTGTTTCAATTTTAATTATCGGACGTGGAGCGATCTAGTGCAAACTAAGAACAACAAGAGCAGAAATCTGTAATTTTTTAAATACCGGAGTTTCTGGCTAGGCATGCGTTCGAAGATTTAAAAGTGCATATAAAATTAAGACTGTGTTGTGCATGACGTTATGACGAGTCGGATGCGAATAATGAAAAACATATTCGTAGGTAATCAATGACAGTTAAAACGTGTTTAATTATTGTTCGATTGGGAATACTTAGTTATTAAATCATTGCGGAATACGATATACACCCCTATATTTAAAATGTGACCACGTACAAAATACAGATCATAATGAAAATAAGTTAAAACGCGTTAGCTCCCAACATCCTATTCCAAAACAAGCTATTCTATATATTTATACCAGAATAAAGAAAACAAGGTTTTGAATTTCCCAGCTATAATTCACAGATTCCACACAATGTAATTTGTAATGGCAAATTGCAATTTCTCCTGGAAGAATGTGTGCCGGCGACATGCTCTACTACAGTTTTTTTTGGCTTCTTAAACGTGATTTAAAGTAGGCTGTCCAGATTTTTTTTTAAAATGAAAAGAGTATATTTTGACGAAATGTAAAAATAGGTACCAGCGTATAATAATTAAGTAAAGTCTTATCACTTTCGCAGAATTCAATGACTTTCAATAATAATTATAATACACATAATAATATGGACTAAAAATAACAAAAATAATTAGAAAATGGCACCAGATTTCGCAAAATAGAGATCACTTGTCCCAGATTTCTCATAATAGAGGATATTTGTCGTATTTATGGAAATAGTAAAAGTACCAGAGTACATGGACCTGAAAATAAGAACATTCCTCTTAAAAAGAGTATATGTGGTCACCCTATTTAAAGCAAACTGTAGTAAGGTTGTATAGGTATATCACTATATCTTTATTTACAATATTTATTTGATAATTAGGACACTATTTTCATGTTTGTCTCCTTTTTTTAATATGTGAGTAATTATTATAATTTATAGGTATGTGCACTTCACTTTCAAAGCTGCGTGTCGATCAAGATACGGATTTACAAAAATGAACACATCAGTGGTGTATTTAGAATGCCGTCTTAGAGGGGCAGGCAAACATTTGATAACTAAAAAAAAATTCTAGGTTCTTGTTGGAACAACATAAGCATGAAGACTAAAAAAAAACAAAGTTCTCAATGTTTGTGAGGTAAAAGTCCCGAAATGCTTTATATACTGTAATTTTTACTTGGGTTATTAGCTCGGGGGAAAGGGGGTGCAGGGTGCATTTGTCTCCTGCACGTACTCAAACCGAAACTGTCGTATGTTGGAATGCAGAACATGTTATATTGAAGAATACCCCAAAACAAAAACATTGCATTCATGCCCTATTATCTTGGTAATTTTGTTCACAAGGTCTCTTTACACACAGCTTTGTAGGTTACACAAGTTTAACCTACAAAGCTGATTTTTTTTTTCTATTTTTAGTTTTTACATTCTGGTACTCACGCACATATTATGAAATCAAGGGCTTTTAAAAAACGCACGTCTATCTAAAAAAAAAATTAGTTGATCTGACCGCGAAAAAGAAACGTCGTATTTCAAATCTATGTGCACCATCTTGTTGATAATGGAAAGTAGCTATAAAGATATAAAATTTATTTTGTGATATCTCTTCAAATGCAGCCTGAAAAAAATAAAATATGTATAGCTGATTTTTCGGTATTTTACGTACCTATATCCTCGGAGGTAGTCATAATTGTCTAACTTTGTCAAATACTTATTATTCGATGTTAAATTGCGCAACTTTGCTCTATTTTAACCGACATTGTATCGAATTTGTAACACCCTGTATATGTTTTGTTTTCATTCGTTGGGACCATTCCGGTATACTACCTCAATGGTTGAGAGATTCCAAGTACAACCATATGTAATTCTCACATTGAATGCTATTTTTTAACTAATTTTTATTTCTCAATCTAGAGTGCTGTGATTTGACAAAAACTATTAACTTACCTCCAAGAACCCTGAGAAAAATAAAATTATCTGTCTATTCACTAAACATCTTTTACGCCCATTTAAATATTAAACAATTTTTTCTAAAAAATCTTTTTTTTTAATGTCGCTCTTCGGGTTAGCCTTTGCGAGTAATATATAATGATACCCCCACAACAATATGCAGTATTTTAAAAAATCGGCAAATAAAGGCATAATATGCATTTAAGCCTAAGCAATTTCTAGTCACCCTGATATACGAAGGTTCTGGTTTGACACGTCATGGTTGAAGTTACAATATCATAGTAAATCAAAATAACAAACAAATATAGGGCGTCCCATTTAAAAAAGAAAAGTTAATAGCAGAAATTCGGAACTAAAAGAAGATACGGCAACACTGTTACAGTAAGATATATCATAAAACAAAATAGATAAAAACTCAAAGTGGAGGTGCTACAGATAAAACGTTTAAACACGCATTTCAGATTTCAAAACTTAAAAATAGCTTTCTGGATAAAAAATCAGATTCAGCTTTTGCTGGAAGAACATTCATTGCTTTATTTTACACCTACCAATAAAATAAAGGTTGTGTTGTTTGATTGAAATTGTTATATCATTGTATAAACGGAGGCTTAACAATAATGGTTGTATACATATATATATATATATATATATATATATATATATATATATATATATATATATTTATTTGATAAATTAAAAATAAATCCGAATTCAATGGCCGATTCAAATTATAAACCTTTCATTAACATCAGAATCAGACACTATCACTAACCGAGAAAATAAGTGTTACTTCACAGATTGTTTTGTAATCTGTGACAATATAGCTTGTACAAATTTATTTAAAACTAAAATCTCGTGTTGAAGTGTTGAAAGTAGTTTGCCCAACCATCGACGTGGCACGTCATGCGAATACTATTTTTTGCCTTCGCCCTCCCACTTCATATACTAACGGCCCGCCACTGACTCAGGCCCTCGCCGTCGCGTCGGCAGTGGCCCCAGCACAGAGCTTGCGCGTCTTGTTTTTGCGGGGATTTAATGATTGAAAAGGCCACAACGCGTAAGGCTCAAATATGTGGTGGGGGTCCCGAGAGACATCAGCGAGCGAAATACAAAACTGAGGATCTTTTTTTTTTTTGTCATCATGTAAATTTTGAGTTGCTGCCGAAGGACCCCCAAATACGTAAAACCCATTGACCGTTTTTTGTCATCGCAAAACTTTGCCTCGCCCAGATGAGCCCCAACCATCGTAAGTAGTTAATTCGGCCTTGTTGCTTCTAGAAAAGCAGCCTCTATAACGCGACATGCGAGTCGCCTTTTAATACTCATTGTTTATAAAATTATGATTAACACCACGATACACTTACAACGGTATGCCCACGCCGGTCTCTTCAGCATTCAGCAAGAAAATAAAATTGAAGTTTACAAATATCAGATTATCTAAAGTGCTCATCGTGAGGATTCGTGATATTTATTTTGATTAAAATAATTAATTAATTTAAAATAAAAGTTAAGAATGCTGCAAGTAAAATAATTGTAGGGGAAACTTCCATTCATATTTTATAACATTTGTTACTTGAGTTGCTGAACTAGTGCCGTCTATTGACATTTTTAGTTTTTACTTGCAATTGAAAAATACAAACCATTTTCAAAAGTGCCCTATACAAGTAGCTAAAACCATATTGTTCTATTATTATAGTAAATATATCCTAAATTACCATTTTTTAAATTTACAGCTTGACGGTAAGCACCAATCCACATTTTTGAAAATGTATTATTTTGGAAATTTGAAATATCTTATATCTGTCACTTTTGTTTATCGATTATAATTTCAATCTCGATTTCTACTGCCTGCAACTGCACAGGTAGGACGTAATAAACTGTATTGAAAATAAAATCTTTAGATTCAAAATAATTAGTTTAATAATTTTAAAAACATTTTATTGAAGCGTAAATTCTACAAACGTTTTCAAATGACAATGCATTACGGCCTATTTGACTCCCAAACGCTGTACATAGATGTGACGTACTTGCGCGAGAAAGACGAGTTTAAATTCGGTCCGTATCATCGTCGTTTATTGCACAAATGATATTAAAAAATCAGCAAGCAAGATTATTAGAATGTCGGCTCATACTTCAGAACACAGAATACCAGACCAGAGAAGCTCCAGAATTTTACAAACCTTTTTGACCGCGAAGACTTCTCTTTCGTATGACGACACATTCGCAAATTAATTTGAGTTATCGAACACACTCACGCAAACACATTATATTTCTTTTGGGAGGCTATAGATGGCGAAACTTCCGATAATAAAAATGCATTCGAGGTGCTTGTATTCAATCGAAATTGATATCAATGGAAATTGGTTTCAATGAAAATAGATAATCATAGAAATTGCTGTAAATGAAAATACCATTCATAAAAATTGATAATCGGCTATATTGTTTCCCACAAAATACTACAAAGGTACTCGTTAAATATTGGATAAATATTGATATCAACAAATTTGTAAGTAATAAAATTATATTATAATAAAAAAAATGCATTTTAATTATAATAATATAATGAAAATTGAATTAATTTTGTAAAGACCCATCCAAATATCCTGACATTCATTTTAATAGCTAAATCAAATTAATTGATTGTTAAAAATATATATGAAGGCTTTAGCTCTAGATGTTCCAAGGATTCAGTTAAAATTACATTTTTATTATAATATTATAAAATAAATTGCCATAATAAAGTCCCATTCAATTTAAATTAATACCTGGCATATAGCAGACTAAAAAGTAAAACGGCGTTCCATAGGTAAGTTTATTCTAATTATTAGTATTTGTTTTTTTGATTGGAATTTTATCGTGAGGTGGTGGTTACTATATTTACATAAATATATTGACAATAGGATATTCGACCTCGAAGACCTTGTATTCGATCTTATTTATTGATTTGATTTAAAGAAGTGAGGTGTACCTACATTTTTTTGGTAAGCCTATTTTGATTATTATTAGTATTGTTTTTCATTTGTATGTATTTTGTCGTTAGGTGGAAGGTGGTGGTTATTATTACCAACAGAATCAATAGAATATAATTTTAAAATGGATATTAGAAAGTTTTTAACTAAAACAAAAATACCTGTTTCTGGTTCTGAAAACTCTAGTGATAATTGTGTGCAACAAACAGAAAAAAAAAAATTAACAAACAAAATAAGTTTCGATAATGACACGCCATTGCCAGTACCAGAACCAGATCAACACCCAAATTCGATAGCCAGCTCCAGCACTAGGTCTTCGTGTAGTACACAAATCAACAAATCACCGGAATCAGGTATTGGTGAACCTGAAAAATATGATTTAGGACTTTTTATTTCGGCTGTCAACATAAGCGATATGACTAAATACAATCTTTTAGTGAATCCTTTTACACCTTTTTCTAATTATAACGTCAAGGATGATGTTGGTTTTGGCGAAAGAAAAAGAGCATTTAGGATAGAATGGATGCAAAAATATACCTGGATGGTTTATTCAAAAGCCTTAAAAGGTGCTCTGTGTAAATATTGCGTAGTTTTTAAACCAGCCATCCATAGAGGTTTTCAGGGGGCTTTTATAAAAAAAGAGTTTAATAAATACAAAGATTTACATGAATGTGCAAAATTACACGAAAAAAGCGAGTGGCATAAGAAATCTGTAGTTCAAGCAACAAATTTCATTAAAATTGTAACTGGAAAAGCCAGTGCCGTAGTAGAACAAATAAATACGCAGGAACAATTATTAGTTGAAAATAATAGAAAAAAACTGGTGCCTATTATTTCATCCATATTATTTTGTGGAATGCACGATCCTCTAAGAGGAAAAGAATCACATGATGGAATTTCGAAGATCTTCTTAAGTTTAGAGTGGAAAGCGGAGACGAAGTATTAGAACAACATCTGAACACGTGCAAAAAAAATGCCAAATATACTTCTCATATGTGTCAAAACGAAATAATAGGAATATGTGGTGAAGTTTTAAGAAACATGATGGTTAGTGAAGTAAATGACTGCAATGCGTTTTCCTTATTGGCGGATGAAACAGCAGATATTGCCGGGATTGAACAATTATCTATTGGAGTCAGATATATAGGTAAAAATAACATTGTAAAAGAAGAATTTCTTGGTTTTGCCGAGTTAAAATCACAGACTGCACAATCAATAGCGGATACTCTACTAAATTATGCTAGGGAATGTGGTCTGAATTTAGACAAACTAGTAGGATTAGGGTTTGATGGTTGTTTTACTATGGCGGGGAAGGAAAATGGTGTTCAAAACCTAATAAGAAATATATATCCTAAGGCAACATTTTTTCATTGCGCATCTCATCGGCTAAATCTTGTTGTAAATGACCTTAATGCAGTATCACAAATTCAAAACAGTATAGCTGTAATTAAAGAAGTAATTCAATTTTTTAGAGAAAGTCCAAAGCGAAGGTCACTTGTTACCAATATTCCTCTTCTATCAGAGACTAGGTGGTCAGCCAAATATAAATCAATAAGAATATTTTCTGAAAATTTTATTACTATAAAGGAAACTTTAGAAAATATTTCTTTGGATCTAAATTTCAATACCCAAACTAGACAAAAAGACCACCAGTTATTTATTTCTACATCAGAACCAGTTTTTTTGATATGCCTGACGATAATTTCAAAATATTCTTCACAATTGGAACCAATTACAAATAGTTTGCAAGGAGTGTTTATAAATCTTCTTTCTGTAAAAAAACATATTGACGTTTTATTAGGCATTTTTCAAAGAGACCGGGAAAATTCAAATGTAGTTTTTTCAGAAATATTTAAAAAATGTCATGATTTCAAAAATATATTTGACATAGAATTTAAAATGCCCAGAATAACACAGCGTCAAACGATGAGAACAAATGTCTTAGCGGATTCACCTGAGGCATATTTTAGAATATCTATTTTTAATCCGTATTTAGATTCCCTGATCAGCTCATTAACAACATTTTCCGAAGATACAACAACTGCTTTTTCGTTGGTAAATTCGCATCCATCAAATATTTTAAATTTAAATTATGAAATCATAAAAAATATAATAGAGCAGTACAATATTGAAAATTTTGAGGCAGAATGTCTTACATGGAAGGATATGTGGAAAAATAAAAACATTCCCGATGACATAGACTTTTTTACATTACTCACAGAGGAATGCCAATTCTTCCCCGCAATTGCTAATGCAATACAAATATTTCTTTCTTTGCCACCTACGACTTGTTCAATTGAACGATCGTTCAGTACTCTAAGAAGAGTAAAAACTTGGCTACGGTCAACAATGGGAGAGAATCGTTTAGCCGGTTTATGTCTACTTAGTGTACATAAAAAAAAAATTGAAAGCGATAAAACCAAATTTATCGAGACAGTACAGATAAATTTGCTCAAGACCGAAGAAGGTTAAAATTAGTTTTTTCTTAGATATTTTTAGCGTTGGTTTGTATTTTTATGTTAATATAATATTCATACAAATAAAAAAAGATGTATCATTTGCTCCTTCACCTAAAATATTTTTGCCCCCCCCTGAAATATTTTCTGCCGGCGCCCCTGAAAGAGGTATAGCAGTGGTGAGATTTGAACCCGTATTTTCTGGGTGAGAGGCAAGAATAATTTGTTTTACTGCTATTCGTGACTATAACAATATTTCGTTTTGGGTTTTTTGGTTCTTAGGTAAATTATTAAAGATGAGGTTTGGTTCAAAATTAAATATATCATTCACGCAACATAAAACAGGGCTCCTTTTAGCTTTGGTTATTTCCATCTTCTCCAAAAGGTCCAATTTTTTACCCTTCTGACATTCATGGATAACTGTTACGTCATCCGATGTAGAAAATCGGTGGCCTATAGATAGAAGATGGTTAGCGAAAGCTGATTTTGTCTCTGTGATATCTGTATTTTTATGTTTGTTGACCAAATGAACGTGTTCTTGGACCCTGGTTGAGATCTTTCGTCCTGACTGTCCTATGTACGTGGCAGGACACTCTCCACACCTCAAAGCATAAACACCCGACTTTGACAGTCACGAATAGCAGTAAAACTATTATTCTTGCCTCTCACCCAGAAGATACGGGTTCAAATCTCACCACTGCTATACCTCTTTTTTTAATTTTTCATTATTGTATTACTATCTTATTTATTTATAATTTAAGCATAAGGAGTTTTTATACATACATTTGACCACATTTCGTTTCAACCTCTTTCAGTATCCGTCGAACTATATAATGTGATTGTTTGTTTACTGTTTTAACGTTGTATATGTGGCCTGTTGTTTTATTTTAAAGGTACTATTTATTTATTTAATTTAAAGGCTTTTAGTCGGTAATTAGGATATATTTTTTCTGATAGGTCTGATGATGCCCGACCGGGCGAAACACGTGTAACCAGTTTTATTTTATTATAAACTTTGACTGAGATCGAGACTTAGCGTCTGTTTATTGTTTAATTTAGAAACAGGTCTCTTTGTGAATAATGGATGATTTACTACAATTTAAAAATGCTAGTCAGGCGAAACTCATCCAGTTTTACAGGAAAAACCTAATTTCACGGAAGAATCTGCTGCTTAAAATTTGGTTTCTCCAACAATGCCTTTTATTTAAGCTGACCCCTAAATTCATTAACATAAGGTGCCGAAGCTACATTAGATCGTCAAAGACCGCTCTTAGGATCGCTCAAATCGTATGGTTAAAGGAAGAAATAAAGTGTCACTATAGAACTTTAAACTCAGTGAATTCCAAACTAAAATACCTTTATTTTACTTTAACTTTTATACTATCTTTTATAGAGTTTGTGTTAGTTGCTTCAATGTTAAGAAACGAGGTTGAAACGTTTGGACATAATACTTTTATTAGGCTAAATAACAAACTTAAAAATCTTAAAGTACAAAACAGGGGTCCAAATAATCATCAATTAAATATGTCTAACAATCCTTTTCAGTTTCACAAACGTTACCTTAATTTAACAGATGTTTCGTTTACAGAAGGAGAGGAAGAATTGTTAAATTATAATTTAAAATTTAATTTATCTCATAACATAGATTTAAAATGTAAAGAAACCCTTGCAGCTGAGGCGGAAAATATCATTCAGAGCACAGATATAAGCAATAAAAATATTATTAGAGCTAAAATAATTAATTTTAAATTCCGACACTTTAAACTCAATGAATTCCAAACTAAAATACCTTTATTTTACTCTAACCATACCAATAAAACTAACCTAAACAGGGGTCCAAATAATCATCAATTAAATATGTCTAACAATCCTTTTTAGTTTCACAAACGTTACCTTAATTTAACAGATGTTTCGTTTACAGAAGGAGAGGAAGAATTGTTAAATTATAATTTAAAATTTAATTTATCTCAAAACATAGATTTAAAATGTAAAGAAACCCTTGCAGTTGAGGCGGAAAATATCATCCAGAGCACAGATATAAGCAATAAAAATATTATTAGAGCTAAAATAATTAATTTTTTTAAATTCCGACATACCAACCAATAAAAAGAAAAACTACTTTGACAAAAATCTCACTTCTCTGAAAAACAAAATTAAATCACATGACCTAATAATAACTAAAGCAGACAAAGGCTCTTGTGTAGTTATCATGAAACGTACTAATTACTTACACAAGGTTTTGAACTTCTTGGATTCTGGAGACTTCCACAAGATTAATAAAGATCCAACTAACTCGTTTTTTGCCAAGGTTAAGAACGTTCTCGACCAAACTCTGGTTACTCTAGAAAATTTGGTTTCTCCAACAATGCCTTTTATTTAAGCTGACCCCTAAATTCATTAACATAAGGTGCCGAAGCTACAATAGATCGTCAAAGAACGCTCTTAGGATCGCTCAAATCGTATGGTTAAAGGAAGAAATAAAGTGCCACTATAGAACTTTAAACTCAGTGAATTCCAAACTAAAATACCTTTATTTTACTCTAACTTTTATACTATCTTTTATAAAGTTTGTGTTAGTTGCTTCAACGTTAAGAGACGAGGTTGAAACGTTTGGACATAATACTTTTATTAGGCTAAATAACAAACTTAAAAATCTTAAAGTACAAAACAGGGGTCCAAATAATCATCAATTAAATAAGTCTAACAATCCTTTTCAGTTTCACAAACGTTACCTTAATTTAACAGATGTTTCGTTTACAGAAGGAGAGGAAGAATTGTTAAATTATAATTTAAAATTTAATTTATCTCATAACATAAATTTAAAATGTAAAGAAACCCTTGCAGTTGAGGCGGAAAATATCATTCAGAGCACAGATATAAGCAATAAAAAGAAAAACTACTTTGACAAAAATCTCACTTCTCTGAAAAACAAAATTAAATCACATGACCTAATAATAACTAAAGCAGACAAAGGCTCTTGTGTAGTTATCATGAAACGTACTGATTACTTACACAAGGTTTTGAATTTCTTGGATTCTGGAGACTTCCAGAAGATTAATAAAGATCCAACTAACTCGTTTTTTGCCAAGGTTAAGAACGTTCTCGACCAAACTCTGGTTACTCTAGAATTTTTCAATTCCAACAAGTACAAATTATATCCTATGAACCCGAGGACACCATTACTATATGGTTTACCGAAGGTGCATAAAGAAAATACTCCTATTAGACCGATAGTATCTTACACCAGCTCGCCATGCTATAACTTATCTTCATGGCTTAATAAAATATTAAGGGAGGTGACAGGTTTCCAAAACATCCACTCGATAAAAAGCTCAGTGAGCTTGGCAACCCATCTTAAAAACATTAAAATACCAAATGAAGCTATCCTAATATCACTAGATGTCAAAAACTTATTTATTCCTGGTGAGTGTATAGATTTAGTATACTTCTTTAAAGATAACCTTATCTCTCTTCTCTCGTCCAAAACTTTTTTAAATTCAATGGCTTGTTTTTTAAACAACTAACGGGTTTAGCCATGGGGTCTTGCCTGTCCCCATTTCTCAGCGAAGTCTTTATGAACCACTTAGAGAGTAAGATCATAGAAGTCATTTTGCGCGCCATCTGATCATATATAAGAGATACGTGGATGATATTTGCATGGTCTGGAATGGAGATGACCAAGAGTTGTCCGATTTTCTGAACTTTATCAACACCCTCCATAATAAAATTACCTTTACCCTGGAGAAAGAAAGTCTTGGTAAGCTGCCTTTCCTAGATCTTTTGCTTATAAGAAATGGTAGCCGAATAGAGTTCGAGATTTTTAAAAAATCATCTTCCACAGACAGCATTATACAGTTTCATTCCAATTCCCGACATACACATACATTTGCAGCTTTTAATTGTTTCTTTTATAGACTTTTTAAAATACCCCTATCTAAGGACGCTTTTAAAAAAGAACTAAATACTATTAAGCAAATAGCATTTAACAACGGCTTCTCGCAAAATTCTATCAACAAATTATTATTATTAAGTTCTTTAACAAATATAAAATGTCCTTTAACGTTATATATGCTGCCTCAAATAATGATAAAACTTTTAAACCTATTTCTTATTTTGGAAATATTTCAACCCAGTTGGCTAAATTCTTTAAAGGGTTAAATATTTCTATCGCCTTTAAAACTATCAACCAACTAAAAAGACATTTAGTACCTATGAAAGATAAATCTGAATTTCTGTCAAAGTCGGGTGTTTATGCTTTGAGGTGTGGAGAGTGTCCTGCCACGTACATAGGACAGTCAGGACGAAAGATCTCAACCAGGGTCCAAGAACACGTTCATTTGGTCAACAAACATAAAAATACAGATATCACAGGAGAAAATCAGCTTTCGCTAACCATCTATCTACAGGCCACCGATTTTCTACATCGGATGACGTAACAGTTATCCATGAATGTCAGAAGGGTACAAAATTGGACCTTTTGGAGAAGATGGAAATAACCAAAGCTTAAAGGAGCCCTGTTTTATGTTGCGTGAATGATATATTTAATTTTGAACCGAACCTCATCTTTAATAATTTACCTAAGAACCAAAAACCCAAAACGAAATATTGTTATAGTCACGAATAGCAGTAAAACTATTATTCTTGCCTCTCACCCAGAAGATACGGGTTCAAATCTCACCACTGCTGTACCTCTTTTTTTAATTTTTCATTATTGTATTACTATCTTATTTATTTATTTATAATTTAAGCATAAGGAGTTTTTATACATATATTTGACCACATTTCGTTTCAACCTCTTTCAGTATCCGTCGAACTATGTAATGTGATTGTTTGTTTACTGTTTTAACGTTGTATATGTGACGTGTTGTTTTATATTAAAGGTACTATTTATTTATTTAATTTAAAGGCTTTTAGTTGGTAATTAGGATATATTTTTTCTGATAGGTCTGATGATGCCCGACCGGGCGAAACACGTGTAACCAGTTTTATTTTATTATAAACTTTGACTGAGACCGAGACTTAGCGTCTGTTTATTGTTTAACTATAAAGAGGTCATTGTGTTAAAACAAATTCCTAATAAACTTTTCTACAAAATCACGTTATATACATATGTCCTATATGATTATTAACCACTGCTTAAATCGTCTGATCAAGTGTTTGGACTAAAACCGATTCAAGTATTCGACAATTCTTTCTTTTAATTCTTCAATGGTGGTTAAGGATCACTTATGCATGTATTTCAAATCCACTAGATTCAGGTAGGGAGTATTTGGTGATTAAGTTTTGAATCAGAATGCGAAATTAGCACGATTTTTTACTTCCCTCGTATTGTTCATGAAAAAATCACCCTCCGCGATTTTTTTAGATCTTTGCGATTCTAGATGCCGAAAAACATGTTTTCTCAGTTGCGATTGACATAAATATTTGGTCAAAAATTAAGGGTTATATGGGTATGACCTAGTTTTTGGTAAAAATCCAATATGGCAACCAAATGGCGGCCTAGCGAAATGTTAAAAACCTACTAATCCAATTTATCTCAAATTTTGCACAAAAATCAAGTATTATGTAGGAATTAACTGGTACAATTTTGGTACGAATCCAAGATGGCGGAACAAAATGGCGGCTTAGAAAAAACATTTTAAAAGTACAGCCTGAAACACTACTTAATGAACTAATTTCAAATTGTGTGCCATATATAATTGTGGTATACAGATGAAGTAGTAAAACTGTAGTACTAATTCAAGTTGGCAGAACAAAATGGAGGTTAAATATAATGTTTTTAATCGTAAAAACATCACCTCAGGTTTTACATATCTTCACGTTCTAACGCCTCAGAGACCAAAAAAATATGTTTTATTAATTTCGTCGGTTTGTCTGTCTGTCAGTTCATGGCATAGCTTAAAAACTATTTACCAGAGCGACTTCAACTTTTGGTCAAACACTAAGAGTCATATGTGGATGACGGTGTGTGAAATGGAAAAACTACTGATTGAATTTATTTTAAATTATGCCCAAAAATCAAGCGTGGCAATATGATGACTAATATAAATGTCTGAAAAGACAGTATTTGCGTTAGGAACTGACTATGAGTTGAACCAATACCTACTAAACAACGAGGCCTACCAGCTGAAATTAAAATATGCCTGACGTCACCACATCTAGGCCTGCAGTCGCCTCCCCTAAGACATGCATTAAAGCATAGGCCAATGCAGTTTAGCTTATGTCGTAGCGTGATAAGTGGCCATTAGACGTACTGGCCGACAACCGGCACTTGCTAAACGAAAACAAAACAGTGTCATTTTACGATAAACAGGTAAAATTTTTACAGTACATTTAAAATAACGCGATTAAAAGAAAAACGGTTTTCCCAAATTGCCCCAATTATTTGTCAAAAAATGTTCTTGACCGCATAAGTAAAGGTGAAAAAAAAATAAGAATCTTGATGAATTACATCTGCTCCAAGCCATAGAGCAAAGTAAAGAAGAGTTTAATAGAGAGGCTACATGTTTTCAAAGTTTTGAAGAGTTTTTAAAAGTATTTCTAAATTTTAATTTAAGGAAAGGGTGGTTTTCGTTAAAGGATACAGATAAAACCACTTTAAACTTGAATAAACTCCTGGTCCTCTAATAACTTGGACAATTGTTATAAATAGCGATTTAAAATTAAAAACATTTTTATATCTGTCTGTGTTTCAATAACAAATTTAAAATCAACATTTTTATCTAGCAGTTTGGTTGAAATAGAAAGTTTAATTGACACAATTGACAATATGATGATGTGAATACCCATAAATCTGGATAGCGACATTCCTTATCCTATTGAAACTCGTTATTTACACTATACCGAGTCAAGTCAACTCCCAAGTACTACCAATTCAGATAAAGTTGAGTCTGACAATGACAATACAAAAAAAAATTTAAATTTGTGACTGATATTCTTTTAAACCTAAAAGGTTCTGACGAACTCAGTCAAAATCTAAAATTTCTCTCAGAACAGTTAACTTTGTTAAGTACTTCAAAAGAAAGCACCAAGCACCATTGTGTTATGTTCTATTTTGTTTACAATAAGCGCTCATTGCTATAAATATTTGCGAAGTCATGCTTCTGTTATCTTACCTCATCCTAACGCAGTAAAATCTATTTGTAATAGATTGTTAACAGATCCTCATATCGATAAAACAAATTTTTTTGTAACCTATGCTCGTAACATTTTTCAATATTTTTTATGTTTTATATGTTACCTTACTTTTTGACGAAATTCACATCGAACCCTATTTGGATTACAAGGCAGGCAGTACCGTAGGAACATCAGTAAATAATAAAGATACCTTAGCATCATCTGCAGTAGCATTTATGATAACTAGTCCTTGCTCAAGCCTTACAGAGGTCATTCATATATTTCCTGTAGCTCAACTTAATTCAGAAATATTATACACTTTTATCAAGACCATTATAGAAAATTTAGAAGAAATTGGGTACATAGTATTTTGTACAGTTAGTGACAATAATGCAGTAAACAGTAAAGCAATGAATAATTTTTCACCCCTTATCAACTCAGTATAGTATTCCCACATCCTATTGACCCAGTAAGACCCTTATTTTACCGTTTTGACACTGTTGATTTACTGAAATGTATCTTTAACAACTGGCTTAATTCAAAACCTGCCCAAACATTTTCTTATCCGGATTTTGAGACAGGCCAAAAAAAATGTGCTTTCTTTTCTGTGATCAAAAACCTATACGAATTAGGACAAGACAAACTATTGAAACATGGTTATTCACTTAGTTTAAAGGCTCTATTTCCATCATCCCTTGAAAGACAAAATGTAAAACTAGCTCTTAAAATCTTTAATCCCTTTATTATAGAGGCTTTAAAAGGTTTTGTTACAAATTTGTCACATTCACAAGATATCGCAGACTTTATTAGTATTATATTGTCATGGTGGAAAATTGTGAACGTAAAAACTCCCCTTAAGGGAAAAGATTTGTTAGATAAATATCGGGAACCTGTTACCAAACAAATACTAACAGCCTCCAATGATGATCCTAAATTTTGTTTTTTGCTCAAAATGCAAAATTGTCTAGATTGGAGTCCAACTAATTTTACAAATACACTGACTCGACAAATCCATACTGCATTAAACCATACCATTCATGGGCTTCTTGAAGTTACTGAATACTGTTTAACTGAGATTAATATGAATTATGTAAATTTTGTTTTTTGTTCAAAATGCAAAATTGTCTAGATACTTGGAGTCCAACTAATTTTACAAATACACTGACTCGACAAACCCATACTGCATTAAACCATACCATTCATGGGCTTCTTGAAGTTACTGAATACTGTTTGACTGAGATTAATATGAATTATGTATTACTGGGCAAATTTCAAACAGACCCATTGGAAGGGCGTTTTGGAAAATATAGGCAATTAGCTGGTGGTCATCAACATATCTCAGTTCGACAGCTATATGAACCAGAAAAGACTTAGAATTCAGTCTACGTTATCTCTAAAATCTAGACATTATGGGGACATTAATATAAATCAGTTCTTCGAACCTCCTGAATGTGAAACACAGTCACTAGACACCAATTTAAATTCTGAACATGTTAATAATTTATTATCTAAAATCATAGTCACACAGTCTGATACCGAAGCTATACAATCAGAACTCACAGTAATAACCTATTTAAGCGGATATTGCTGCTATATTGTTTTTAAAAAAATTAGTTGTACTTTTTGCCCAGAAAACTTAACTCTCAATGAACCTTGTGTTGTAGAGGAATCTTATAATTTAATTAATTCCTTAAGTCGAGGTGCTCTTTTATATCCTCGAGAACAGGTAGTAGACATAGTTCCAACCGGATATGTTATATTTAAAAAGCTAATTGATGAATTTGATGATACATTTTTGGATAATTACAACAAAAAATCTTTTCTTTGTGAGTTGTTTTTAAGTTATTTTAATAAAAATACACATTTAACCCATTTTGAAAGTTGTAAAAGCCACCTAAAAATTAATGTTTCAAATATCTTTTTTAGTAGCATTTCAAATACATTTCTTAATAATTATTGCTCTAAACATAATCATAATTTATTAAATAAAATCAAAAAAAGAAAACTACAGACTTTTAATAAATAGGTCGGTATGAAATTAAAACCTAGCACAAGTCTCGCATTTTTGTATTGCTAGGAAGTATCATCTATACAGTCTTTTTTCAGAATTTAGGAAATAACAACCTATTATATTCTTGATCATATAGACTCACCACAGCACAGACTTATACCACTTACCCAAGCTTGAAACCATACCCGATTTTGACAAGTTAAAATAATAAGCTATTGTGTTTTTGATCATAAGGACTCGCCAAAGGCATATATTACTTACCCAAACTTGAAACCGTACCCGATTTTGACAATATAAAATAATAACCTATTATATTCTTGATCATATGGAATCACCACAGGCCTATACTACTTACCTGGACTTGAAACCTTACCCGATTTTGACAAATAACTCGGCTTTGATAATTTACTAAAATAGGATAATTAGTAAGCAAACGCTGTCGGGTAAGAACACGGAGGGGTTTAGTGGATAGGGCTTTTACCGAGTCCCACACTGTTCTGGAGTGCCTTATGCATAATAGTTTGTACGTAAATGCATTCCTCGTCGTGTAACAAAAGAAAAACGAGTAATCGGTTACGAGTCGCCTTTGACATTTTAATTCTATAGCGAAACCGAATAAATTTGACAGATTCAAAAACTCATAAAATAAACCCTATAAACAGTGGCGGCGCCAAGGGTGGGCGCGGTTGGGCAGCGCCCAACCCAAATTTGTTCTCGCCCAACCGCTCGCCCAACCTGCTAAATTAAGCAATTAAAAATATAATAGGTTTGATTATCCTATGTAGGTTGTAGGTACCTATCCTATATCTATAAAAATATTCAATAAAATTTATAAGAAAAACTGCAGCGATAAGTATCATTACATTTACTATGCGAATATGCGATATCGACCGTGTTTTATCTTCCGACATCGACGCCGCGTTACCTCTCTATATCTGTCAACAGTATCAACTTGTTGATTCTTGTGATTCACTGGCCGGCCAGGCGAATTTTTTAACATAACCTGCAAATAAACTTATACTTATTTAAAGTAGGTATTTATTTTTCGTGTTTTGTGTAAAGTAAGTTAAGTTGTATTTTATAATTTTTAAAAATCACAGTGTTACGAAACTTATGCCCGTATTATTTGATTAATTAGTATTGTTGTATAGTGGTTTAAAATGAGTTTTAATAAAAATCGCACCATCAGTGACTTTTTTAAACCAAAGCCAAGTGATTCCA
This sequence comes from Kuschelorhynchus macadamiae, assembly GCA_030620095.1. Lineage (NCBI taxonomy): Eukaryota > Metazoa > Arthropoda > Insecta > Coleoptera > Curculionidae > Kuschelorhynchus > Kuschelorhynchus macadamiae. The sequence continues at coordinate 18,096 of JAUTXW010002793.1, forward strand.
GTATTTCACCCGAAATAATTAAACAAGGAAAAACGCCTGTTGGCGATGGCAATGCACCCGTAGCAAATAAAAGCGAGACTAGCAATATAGGTAAACCTGGTGATGATGAACCTAGCTGCAGTTATAATAAAAAAAGAAAAATGCAAGAATTCGAACAGAAAGATGGGGATGGAAAAGAGGACATAGATCAAGATAATATATCTACTTTGGATGAATTTGAAAGTGACATGTTTGATTCGGAATCGTAAGTTTTTACATGCAAATAAATAGACCACATACCTACATTTTAATATTTTTTTCTACAACCGTGCGGAAAATCGCATCTTCCGCCCTGTTTTTAGTGCGGAAAATCGATTTTCCCGCACAGTGCGAAAAAAATAACTTATGGGTCTTTTCCGCACGCCGCGCCGGTGGGCCGGTGAAAAGTAAACATCTTCGTTTTCTTGTATGTTTGCCTTTGTCTTTTTTAAAATACTAAAAAAAAAAGATCTTTTGTTTTAGATAAAAATATATCTACAGTTTGTCCCATTTAAAAAAGTTTGTTTTTTTCTTATTTTTAATTGCAGATTCTTAATTAGCACTAAATTTACTTACTTTGCTTACTTAATTTTTTTCTACAAGCAATACATAATAAGATAGCTAGTAAAATATAACCATTTACCCTGTACATATTGCTAAAACCTAACTATTATTTGGTAGAATGAGAATGTACACCAGCGACGCTGAAGAAACCCCCATTTCCCTGCATGATTTGGCTCAGTCTTTACATGAACCTCCAAGGCAACCAAGTTTGGTTCGATTCCCAAAGACAAAATTTGGTTCTGATCTTCGATCTTTTAAATCAGATTTTTATAAGCTATACCCGTGGATTGAATACAGTATTTTAGAAGATGCTGTATTTTGTTATCCCTGCAGATTTTTTTCGATGCAAGGCGCAGGGACCTCAAAAACTTTTATTTCTGACGGTTACAAAAATTGGAAAAGGGCTTCAGAAACAAAAGCTGGATTTAAAAATCTCGACAATAGTTTTCAACATAAAAGTTCGATGGTAGCGTGGCAATCATACAAAAACACGGAAAAAAATCAGTCAGTAGCAGCTCAAATAAGTACTGCACATTCCGAATTAATTCAACAAAATCGGGATTATATTAAATCTATCATTAGATGTTTAATTTATTTATCTACGCAGGGAATTGCTTTAAGGGGTCACGACGAATCAAAAACAAGTCAAAATAAGGGTAATTTTTTAGAATTATTAGATCTGATGTCTCGTGATAATACCATAATTGCAAAAAGGTTATTTGAGGGCTCAAAAAATGCCAAGTACACACATCATTCCATTCAAAACGAGCTAATACATTGTATGGCTGAACTATCAAAAAAAGACACAAGACAAAAGATTTAAGTAAAACTGAGCAATTATCAGTAATTGTAAGATATTATTTAAATGGTGTTATTTATGAGAGGTTTTTGGGCTTTGAGGCAGCAAATAAATTAGATGCTGCTTCTTTGCTTCAGTTTATAAAAAAACGATTAAGAGAATGTGAGATTGATATAAACAATTGCGTGGCACAAACTTATGACGGAGCGAACGTTATGAGTGGTAAAGTTGCTGGTGTACAAACCCTCTTGAGAAAAGAAGTTCCTCAGGCGATTTATGTGCACTGTTTCAACCACAGTTTAAATTTGATAATAGATATTTGTAAAAATTTAAAGGACTGCAATATTTTTTTTTCTGTTCTGGAAAATCTGTATGTTTTCATGAGTGGATCTGCAGTGCACAATAATTTTGTAATGATTCAAAAAGAGCTAGATCCAGAACAGAAACCCATAGAACTGAAACGACTCTGTGAAACGAGGTGGACTTCTCATATTTCAAGCTGTTTAGCTATAAAAAAAAACACTGCCAGCTATACTAGTTTTATTAAACCAGTATGCAATAGAAAATAACGCTCGCTCCCCAGAGGCAAACGGACTGTTAAAAAATATTAATTTTACTTTTATTTTTAACTTAGAACTGTTTTGCAAATTTTTGTTGAATTTAAAAAATGTATCGGACTATTTACAAAGCAAAGACAGTGATATTTTAAAAAGCATAACATTAGTTGAATCATTAAAAGAGTTATTCAAATCTAATAGAGATGATTCTGAATTTGAAAAGCTATGGACTATAACTGTAGAAAATGCACTGTCTAATAATATTGATTTAGACGATGTAAATAGTAAAAGAAAAAGAAAATTACCTTCTAAATTTAAAAATGCCGTTAGTTATAGAAAAAATTACTTCTCTTGAAGAGGAGAGATGCGTAACCAAAAAAAGTGAGTTTCAATACAATTTATATTATCCAATAATTGACCGAATCTCTTCAGAACTTTGTCGAAGATTTGACGAAAATATCAACGTTCTGAAGGGATTTAGTTCATTAAACCCTTCAAATACGGTATTTTTAAATTTAGAAGAAATACTTCCTTTAGCTTGTCATTATGGGTGTGATATAACGTCGGTAGAAAACGAAGTCAAATTACTACCGAAAACGATTGAAAGGTATGAAGAAAATCACAATAAAAAAATTAATAACCTATCAGATTTAGCCATTCTTCTTCAAGAATTTGACATCGTTTTCCACGAAATCAATAAATTATGCATCATTGCCATAACGGTACCCTCATCGAGTGCTGCTTGTGAAAGATCATTTAGTGGTTTAAAACGTATAAAAAATTATCTAAGAACCATAATGAGTCACGAAAGACTCTCTGATTTGGGTATCTTATATATTAAAAAAACCATTATTAAATCGATGGATTTAGATTTAGTTGTAGATTCCTTTTCTAAGAAACACAATAATAGAAAAATAGCTCTTTTTTAATACTATTAACCTTTTCCTTTTATTTTAATTTTGTTGTTGCATGTTTTTGTTCAGTAAACTTATAAATAATAACTGATTTAAATTTGGTTTAAATGTTGTTTACCTGTATCTTTTTTTATTTTGAAGTAATAAGATAAGGTAAGTACCTACATATAAATAATGTTCATCAAATAATGCAATATCTACTCTTCGGTTGTTTGGGTTAGTTTGGGTTTGCCCAGTCACCAAACAGTTCTGCCGGGCATCGCCCAACCTAATAAAAATAGCTGGCGCCGCCACTGCCTATAAATTGATGTTTATTTGCTGAAATTAAAAATTTTAATTTTTTATTAAAATATGTCCATGTAAATAATTCGTACCTTGAAGGAAGGTATTGAAATAACATAGGCCTAAATGGGATGACGTCACGCGTAAGCGCGTAGGCCTCGTTGTTTAGTAGGTATTGGTTGAACTGAAAATTGGGTCACACTGTACTATTGGTAATAAAAGGAAATATTCATAACAAGGAAAGTTCCAGGTAAAGGAAATTTACGAAGTATAATAAACCTATTATGTAAAGATCCGAAACGTTAACTTTTTCCTGAATTAGGTGGGTTTTATATAAAAAAAATAGGAATCAACCCGCTTCTCATGGAAATTTGTCATATACAAAATATTAGTTTATTGAAATTATAGAATACTTATTATACTTGGATTATAATAATTTTCGCGACAAAACGGATTTAACTTAGATTTAGTGGAAATAAGCTTAACCTAGCTTAAACAAACATAGATTATGAGAAAAAGCCGATCCTCCACTGCCTTACCCATAATTAAAAACGAGGATCTGGGTCTGTAGCTAGGGGGAGAGTTTTTAATTCCTTATGAACAGAGAGATCACGAGAAATTTATCAGATCTTGGGAAATAATATAATGCCTTTGACATAGAAACCAGTTCAGGAGTACAGTTTTTAGATCTTTAGCTAAAATTTGTGTCGTACAAGTCTTTTGTGCTAAGTATTTTGAGAATGTCAAACTTTTTTAACTCTGAAAATATTACCAAAAAATGTCTCTTTATCAGGTAAAAAATATAAAAAAAAATTCAAATTATTAACATATTTTATTTACTTAACTCTTAAATGGTTAACACATCGGCAGTTACAACAACAAAAAGCTAAACATACTTCCCAAACAGTAAAATTCCATAGGGAAACTTAATTTAATTTTGTACTGTCAGAAGTTTTTAATCTTTTTTAACAATTTATAATGATAATAAAATAAGAAGTATAATAAACCTAACTAACAGTACACATTTAATACTATGTTATGTAAAGATCCGAAACGTAACTTTTCTCTAAAGTATATTATAACGTAAACTAACAACTTTCGTTATTTCTGTTTTAATTTGGTATGCACTCAAACATCAACTTAATTATAAAATATTAACCAAAATATACAATATGCCAACATTACATTTTCATATAAAGACAAAAACTTTAGCTTAGACATTTTCGTTTTAAAGCTAGTCTGGTTCTGCTTGACATAAACGACACATTGTTTATTTATCAATTATGTCAACTGTATTATAACCTAGGATGAAACGAAAATGCCTCTTGTGTATAAAGTGTGTAGGTATAATAACAATTTAAAATATGTTTATATTAACACAAACTGTTGATCTATTGCAAGGTATAATTGAAATTTTGTTGCCATTGAAAACAGAATAAATCCAATGCTTTACTTTGGTTAAGGTAAACAGTTAATGTATTTAGGATGACACATGCACTAAAAAATATTATAAAAAAATAGAACCGACTTCAACTATTTTTTCTATAAAACATTTTCTTTCATGCTTTTTAGTTCCATTTATGCAAAGTTTTAAATTCCAAAGCCTCAACTTAAGGTTAACATTTGGAGGTCCCTAATGAAATAAATAAGTAAGTACTGGGTCAATTGCATAGGAAATTTTGCCAGAATCACCGTATTAATATTATAAAAATTGTCAATATTTAAAAACAGAGAAACACGATATTTACACATGCATACTTTCTTCTCCTGATGATATGGTGAACGAAATAGATATTGGCTCCGGCGATTGACAAATAATTGAAAATAGCACCACTGAAAACTGCCAATTTTTTACATTTTTTCAATATGCTTGCTATGGGAACACTGGTAATATCCTGAATATTCCCTGAAAATTTCATCCAACGTGGTCGAACCATCGCGGACTACTCGATGTACATACATGAAAAGAATTACATGGGGTCAAATTAATAGCCTCCTCTTTTTTTGAAGTCGGATAACATTGGAACAAGTAATTTTAGCATATGTCACAATAACTGATGAACCACTTTTAAACTTTATATGAATCGGAGGGTGTGTGTGTTTTTTATAAAATGGTATACAGGGTGTTACATAATATCGTGTAAAATTTAAATATTAAACTTCATCTGAATATTAGACAAAAAATATTTTGTTTTCTTATTAATTTCGCTATAATATCGATACAATCCATGTTACTTATTTATTTCAATATTTAACAATAATGTATCTACATACTATAAATAAATTTAATTTAATTTACCAACATTCTTCAAAGGGAGTCTAGATATAAAATATAAGAAAAGAGTATGGTATGGTGTGAAGCTTTCATGGCTGTGGGCAATTAACAAAATCATGGTTCTTCAGAATAAACTATATATTGTCAGAATGGAATCACTTTCTCACATTACAAAAAAATACATAGGTTTCAAATCCCATTATATAGCATGTTAGAGAAGGTAAAATAATGAAGGCATGTATTATTTGGCCGTTGTCATCTGGCATATACTACTTCTTATATAGAACAGATGCTTTCACAGCTTTGGTCTATTAAGAAATCGTGGTTCTTAGGATTAGACCGTGTCAAATTGGTATTACTATCTGAGGTTTCGCCTTCGCTTGCACGAGGCATCTTCAGGGATGTTTGGTGTGATTATATTGTGCATGTCACTCAACTTCTTATATTTTAATGTATCGACTTTGATATGTTTTTACTCAATATTTGTTTTTGTATTTTATAGTTTAACTTATCATCAGGTAGGGAGAACTATATTACTAATGTATGTGTGTTTTCTGGTTGCAGTATTATTTATTTGTTATTGTAATTTGACTTGGTTTTTGCCCTTTTTATTTTAACCTTTTATATGTTATTCATGTTTAAGTACTTTAATTACTATGAATATAATTAAGAGAGGATACGTTTAGCATCGTTATTGCTTTGTCAACAAGATATCCACTTAGACAATAAAGCATATTTTTGACTTTGACTTTATTCCACGAGATATAAACACGGTTTCCACATGTGATGTAGACCATAACCCATATCTCGATTGAAGTTTAATTTTTTTTTGCGTGTGCATTAGTGATGTTATCCAAAGTTGTAAATATGGTTCCTCCAAGTCTAAGAGTTAATTTCAGGTGAATTTCTAGTAGTTTATGGGCAATCTATCAAAAAGTTATACTTAAGCAACAAAAGAAGTTCAAAGCACTCCTGAATAGCAAAAATCCAGTGAAACTTCAACTCTTCCTCGAAGCCATTAACAGAAGCATATCAATCTGTCCTCTCTAAAGGCAAAAATGTCGCAATAGTACTGAGAAACATTCCTGTAGAAGACATAGTATCCTCTGTTGGAGCCACAATTAGAAGATTACCACTGGAACAAGCTGTGGAAGTCAGATTAGATTATTAAGAATTCCAAACCACTGAAGTCGAATCTCTCCGAAGCCAAAAAAAACAGCAATACAGACCTTAAACGAAAACGCAGACGTCCTAGACCTTCCAGCAGATAAAGGCAACGCCACAGTCGTCATGGACAGAACATAATACATGGAAAAGGTAACTCAACTTTTGAACAACACCTATAGGGTTATGCAGGCAGACCCTGCAAATAGAATATAAAGATGCATCACAAAATCTGATTAACGCAGGAAACATACCACTAGTGAAGAAGAAATTATTAAAGCTGAGCAGCTCCAAGATCCTCTGGTTTCATTAGGTAATAACTTTCAACTTTTCTTAATCCATTTACTAGACTGCACATTTTGTGGAACAACTTAAGGCAATCCAGATGGATCCCGAAGACATTTTGGTCACTTTCAATGCAGAATCACTCAATATAAATGTTCCTGTTAACGACTCAACTTCCATTATATCCACATATTGGAATATGATAAGCTTGCTAATAACTTAATAGATCTAGTTGAAGCTTGTCTTACATCTACTTATTTCAACCGTATTAAGTCACCTTCTCTCTTATGTAGAATAAACTTTCACGTTCCTGTCAGAGCAACAAGACAGGACGATCTATTTTGGACCAAGATTCACAGAACTAACAATGGCCTAACTACTCCCATAGACAGAATGAAGTCATATTGACTTCTTTAATATGTTTTCCATGGTTTGGAAGGGGTTTGAAAAAGTGTGATAGTTGTGTTTAAAGTGTTGCTTTAATTGAATATTGATAGATGCTTAATTATTTACTAATCGATGTGATATTTTTTAATAAATATATATTTTTTTGTTTTGTATTTTGGCACTTGTTTTATAATTTGTTGCACTTTGTATATTCTGTGACTATTTATTTATTTTTCAAGGAACTTTTTATGAACAAACCTTTGGGACAGCTCTATTCTGTGATAACAAATATCTTTATGGAGGATATGCTTTAATATCCACTCCACTAAAACCAAAACACTGGTTCAGATATGTAGATGATACTTTTGTTGATTGGCCTCAAAGACAGGAAAATCTCATATTTCTAGACCACCTCAATCAACATCATAATATTAAATTCACAATAGAAATTGAATCTAATAGAACAGTTCTCTTCCTAGATGTATTTGTTCAAAGGAAGGAAGATGTTACATTAGGACATTCTGTGTATAGAAACCGATGCAAACATATTGATATTTAAATGCAAATTCCCCACCACCACTACAAAAGAAATCGGTTATTAATTCACAGTATTTAGAGCCATTTCAATTTCTATCAAGTTCTGAGAGAGAATGGCTACTGCACTGAAGATATTATGTGTACATACATGTCACTACAAACAAAATAGGACAATTACTTTGGCGGTCCAACATACTACAATCTTCAATACACATAAGAAGACGCAGGCAGTTTCTCTGGTGAATATGGTGATAATAGTCGTAGAAAAATGACGCGCCTTTAAAATTCGTTAATTTCCAATCCATTTGGTCAAATATATCAGCCAACTTAAATCACAAAAATTTAATTTTGGACTTTGGTTTAAATAGTAACTATCATTAAATATCTTATTATAAAGAGTGATTCTTTTTTTAATGTGATGTTTATTGTGTATGCATTTTTAATCTTTATACTCATAAAAATAAACATCACAGCTAAATATTTATAGGGGAGATGAAAATAAACAAAGGCGTTCTATTGGACTTTTACTTTGAAGTTAGCTGCATTTCTTTCCTGAGAAAATTACTTAACATCAAGGGTCTACGACTGCCCCTATACCCTTTTATAGTTTTGGATTCTTTAAATAAACAGCTTTCACTTATACCCAATTACTTTGAAGTCTTGAACACTAATGTCGTATGTTACGGTGTTTCCTTAAAATATCAATTTGTGTTGTTTTGTTATGACATAACCAAGTTATGATATTTTTAATATTCTATAAAATGTGGATAAATGACGAAAGCTACTTTTATTTCTTATGGGAAGTGATGCCATTGCCATTTGAACTTGTTACTCCTAGGTTATGGTCTACAACATATACACAACTAATTGAGATTGACAAATTCAGATCGAATATAATGGAGTTCAATGGCTATATACCGAATTACAGTGACCATAAGGACGGTGGTGACAATAGGGTAACCAATTTTTGATTGGTTCAGCCATATTGCTGCTAAAATTGTTTTGTTTACTTTTTGCCTACGTGGATTCTTGTGAGGTTTCTGGTTTTAGTGTATTATTTTATTAGTTTTTGTGATTTTTTATTTGCTGTAAAAGACAATATTGTTTCATGTCTTAGTGTATGTTTTGTTTAAATCAGCTCCTAATTTGAGTTAGAAGCTCTTAAAGATTAGTATAAAAGAAAGTTTATTTTGTAGGCCTTCTTCAGTACATATTAAATTACTAAATTCACTTGGCAGACTCTCATTAATAGCTTGCAGGTTTTCTATCGTCGCCACTGTCCTTATAAAGGTAATAGTTTCCTTGTAATAAATAATTACTGTAATTCTTACTTCTAAGTTGCCGAGGAATAAAGGCTGGTAATATTGCCAGTTCAAAGTAACATTAGATGATAACTTTTTCTACTCTGCAACGACTCTTGTTACTGGGAAGGAACCTGAACAATGTATTAAAAAGAAACAAATTATTGTTCAATCTGCTGTAGCTGAATAACAGCATACCACTGGCCATATTAAAAATGTAAAAAAAACCAAGGTTCTAGAGTCAGTTCCAGGATTTTATAAATGAAAAATCAGCGAATCTACTGAAATTTTTAAACACAAAAAAATTTAATAGAAATATGGATTACAGTTTGCTTCATACGTGGAAGCTGATCTTAACAGAGGGCCAGGGTTAGGCAAGCACAAGGTATAAAAGCCCACCTGAATTTCTTCAAGCTCATTCAGTGTTCAGATCTCATGGAGTAAAGATCTCTGATGATGCATGCTTCATGGAATCGAAGGCGAAACGTCGGATATCAATTCCAATTTTAGACGGTCTAATCTCAAGAACCATGTTTCTAAATAATCTTAGACTTTTCAAATTTTTGATGACAATTTTTGTTATATAAAAATAATTCAAGTTTAATACCACTAATATGTCTTACGATAAGTGTATTCTTTCTAGATGCTTCTTTAACGATTCTACAAAAAAAAATAGAATGTTAAACTTTTGTCAAGATTGCAATAGCCAGAAATTTTATGTAAGACAAAAATATATACTAACCTCTGTATTGGGTTTCAAAGCTACAGATATTGCATTTAAAGCTGGGCTTAATGTCATATGGTACATGAGTTCTGTAGATATGTCCTTGCAGATTTTTCTTAGTAGTTGCTCTAAATTTGCATGTTGCACATGGAAAGTCTGTTTCCTATAAAAAGATATTTTTATAATGTAATTAACTATATTTCAGCTCAGCAAATAGTTTTTTAAAAAGTAAAACACTCATATTTTTTAGACAATCACCCTTAAGTTTAACACACCTGCCCCACCTATTTTAATCAGTTTGGCTATAAATCTACATCACTGGCCATCTTCAACAAAATGACATCCGAGTTTCAAATTAAGGAGGAAGTTCAAATTAAACAAGGTATTTTTTTAAATATTGACCCACCCTTACCTTTTTTATTTGTCATTTTGGAAAAAAGTTTCTAAAATAGAATTTTAACGGTTTAAAACAATTTTTTCACATATACAGGATGATTCAAAAAGTCTGGGCGTGGTCCTACTTACTTATTTCAAATAGGCATCCTATTTTTTTATTTGATTTTTGCGTTTTCCTGAATATTTAATACATTTTTTATTTAGAATACCCTATACCTAACTTTGATGTATAAAAAGATATTCACATACGAAAATTACCATTTTTTGTTGATGTTCTAAAAATTATTATTAAAAATCTGATTGTTTTAATGTCAGGTAGACTTTTAATCAATGTCTTTAAAAAATGCCTTATTCAGATAAGGAAAAATGCGATATTCTGCGGATATTTTATAAGAATAACAAAAATGCAATGCAGCGAGTAGGGAATATCACCAACAGTGTCTATAAAAAGAAAAAAATGATCCGTAGTCGTTAATGAGGAGGAAGAATTAAATATTTTGTTCTATTTTTAAGGTAGGCGCTCTGGTTTATAAAGTAACTTATTACTATTAGTGTTATTTATTTTTAGAAAATCCAAATGCATCCTTAAAAGATACGGTTTTTTCAAATTTTAAACGAAGGCCTATGTCTGTGCCTAGGACAAATTAAAAAAATAAAATTTGCGGATGAAACACTTTTGATCCAGAAAAAAAATAAAAGTTGATCAAATTTCCTACAATTTACAAAACATTGCAGTGCAAAAACTCCTTAATATTGTATTAGAAATAAAAGGAACCTTACAGTTTTGCATGATTTATGATGTAATTATCTTAAATTTAACTCTACGTTGATGCCTTCGGCGCTTAACCTGGTACTAAACCGGTATCGATTTATCGACAGTGTCAACGTCGATACGTGTTTTTATGTTATGGCTTTAATGATGATGGCTTCGGCGCCTAACCTGGTGCTAACCCTTTACTGTTTCACCTTGTAGTCCTAATGACAACGTTTCAACTATGCAACAAAATATTATTAGCAACCTTAATAAAGAGTAATGAATTCTTCGCTGATAAAATGAAATTAAATTTGGCAACATTGCTTCTTGAATACGGGGAAATGGAAATTGTCCAATGTCTGTTTAAGAATTTTTTAGTCGAATAATTAATAAAGTGCGGGACACGAAAGAAAACCGAGCGGAGTCAATCGGTTTAGGAAGGTCGGCCAAGAAATCTCTCTAAACCACTGGTGTCCCGTCGTTCTTCAAATAATATGGCACCCCTTTTTGACTATACGCACTTCGGATAATTAAAAAATGTAACTATGCTTAATGAACCTTTATCTATATTTGTCTGTTTTCTTTCGTGTACCGCACTTCTATGTCTCTTTTGTGTTGCAAAAACGGCGAACTTTCGAATTTTAAAATGATTTAGTTTTGATTTTTCTTGATCGATTTACCAATAAATATATTTTTTCTTGAGTTCTGTCATTAACGGTTTCCGGGCTACTGCCTACGTCCACTATTATTGGACCACCCAGTATAGTGATACATGATTTACAAGTCCTGATTTTACAGGGGCAGCCAGCATCAGATCCAGTGAACGAGATTTATCAAAATTTTAATTTATGCAGTTCGACTTTGGGCTACTCGGGTATGCCAAAAATGTCTGTCTCCGTTTGTCAAATTACTTTATACAGGGGCCGTCATTGTGAAGTAATATACAGGGCGTTTCCTAATTGCGTGCTGATGTTAAATAGGGTGTTTTTATGTCCTAAAAGTCTTCACTTTTGAGATACAGGATGGTAAAGTTTAAAAAGAAAATATTTTTTTTCATCCCAATTCTGATGCTATTGTAGATAACTGCATGAAATTTGATACACGTCTTCTATGCATTAAGGAGCATACAGATTTACTCAGGTTAATTACATATGGTAAAAATTTCAAAAATTGATTGTTAATAAAAAATGCCCTTTTATCCATAAAAGACGTGTATCAAATTTCACACAGTTATTTATCTATAAAAGCATCAGAATTAGGGTTTAAAAAAAATGTTTTTTTAAAACCCTGTATCTTCAAAGTTAAGACTTTTAGGTCTTAGAATCACCCCCCCCCTTTAACATTAGCACGTAATTAGGAAACGCCCTGTATAGTACTTCACAATGACGCCCCCTGCACAAAGTAATATGACAGACGGAGACAAACGGCCACTTTTGGCATACCCGAACACTGGAATCAGTGCTGGCTCCCCTACTATAACTACATTGATGTGTTAATTTTGGAAAAATGTGAGTTCTGTAGTTTTTCACGTATTGATTGCAATATTAGATATTTTTTGATACCCGGTATTGAACCGAAAATTAATTATATTGAAGCAGTTTATTGACAGCTACTTTATGAACAATTTTACAAAATATATGAAAAAAAACTAAGCCATTTTTGAGGTTGACGGCTGTGATTCTAATGGTTCGATTCCTTCTAAATCGTTGTCTTCCTCTGCAAATTATGAGGTTTCGTCGTCACTACTTGAAGATCCCAGTGTGATAACTAAATCATCCATAACCGTTTCAATTTTGCCATGTACTTTCCAGTATTTATCTTCAATAGAACGAACATGTTTAACATATGATTTCCAATTTTTAGCCGATATTGAGTCAATCTCTTGTTATTTTATTTAAATCTTTAATTGAAAGTTCACCGGTGCTGCCCTCTCGAATATATTTTTTTACTCCTGCCCATGCAAGTTCAATAGGGTTGAGGTCGCACATGTATGGAGGCAGCCTTAAAGGTGTATGACCGAGGTTACGTAAAAGACCGTCAATTTTATACTTTTTTTCTCTAGGCTTGTTGGCTGATATTACTTCATATAATTGATATTTTCTCCGTGTTGGATTACATACAAGATTGTTCGATTTAAGCCACAATATCATATGAGCTTTTGTAGAGTATTTAGTTGGCACTTTATCTTCTACAGGGGAGAATGATAAAATGCATTATGCATTACCACAACTGATTTGGGAGGAATGTTAGGTAGAAGCTTCTCGAGCAACCACTTTTCAAAATTATCTCTATTCATCTGTCCATAATAGTCTCCAGTTGTTAGTCCAGAGCGAAAAACTAAAGCATGAACTATAATAAACACCTGTAACACTTTCACTTTGCCAGTATTTGTTCACTGTCATCATTATCTACCCAGGTTTCGTCTAGATACACAATATTTCGTCCTTCTTGCCTATATTGCGTTACAGTTGATAGATATTTCACCCGCCAGTGAAAAATATTTGGTCTCTCAATGAGCAATTTTCGTTTATTTTGGCACTTGCGCCAAACAAAACTATTTGATCGTAAAAGCCGATTTAAGGTTTTATACCCGTACGGAAAATCTATTTTGTTCTTTACAGCACGAAGTAGAGGTTTGCAGGTCGGAACCTTATTCAAGTTTATATAAAAATCCTCTATTGTTCGTCGAATTACTTGAAAATCACCATCGTCAATTTTATCTTTGTGTGATAATCGGGGTCTTTTTTACCAGGAGATTTTAAAGCTGAAGTAGAACATGAGCGATCATTATGTTCTCTTTGACTTTTTCTTATACTACTTTCCGAAACACCAGTGTAAAATGCAGCGCGTTCTGTTCGATTTTGAATTGGAATAGTCAAACTATTATTTTCAGCTTCTGTAATACAGGCCTCTCACAATAACTTCACGTGCACCGCTTCGAATTATTTTTCCTATTTTGCTCGCCATCGCTACTTCGAAATAATAATTCTAATTCAACGCAAGGCATTTATATAGTAACGAAAAAAAAAGCTCGAAATGTATAGGACCACTGGAAATAGCTAGAACCTTCTAGCGGCAAGTGCATGGAGACTCTAGGCACATCCCAATTACAAGTGGACCAGTGCGAAATTTACTAAATCCTCGATTAATTTTCAGTACCGCTTAGCTGGCGCACTTTATAGGTGAAGCGGCAAACTATTACAACAAATAAAATAACATAAAATTTATTTGCATACACAAATTTTACTTTTCTGCTTGCTTAAGACTATGAACCTTTAGTTTAAGGACCGCCCGGTTTTCTTTCGTGTCCCGCACTTTACACTTTGTTGATACACTTTTAACATTAGTTAGTTAAGAACTTAAATTAAAAAAGAGTATATTATATAATGATATACTCTAATTATCTATTCTGCGTGCAATTTTAACATAATTAAAGTAAAAGTAGACGTTTATAACTATATAGTGCCTTACAAAGTTACTATTTGTTTTTCTTTTTTTGCAAAAAAGTTGTTCATCCGCAAATTTTTTTGCTGAAATGTGTTTATTTCGCGGTAAGCTCCACAGTGAATCCAAAAAAGTGAGATTATTAAAAATACCTAATCTCTACAAGAGCCAAAGATGCATCAAGTTTTTTCGGAAAAACAATTTTCGAAACGCATTCTACTTTAAAAAACCATAGTTAGTACAAAAAAACAGAAAGTCAGTCAAAGTGTCAAGAAATGTTATTATTAAAAGACAAACAACTTTTTTAAAAAAAATTTTATGGTCTGATGAGTGCACCTTCAGAACTGCAGGGATTCGTAAGTGGAAAAATGTATGATACAAATAAAATATTTGGGCTAATTTTTATTGAAGGTCCCTTAAATGGAGAAAAATATTTAAATTAATTGACCAATGACGTACAAAATTTTCTGGACAACTTACAACTCCGTCAATACAATGAAATTATATGACATCAGGATGGAGCCCCACCACACAACGTTTTTCCGGTTATAAATTACCTTAACATGTAATACCAAATGTGGATTGGTCCTACTGGACCGATTGGCTGGGAGCCGAATAGCCCCGACTTGACGCCACTTGATTCGTTCCTCTGGGGATTTTTGCAGAATAAAGTGTATAAAAATCCAACTGAAGACCTAGAGGTTTTACGAACAAGAATAATTGAGGCTATTCAGGACACCAATGACGATCATTTTCATTTTATTATTAACACTATAAATAAAATCGAGAGTGATTACATACAGTGTATTGAAATAAACAGTGGGCACACTCAACAGTTGTATATAGTTTGAGTAGATAATACCATTTTATATTTTTTTATAAAAAAAACAATGTTATTTTAATATAAAAACACAAACGTCAATATTTTTATACATTAAAGTTAGGTATAGGGTATGCTACATAAAAAAATGTTTAGAATATTAAGGAAAATGCAAAAATCAAGTAAAAAAGTAGGGTACCCATTTGAAATAGGAAAGTTGGATTACGCCCAGACTTTTTGAACCTGTTATAAGTGACAAAAAGTTTTTCTAAAAATTTATTTTGAACTATTTTATTTTGGACACTTTTTTCCAAAACGTCAAATAAAAAGGAATAGGGGGGGTCGATATATAAAAACAAAAACTTTGTACATAAGTTTCATCACCTGTCACTACTTTAGAGAAAGAGTTAGTTTTCGGATTTCAAGGTGTTGAGAAATTAATTGGCTGCCTACGAGAGCTTTTGTTTGGGAGATAACAATCTTTTCTGAAACTGTATGTATGGCTTATTTACTATGTAAAATTGTTAAAATTATTTATTCTATGCTCTGTGATACTCAAAAATGAGAATGTTTTGAGAACCATGGTCTTCTTTTTCATAATAGCTGTGGCTCTTGGATACTCTTCAATGGATTCATTATTCTTTCAGTAAATATTTTTTGGAGACTTCTGCTCTTTAAACAAAAATTAGATGAAACTGCTATGTTCCAATTTAATCAAACTCATTTCTTGTTCGAAATACTTCATAAAACAAAATATTAACCGCAATGACAATTATCTTTGACATCAAAGTAATTAAATAGTCACTGCTTCACTTACCAAGCAACAATATTGTTTCTGTAATCTTATCTTCCAGCAGCTATGCAGCTTGCGATCAGCTTGAAATGTTTAATCTTGTGAATTTATTCCTAAATGTTTTCTGTTGTTTTTTCTTCTGTTTTTTTGTTAATTTTTTCCTTTTTAATAAAACATATTTTTGAATATTGAAGGAGGACCTCTAGTTCTAGATTTTTTCTTATATCTAGCTTTACGAGGGAGAACTAGTCAAATTATCAACCTTATGCCAAAAAAGACTGGACATCACCATATAAAAATCATTTAGCTCCAGAACAGCATGGGTTTTTTAAAGGACGATCAATGAATATAAATTACATTACAAAGCTACATATTAGAACTTTCTTGTCCAGAATATTGAGGAAGGATGTCAAATTATTGTGATGTACACTGACATATTTAAGGCCTTTGATAGTATGTGTCATAACTTACTTCTAGAGAAATTAAGAATTTATGGGATGGGTGGTACATATATGAATTTAATTATGTCCTATTTAACCAATTGGAAGCAGTATATTAAGATAAATGGTGTAACATTGATATTAATCAATGTTAAATCTAGAATACCACAAGGTTCTCACTTAGGACCAATATTATTTTTGCTTTTTGTCAATGATGTCAGGATTTTTAAAAAATGTAAATGTTTTTTGTATGCAAATAATCTCAAGTTCTTTTGCATTGTTAACTCTGAGGAAGACTGTAAGATGGTTCAATATGTATTAAATGACCTGGTCTGTTGGTGCAAAAATAATCACCCAATCTCAATGCTGGCAAATGTAGAGTAATATGCTTCTACCATCGAAAAACACCTTTAATGTACAATTATGTTTTAGAAAGACAATTTATACAGCAAGTTGAAAAAATTAATGACTTAGGTATAACCTTTGACCGGGAATGAACGTATTATCAATGTTACCTCGAAGGGCTACCGAATGTTCGATTTTCTTTGCAGAATGTGCAACCATATGGATGATATTGGCACTATAAAATATTTGTACAATTCGCGTGGTAGAAGTATTTTGGAATACAACAGTATCATTTGGTCCCCATCCTACCCGTGTCAAGAAAATCGACTCGAGACAGTGTAAAATAGGTTTGCCAAAATTTTATTATTAAAACAAAGATTATATATAACCAGCAATACCTGATATATAATAGCATCTTTTATCTTGTACAAAAGAAGCCAGTCAACTGCTTTACTCCTAGGATCAGAAATGTTAGGACCTTAGGTTTTCATGTTTGATGTAATCATGATGCCTTAGAAAAGTCACAGAAAACATTATGAGACTGTTATATATGTACTTAAAAATACGTCGCCCTCTATATGTGACCATAGTGTACAAAAAACAACTGTAAATAACTGGTATCGAATACGCGCATACCTTTGAGAGTCAGTTTGAAATAAATGCTTGCTCATATTAGTGGTTTTTATTTCGGGATCCTAAAATCATATTTTTTTAGGAATATTATTTACAAACAGAACATATTGGCGACGAGGATGGGATTTAAGTAACTCACGTACATATTGTGTAATTTCGGAAGTTTTAGTCTTACGTTAACGGAGGTGTTTTCGAATTTTCTTTGTAAATTCACTAGACATTTTAAACAAAAAAAAAATGCCAAACACGACTGCCGAGGAATCAGACGATCCGAAATTTATTGGTCTTCTCGGGACTCTTAATACTTTTGACCCGAAAAATTCAAATTTTTTAGTTTTTAGTGAACGGCTAAAACAGTATTTTATTGCAAATAAAATTACTGATGTCCAACGGAAACGTGCAATTCTTTTAAATACATTGTCCGAAGAGTGCTATATTCTAATAAGAAGTTTATGTGTTCCGTTATTGCCTGAAAACGTGAATTATGATGAGTTAATTACATTATTAACTAAACGAGAGTGTTTCGGAATGGGAGGCAAAAGTAAAAAATTTGGCTTCTAATTGTGGTTTCCAAACGGAATTATCAACGGTAATGCGTGATATTTTTGTCATCGGGATCAACGACGAAAAAATTCTGGACCGTTTAGTGGAAGAAGATGCTTGTAAAGCAAGTTTTCAATAGATTGTGAAGATTGCCTTATCCAAAGAGTCTGCTTTGCGTGAACAAAGTTCTAGAGAAAGTATGGGTGTTTTTGTCAAACAGGAGCCGGTAAATTTTTATCGACAACAATACCAAAAAACGGGATTTGGCTTAAGACAACAATATCCATCAGGGACTTCTGGGTATAAACAGAAATTTCCTTCCTTTGGAAATGGTAGGTTACAGGAACGTAAATACCAGCATGGGGTAAGTGATGATAAAAAAAATCACCAACAGCATTCAGCAAATAAAAAGTGTACAGTTTGTGGTAGGGTTAACCATGTTTCTACACAGTGCGTTTATAAAAATTACACATGTCATGCCTGCGGAATAAAGGGCCATTTGGCACCCCAGTGTAAAAAACGTTTTTCGCAAAATTTTATGACAGAGGACTCGAATAATACAAGTAATAATTTTATTTCTGATGAGTCAATATTTAATATACGAGATTTATATAATAGTTTTGATAATAATGGTAATGTTAAACCTACATATGTAAATTTATTAGTAGAAAAAAATACCTTTAAATTTTGAGGCCGACTCCGGCTTTGCTCACTCAGCTATTTCGGAAAACTTATATCTTAAACATTTTAAGTCAAAAAAATTAAATAAAAATGATTTAGCTCTTAAGGATTATATAGGTATAAGTTTTGAACCTTTAGGTTTTTTAGAATTAAGTATAGCCTATGAAAAGGAGCCATTTATTTTGAAAACATATGTTATAAAAAACGGAGGCCCTCCTTTGATTGGCAGAAATGGCCTGAATATGTTAAATTTAGGTATTTCTAAAATTAAATATGTTTCTAGTGAGGCAAATAAGCCTAAAATGTTTTCAAACGCAAAGAATAATAAAATCTCCGAATTATTACATAAATATCAAGAGATTTTCGACTCCAAAATTGGCACATTTAACAAATTTCATATTACGTTGCGACTTAAACAGGGATCTATTCCGAAATGTTTTAAACCAAGGCCAGTGCCCTTTGCGCTTAAGCCTAAAATCGAACTTGAGATAGAACGATTAATAAAAAATGGTGTTTTGGTGCCAACTGATTTTTCGGAATGGGCTACCCCAATTGTGCCAGTTTTGAAGCCCAATGGTACAATAAGGATCTGTGGTGATTTCAGGGTTACCTTGAACCCCTGCTTAGAGGTTCAACGTTACCCTTTGCCACGTATTAAATATTTATTTTCTCAACTTCAAGGGGGAGTCAAGTTTTCTAAGATTGACCTATCAGAGGCGTATCAACAAATTTTATTAAGCGAAGAATCTAGAAAACTTGTCACAATAGCAAGTCATAAGGAATTCTTTTCCTATACTAGACTTCCTTATGGGGTGACTAGTGCTCCTTCTATATTTCAGAGTATTATGGAGCAAACGTTTGTAATTCCAGGGGTAGTTTGCTTCCTGGATGATATTCTGATTACAGGGGAAAATGACCAGGTGCATTTGGAGCGCCTGGAAAAGGTTTTTAAACGTTTGAAAGAATGTGGTCTTAAACTTAAACAGGAAAAATGTTGTTTATTTCAGAATTCAGTTCAATATTTAGGGCATAAAATAGATAGGGATGGTTTGCATACCTCCGAGGAACGAGTGCAAGCCATAAAAAAGGCTCCTATTCCTAAAAATATAACTGAATTAAAATCATTTCTCGGAATGATTAATTTTTATTGTAAATTTTTACCAAATGCTTCCAGCATTTTAAAACCCCTTTATAGTTTATTAAAAAAAGATGCCCAATGGCTCTGGAACACCGAATGTAATAATAGTTTTAATCAAGCAAAAAACTTATTGCTCTCAGCATCAGTTTTAGCACATTTTAATCCTGATGAGAAAATAAAATTAACTGT
Source organism: Kuschelorhynchus macadamiae (assembly GCA_030620095.1). Classification (NCBI taxonomy): domain Eukaryota; kingdom Metazoa; phylum Arthropoda; class Insecta; order Coleoptera; family Curculionidae; genus Kuschelorhynchus; species Kuschelorhynchus macadamiae. The sequence goes on from JAUTXW010002793.1 coordinate 38,079, forward strand.
AGATGCCTCAAAATTTGCTCTTGGGGCTACTTTAAGCCATATTTATGACAATGCCTCAGAGAGGCCTATCGCTCTTGCTTCGCGCTTACTAAATAATGCTGAATTATCTTATTCTCAAATAGATAAAGAAGCAGCAGCAATTATTTTTGGTGTTAAGAAATTTTTTCAATATTTGTGTCACAAAAAATTCATTTTGTTTACAGATCATAAACCATTGTTATCGATTTTTGGAGAAAAGAAAGGAATCCCTATTTTTGCTGCAAACCGACTACAAAGATGGGCTCACATTTTGTCAAGTTTCGACTACGAAATAAAATACGTTAGCTCGGAAAAGAATGTTGCTGATTGTTTGTCTCGACTTCCAGTTAGGAATTTAACGGAAAATAAAAATAACATTCAGGAGGAGTTTTTATACTTTAACCTAAATTCAAATATTTCTTATCTTAATTTCGAGGAGGAACAAAATATTCCAATAAATTTTGAACAAATAAAAAAATTTACTTTTAAAGATACATTGCTAAGTAAAATTATATTTTATGTACAAAATGGATGGCCAAATAAATACCCAACGGAGGAATTCAAGCCATTTTTTTCTAGAAAAAATGAACTAACTATTGAACAGAATTGCCTTATGTGGGGTTACCGTTTGGTTATACCGAAATATTTTCAGAATAAAATTTTAGAGGAATTACACAGCACGCACATGGGCGTAGTTAAAATGAAGGCATTGGCAAGGTCGTATTTTTGGTGGCCTTTAATTGATAGTCAAATAGAATATCTGTCAAAAAATTGCCGTGCATGTGCAATTTATGCTAGTAATCCCGCTAAAACATCTTTAGCTTTATGGGATTGGCCGAAAGAGCCTTGGACAAGGCTTCATGCGGATTTTTTCGGACCAATATTTAATAGAAATTTCTTAGCTATTCAAGATGCGACAACAAAATGGATAGAGTGTCAGGAAGTAAGTAATTTAAACGCTACTACAACAATAAAGGTTTTTCGTGAACTTTTTGCAAGATTTGGGTTGCCTATAGAAATATGCACTGATAACGCAAAAACTTTCACATCTGATGATTTTCAAACTTTTCTATTTAGTAGTGGTATAAAACATCTTACAGGTGCTCACTACTATCCACAGACTAATGGTTTAGGTGAAAGTGCAGTCAAAATTATAAAAAATGCTATATTGAAAGCACGTTATGAAATACCTACTTGTGATATACATTTAATAATTAATCGTTTTTTTATTTCATCATCGTAATACTCCACACACTACCACGGGAGAAAAACCTTCAAAATTAATTTTTAACCGTAAAATAAGAACTAAGTTTGATTTATTGTTGCCCTGCACTAATGCAGTTATAAAAAAGAAACACGATTATCAAAAGAAATATTATTATTCTAAAAACATTTCTTATTTCCAAATTAATGATAGGGTATGGGCTCGAGATTTTAGAGCAAATCAGCCGCGGTGGTGTGCTGGGGTTGTTAACAAGGTTTTAGGAAAAAGAACATATGTAATTAAAACTGACAGCGGAATGCAATGGAAGCGTCATAAAAACCAAGTTAAACGAAATTTTAATAATAAGGATAATATTAAGGAACAGTCCTTGGGACAGACAGACATTTCCATTATTCCGCGATCAGAACTAGACAATAGTTTAGAGTTACACAATAAAGATAACTTAAACGATGTTGAAAATAGTGTTAGTGACAGTGCGGAATTAATTAGTGAACCAGTGGCGTCAACAAGTCAAATAACTGATAAAATATTAAGACGACGCAGCAAATTAAAGCCACCAGACAGATTAATCGTTGGCCTAGAGTAAGAAATTGTATACATATAAGTATTCACACTACTTTAAGAGGAGAGGTTATATATGTACTTAAAAATACGTCGCCCTCTATATGTGACCATAGTGTACAAAAAACAACTGTAAATAACTGGTATCGAATACGCGCATACCTTTGAGAGTCAGTTTGAAATAAATGCTTGCTCATATTAGTGGTTTTTATTTCGGGATCCTAAAATCATATTATTTTAGGAATATTATTTACAAACAGAACAGAGACAAACCCACCTTCTTAACATTCTTTGCTTTATAATAGCACAGCTCCCTTCTCCAACCTGTTTACACCATTTTATGTTAAAACATTTATCTTACCTTCTCAGATGGACCTGGATCCTTATGCATATGCTTCAAATGTATCAGAAAGCCTTTACGTTGATCAAAAATTTTATCACACTGCCCACAAGGATATAAATCTGATATAATTTTATCGGCAGCCAGCATGTGTCGTCTCATGTGCCATTTATACATACCTAAACAAAAATCAAACTTGAATTTCAGATACAGAATAGTTATTTGGAGAAAACTAGACATACCTTTATGCACAGCTTTAAAATTACAACCTTTTACATTACAAAAATACATTTCTTCTATTGGTATATCTTTATGCTTAAACTTGTAATGTAAAGATATTTGTCTGTATGTTTCTACAGTGAAAGAGCAAAGAAGGCATCTTAATAACATTTGTCCCTGTTCATCTTCAGCTCTTTCATAAGTTTCATATCTGAAAACACAAAATTTACTAATTAAGAATACCAACAAAACTGTATGCTCAAGATAACCAAAATTAAATAACTTATGACTACCAATATAGTAGTGGGTAAATTGAAAGTCCCATGTTAAACAGCTCGCAGTAGGGGCCCGTAGGTATGGCTATGCTCTTTGAGTTATTCACAATAATGTTGGATAGCAAGCATCTCTCACAGCATATCATGCTTATGTCCAGTCTCATATTGTCTATGGTGTAATATTTTGGGGGAATCTGCTGAATCAGATCAAATATATTGTATTTGGCATGGGATGTGGGACAGCTGCAGGGAGGTTTTCCAGCAAGCTGTTATATTTACCTTGTACAGCCTCAATATTCTCGAATGCGCTAAGTTTTTAATTAATAACTTTTCCCTTTTCTCCGATAAGATGCGACAACATTCTTATGATACAAGATTTAAAACAAATTTACATTTGTAAACTCAACTCAAACTCAAAATACTTTATTATCGAGGAAATGTGATTTCCATTGACAAAGCATACTACAAAATGATATAAAGTCTAATAGTATATAAAAAAATCTTAAAACATTAAACAAGCTAAACAATATAAAATACAAACACAGTAAATACAAGTACGTGCAAAACAGTACAGCTGAAAAAAGAACATAACAGATAACATATACATATAAAATTTGGCAAGTTTATAGTAGGCTTTGCCTAACAATACTTTTTTTAGACTTCTTTTAAATTGTTTTAATGACCCAATTGTTCTAAGGCTACTTGGCAAGTGGTTAAAAAGCTTTCTGCCCTCATAAATCAAAGAATTTTTAGTCAAAGCAGAAGTAGGCACTGCCAAAGGCAAATCCAAAGCTTGTCTGGTGTTTCGTTGACCTGCAGGACGCTGTATATTTTCTCGGTATTTAAAGATTAGACATGCTGTTTCGAGGATAAATAAGGAACTAAGAGTTAGGATTTTTTGTGACAGAAAATGAGGTCTGCAGGATTCTCTTAGACCCACACCAGCAATAAAGCGAACAGCTTTCTTCTGCAGCACAAACAAGATGTTTAACAGATATTGACTACTAAAACCCCAGAATGGAATCCCATATCTGAGGTGCGATACAAATAAGGCAAAGTAAACGCGCCAGTGCCATTCCGAGTTCATTTCTTGCAATTCTGATTGCAAAGCAGCCAGAAGAGTTTCTTGCTCAAATTTAAAATGTGATCCTCGAAACGTAAATTTTTATCAACAAAAACCCCCAAAAACCTTGTCACATGGCTGTCAAGTATTGTAACACTGTCCAACTGCAAGTTCTGCATGTCACACCTAAAATCAACAACATTAGTCTTCATCAAATTGAAGGAAAGGCGGTTTGAATCACACCATCTTTTAACCTCCAGCAAGTCTTGAGTTATAATTTTCCTTAGCTGAGCAATCTCTTTATTATGCCAAACAATCGAGGTGTCGTCCGCAAATAAGGTAAATTTTCCTGATATGTTAACTTTCACAAGATCATTAATATAAATCAAGAACAAGAGAGGACCTAAAACAGACCCTTGGGGAACCCCACAATTTATGCTCAATGACGAAGATCGCCTTTCGGAAATAGTTACAGATTGGCTTCGACCTGAAAGGTATGAAGAAAACCACAACAGCGCGGAGCCCCTGAAACCATACAACTCGAGCTTAGACAGCAATATTCTGTGATCGACACAATCAAAAGCTTTTGAGAGATCACAGAAAACCGGTGCCACCGCCTCTCCGTGATTAACGTTAGTGTAGAGACCCTCCAAAAATTGCATCGTGCGTCCCTTTTGCATTCTGAAATCCAAACTGATTCAAGGTAAGTAAATGAAATGTCTCAAGATACTCACACAATCTCTTCTTAGCAACTTTCTCAATAACCTTGGAGACCGTAGACAAAAGAGAAATTGGACGAAAATTCGAGAGCTCACTGAGATCCCCGCCCTTATGCAAGGGAATCACTATTGCCGATTTTAGGCATGAAGGAAAAACTCCTTTAGACCAGGAATCATTAATTGCAAAAGCGAGGGCATCCAAAGCACCTTCCGGCAACTTTAAGAGAACTTCAGAGGAAATCTCATCATCTCCACAAGCTTTCTTGTTTTTTATACTAAGAAGAGTCTCTCTAATCTTCTGGTTATGTGTGGGAAAAAAATAAAAAGAACCAGGCACAGATAAATCTTTCAAATAAGAAAGAGGATCAACTCCCACAGCCAAATTCTGGACCAATTTTCCTGCAATACTGCAATAAAAAGTGTTTAATGTATCTGGATCAATGTCACTCTAAGAACCAGACCTATTAGATTTGTTCTGCAATTCGTTAATAATGCACCAACTCTCTTTCTGTCTGTTCTTAGCACATGAAAGTCGGTTTTCATAATAATAATTTTTTGCAGCATTTACTAGTCTACGGTAAATCCTACGATATCTATTGCAATACGAAATAAAACCTAAATTATCAGAATATTTTTTAATATAGTTAAGACAACGAAGATTAGCTGCAGATATTTTCAATCCTTTAGCAAGCCACAGTTTTCGTTTCTTTTTCCTATGCTTTAACTGACGCAATGGAAAAACTCGGTTAAAGACGTCTAGTAAAACATTGTGAAATGTTGTGAATGGCTGTGGAGACACTTCTATACCCAGCCAATTGACATTAAGACAAAGATGCCGAAATGCATCAAAATTTGCCTGACTAAAGATTCTACCACGACAGCATTTATTATTAATCTCAACCAACATACCAGAAAAGGTACAACACACAGCCTTGTGGTCAGAAAGGCCAGCATCTATGACTGAGCAAGATGTAACATCAATGTTTGAGCAGAAGTAATCAATAGTGGTGGCGGAAGTTCTAGATACCCGAGTAGGTGAGTCAGTATGCATTTCCAAACCGTAAGTTGTGAGCAAACTTACAAGCAAAACAGTATTAATTGAATGTTTATCATCAAAGTTGATGTTAAGGTCACCAGCCAGGATAATTCTAGAGCAAGGTGAAATGTGTGAGAGAATAATATCAAGTCTCCTCAAAAATTCATAAACCTAAGCTGAAGGTGAACGGTACAAACATAAAATATGCAAGTTATTACGCTTGCAAAAGCACAGCGAAAATTCAAAAATACATTCCTCCAACAAATAATTAAATTTATCAACATTTACAAAATTGTTATTAAAATACGACTTACTCTTAACTAAAACCAACGTACCTCCATGTAAAACACTTTCCCTACGGAATATAGAAATTGGAGTATATTCTGAAATGAGAAAACACTTGCCTGGCTTTAACCAGTGTTCAGAAATAAGTATTATATCAGGTAAATTATTACTCTCTAAAAACACATAGAGGTCATCACAGAAATGTCAGACTTATTTATGCTAACAGAATCCTTAAAATTATTTTTTTATTATCCTCCTTAACAGGAGGTGAAATTATAAAATATTTCAACAAAGCTTGGGGAATCACTATTGCTCAAAGCTTTTGTCAGTGGCACCATCATGTAAAGGATTAACAGAAGGTGCGAGAATATCAATCTCATGCTCAATTATATCAATCTTATGCTCAATTATATCATTCTCCAACACAGGAGATAATTCAGTGATATTATTATTTAGAGATATAGAACAAGTATCAAGTTTCACCAAGGTAACAAAAATAAGATTTTTTTGCTTATATAACAACAATAACCTTACACACAGATTGCTTGCCCAATTTTATACCTTTTGATGAGTTGTAATCAATAAAACATACATTATTTACAGACCTAAAATTAATTCTATCAAGAAGGTATTTAACTTTTGTATTAAACTTAAAAATATTAAAATTAATTCTAGACACCCCATCCAAATTACGCTTATATAAGGGAACATAAGGTACAGACACAAAAACAAAGTTTGAATGTGAACACACTTCTCTGCCAAGTCCAAAAGATATTTAGCCGGTAAAAATCTATCATTTAAGAAGTTGTTATAGCCCGCCACTACGATGATAAAATCGTCCTTTGAGAACCCTTGAATGAGATTCTGAACACTGCAAACAACACTTTCAAAATCCTCAACCGGTTTAATTATTTGTTGAATGTTATATCTACTTTTAGGATATTTAGATAAAAGACGCTCCAATATAACATTAAAGTCTCTACCTAGTTCATCAGATAAAATTCAGATCTCTGTTAACTTTTCATCCGGCTTAGTGATTAACATGGCTTGAGCAGCTGAGCCATCACCAGCCAAGTGCCCAGATGGCAGAATGAAACTATCAACTTAATTTGGTTTAATGATTTTCCCGTTAACAGCATTCAGCTCTTCTTGTAGAGAAAAAAATTTGACCTACAATTTTTCAAATCCGAAATATACACTTTATTGTCTTTTTCAAGAACTTCAATGCTAGTCAATAGATTGGATTTTAAATTGTTCAAAGCACATAGATCAGATTTAAGAGAATTATTTTTGTCCTGCAAGTCCCCTATCTTATTGGAAAGTTCAGTATTAGTATCAATTAATTGAAGAATTTGCCTATTTAAATCAGAAATTTCATCTTTCTGTGCCTTTAGTCTGTCAAGAAATTCTTGTTCAGCTCCAAAAACAGAGTCTTCAAAATATTTAGTGTTTCTCTTAAGTCTAGTTATGTGGTCCGATTTAGCTTTGTTTTCAGAAGTTAGCCTGATTACTTCAGATTCAAGCTCTGTCTTGGTTATTTCATACTCATTACACTACTTTTTTCACTTGTACGTTTAGAATTATAAAATAAGACACTCGCTTGATAAAGGCGACCACACACTCAAAGTAGTACAAAGATATGTTGTATTTAATATAATTAAGGTCTGGAATATCCATCTGGTAAGGTTTTGTATAGACTTAAAGCGTTTTTGAAGGAGAGAGCTTACTACAGTCTGAGAGAATTTTTTGAAGATGTTAACACTATAAATGAGGCACTGCACTAAATATAAACTTGTTCCTTTATAGACTAGTTTTATAATAATTTTATTGTACTTTTTAACTGAAATTAAATGTTGATTTGTTTTGTTTTATAATAATCTTATTGTCTTAAAGTTTATTTAGCTGTAGGTATTCCTAGTTTTAAGACTTATTGTGACATGATCAATTGCGGTCTTAACATAAGTATTACCTTGTAATATATAAAAAGATTGAATAAAGAATTAACCAACTAACTAGATGAAACTCTCTTTCAATGTACCATAACACAGCCACATCTCTCAGACCACTTATTACAGGAAATGATACATTTAAAATTGCGAGAAAATAGATTAGGTCAGACACTAAAGGAATCAAGATCCTTGACAGAGCAAAATTTAAGAAACCTCAAGGAAATGCTTGCTTCCGAGGATTGGGAAGATGTGCACTCGGCAAGCATGGATGCGTCCTTTGACAGTTTGATGCAGACATTTATCTGGTACTTCGATGTAGGTTGTCCCAAAAGGAAAGGCAAGGAACGCACATCACAATTTATATTTGTTAGCACCAATATCAGAGTCAAGACAGCTAAGATAGATTTCAACCATAGAAAAATCCAGGAAGCAACCAACAAATCCAATCAGGTATGGTCTATAATAAACGCAGAAATGGGAAGAAGCAAGGAATATAAACCAATAAGTCTTATTATGAACCTTGAGAACATAATAGACCAGCAGAGATTGGCTTATGAATTTGGGGAATTCTTTGCAACAGTGGCAAACAGAAAACTTGAAAGACACTTTGGTCAAGTTCCTCACAATCCATCTCCAAAGGCGAAGAACAAAAAATCTGCCGGTACTGATGAAATTCCAGTGCAGGTGCTGAAAGTTGTAGCCAGTGAAATATCTGGATCCCTCCAAATACTGATAAATACAGTGGAACTTTTCCTTCAGCACTTAAAATGGCAAAGGTAATGCCTATATACAGAAAAGCTGATAAGGCAAGTATTGAAAACTATAGGCCAGTATCTGTGCTGAGTGTTCTTTCTAAGATTTTTGAGAGGGTACTTCATAATCGGCTTACACATTTTCTCGAAGAATATAACTTTCTGTGCAAGAAGAAACATGGGTTTAGAGCTGGCAGATCGACAGAAACAGCTGGGGTTGGAGTTGGTGAACTTTATTCATGAAGAACTGGAACTGGGTCACACTATCACGGGAATTTTCTTTGACTTGTCAATAGCATTCGATACGCTAAACCTTGAAGTTTACTTTTACAAAAACAATGCAAGAGCTAATAATGAAGATGGTGCAGAGTCTGTAAAGTTTCTTGGAACATATTTGGATAACAGGACTAGCTGGGAGCTCCAAATTGATCATATTTGTTCTGGACTCAGTATGGCATACTAAGCAGTTTTGAAACTGAAGCATATGGTCCCTGGAGATAAGTGTCTAATATGTAATGGCCTATCATTACCTATCTTACAATATATTGCTTTGGGGTCAAGAAACTAGTATCAGCAGCGTATTTATTGTGCAGAAGAGAATTATATGCTTGATATTCGGACTGAAGCTGCTGGAATCTTGTAGAGGGGTATATCAGGCTTACAACATTTTAACATCAATTTATATAATGAAATGTGCATTATATGTTTTTAAAAAGAAACCTAGATACTGGAAAAAACCTAGATAACCACATTATTCCATGATAAATGCGTCAGCTTTGGTTGTTCCCAAACACAAGACAGCTATCTATGAAAAGTCGCGCCACTATGCCTGCGTTACAGTGTACAATGGATTGCCTGGGAATTTAAGATCTGCAAATAATTTAAATACATGTCCAAATAATCTGAAATCGTTTCTCACTGATGAAGCCTCTTATAGTTTTTTGGGAATTTCTGGACTTGGCAACCTGAATTTTACCTATTCTGTGTCTTCATTTAAGATTCTCGCATTACATGTATGTAGATAGTTTATGCATGTATCAGCTTCACAATGTATTACCTTTTCTATATATAGTTTTATCATTAATTTATTTATAAGTTTTAGTAATTAACATGTCCTGTGTATTACTCTGGGCTCTAAGCCTTTAATGTTATATTTAATTCATATAACTATATGTAATTTTATATTATATGTACCCATATTATTATATTACACTTTAATTTATGTTTTATTATGACAAAATTAACTTGACTTGTCCTATATCCAACCTTGTGATCTTTTGGACAAATAAATGAATTTGAATTTATGATGTCCAGTATTGTTGATTACAGGTCTTCACAACCCTGACATGTTAAATAAAAGTAAAAAACACTTTGTCAAAAAAATGTTCATCACTTGGTTGCTTTTTATTTTACAATAATATGTGGAATATACAAAGCTCAGAGTGTCTGAACATTAAACATTTTTAATTTCATCTCCAAACATCAGTAGCGTAACAATACAATAATTAGACCCCCACAGTTTTTGACAAAAAAAAAGGTCATTCATAGTTTTCCTTGGGATCCATTACATATTATCGCTGGACAAAAACCATGAACAACCTCACATGCAGTTCATGTTTTGATAACAAAAATTATGTGACCCTAAAAAAAATTAATGGGATACCCTCTCCATTATACTATACTGTCATATGATAGGGCTGCTCCTGAAACATATATTTAAAATAATATAAAATTAACATATAAAGGAAACTAAAAGAATATTCTTTTTTTCTCTCTCTCTCTCTAACACATTACCTTTCATGGCAACAGACATTATACAGGCTTTCCAATAAAAAAATAAGATTTTTCCTTTTTTAAACTGACAGATAAAGAAATTTTTTGGCTGTCCTTATGTAAAACCTTACAACTTAAAAAAAAAAACTTCACAAATTATATAATACCTATAAAATAAATATTGCATACATATAGGACACTCGGTATGTTTATACGGGTAAAAACTACAAAATCTGGTCACCCTGTGATCCTACTTACAGAGATTTATTTGTTTTCTCATACTCATATGGCTTCACCTCATTTGAGCTAGTTTCAGGTAAATCTTTTAAAATATCTTCAGATGTTTGATTTTCTTTACTTTTCTTAAATTTCTTAAGCAACACTTCTTCGATCCTTAGACTTTCTGTCTTATTGATATTAACTAAATTTTGCTCTTGAATTTCTGCCTTAGACACCTTTTTTGTGGCTTTTCCGAACTTTGGCAAAAATTCATGTTTTATAACAGATGTTATATTCCCAGCTTCACACAAGTTACTGCTTTCATTATTCGCATCCGAGTCAACAGTTTTGCTTGTTGTCTCTTCTTGTTTACTTGAAGTATCAAATTTGACAAGCCTAATAAATAATTTTTCATATTTTTCCAGTCCTTCAATTTTTTTATGAGGCCTTCGTCGATCTACATATTTTCTTTTCTTTCTAATAAAATCTGGATCTAAATTTAATCGATCTACTGATCTTTTTTCTTTGTAAGTTTGGGAGTTAGCATCTAAGTTAACCTCCTCATCAGACTCATCTACAATAAGATCAGTGCTACTACTTTCACTTAAAATACTCGCAACTGTCAAGGTTTCACTGTAGTCTTTATGAATGTTGTTAAGTGTTTGGACACTTTCAACCTCGTGATCAGTAATTTCAATTTTTGTAAAATTATCAAAATTATGTTCATTCTCTGAAGCTTCTTTTTTGTTTATCGAGTTTTCTATTCTCTTTTTATTACTTACTATTGTACATTCTGAGCCTTTAATGTTGTTATTCTCAGTATCAGTTTGTAAACTTTCACTAGCGAAGGCAGTTGAATTGCTATCTTTGGTATGAGGATGCACAACTAATGTCTGTAAGACATCGTTTCTAACTTTTTTTTTAAGGCGTAAAAATGTATTTCTGCGTTTTTTCATGTTTAATTTTCTGTTTTTCATAAGATTCGTAAAATTTTAATTGAAGTAAGTTTAATAGTTTTAAAAGTTATGTGTAAAGTAAGTGAGTAAAATTAATGTTTAAAATAAACCTAAAGTAAACTTTATAATAACAAAACTGCAAACTAAAAAATTATAAATAAAAAGTATACAAATTAAAAAAGCAAACTATATAACCATATATTTCTTCTTCTGTTTTACTACTTAGCTCTTGGTTTTAAAGCATTAATTAGAAATGTAGTTCATCAAAAATTCAGGAAAGTTGAAATTTGACAACGCTGTTAAGGGCTTACAAAAATAACTGTTGTTAACATTAACAACCGTTGAGGAGACTTTTCCTTGCCTAAAGAGAAATCGATAAAGGGCGGCTGGTAATAAAATACTATACAAGTAATTTTAAATAGAGCCCTTTTCACACAGGTAAGACAATTTGGTGACATGGGCCATGGGTGAGTCATGGGCACCACCAGAATGAAAATCCAGCGGCGTGTTTTGGACGCCTACGGAAATGCTTCTAAGGGGGCGGGACTATAAGCTGACATCCAACCAATACGGGTTTTCCTATATACAAATCCAGTACATTTAGAAATCACTCATCCCGATGGCAACCTTAGGGGCAACAATTGATAACTAACTACAAAAAAATATCATCATTACGGGTAACAAAAACTATGACAAATAAGTAAAAAAAGTCATTCCTGTCTTTAAGAATAACAACTAATTCCCAACAACCTATATTTATTTAAATGATGGGGAGGCAATTCTTAAAATACTTTAGTTTTTGTATTTTATAAACTCACCACTTAATTAATGCTAGTATATTGAATGTACTCTAATACATTGGTTAGCTTCGTTTTCGTATTATAAAAACAGCAATGCGAAATTCTCGACTTCCAATCCTGGTTTGAGCAATATTTTTTTTCTTTTAACAAAATTTGTAATAATTAATAAAAACACGAATTAGGTTAGGTTTGCTGTAAAGAAAGTCCGCAACAAAATTACGAGTCCATATTAAAATAAAGACTTTTTTTAATAAAAATCCTGAAGGAAATACTAATTATTCAACGGGTCGTAATTCATATACGTACGTTCCGAGCGTTATCGAGAATAAGGTCCCTGAATTATGATTTGTTTGAAACAGCTGATTAACCTATGCCTACCCGTTCAATGGTTGGTGTATTCTTTGATTGTTCATAACTTCGAATATTGGTTGTTCAATATTCGAAAATTCATAAGTTCGTATCTTATTGAATAAATAATAGTTTATTTATCAAAGGTTTATACATACCTGTACCGGAGGTATAATAATTACGCAAAATTACCTATTTGCCCAATTTCAAATATCAAAACACTGGCTTATGAACACGAAAAACATGAATGAGTTAGATGTGACAAACTGGGAAACAACCGATACTAAACGTAAATTTCAGATTTCGTCCACTGGCAAAATACTGATCGGTGTTACAGGTAATATTACCCTCCTATTTTGATTTCGGTAGTAAAATAATAACTTAGACTAGGCTTGTCATCACTCAGACATAAACTATATAAACTCCCTTGCCTGCTGTAACTTTTTAAAATAAGATACTTTTCATTGTTATTAAATAAATAAACTTGATACGGGTAACAATAGGATGAAAATTATCATAAAATACCTATTTTAATACTTACCATCAAATAGATATATCGTGCACCTGGAAGAAGAGAGTGACATCTGAAAATCACTCAATTTTCAGGAGAAGCGTTTAAAGTTTACGGTCTTTTTAATTTTATTCTATTTTTTTTTTCGAGCACTGCTAGACCAATAATTTTTTTGACTGGTATGACAGATTTCATGCTTTTATTGAATCGCAAAATATCTTTTTGCTGTTGTTTCATATCAGAGAATAATTCACAGAAGTAACCTTTTTGAATATAAAAAAGACGAAGTTACTTCTCTAGTTTTATGGCAAATAAAGAGTTTTATAAAAAAAATGCTTAAATCTCAACTATATATTAAAAAACTTACTTGAAAAATGGTATTTATTATTTTAGGTATCAAAAAACCAAAAATTAATCGAATATTTGCTAAAATATTTAAACTAAACAACAATTTTGCAAAGTGTCCTGTGGGAAAAGCATCATACTTCTATATCTTTGTCAGATAACTAAGTCACTGATAACAAAAAAAAAACAACTAAGTAGGTATTTTTCAAAATAAATAAACTAAAATCTAGTACATTATTGAAACTCAAAACTATTTGTCAGATAAGTAACTACTACTTATTTATTACTGGTATCTACAAAAATCAAAGGAACAAAAATGCATTATTTCCTAAAATGACTGAAATAAAAAACTAAATAATGGCTTAAATTACCCTTGGCACAGCCTTTTTTAAACAACTTATAAAAAAAAAACAAGCAACTGGTGCTGAAATAAGCAGCACATTTCTTCAACGCCATATAACTTTAGCAGTCTGGTAATTGCCCTGATGAAAATTTTAACAATAAAAACTTGAAAGATATCAGATTGTTGAAAGATATCTGAAGCTGAAGAACTTACCCAAAGCTAACTTTAAAATAACCAAAACAAAGTTTTGCCTAATAATCTGAAACTTATTACTAGAAACTAGAATCTAGAAACAACATCTACAAATTTTCAAAAAAACTTAGGTAGTATAAGGGTACACACTTCTTTTTTTTAATGAGATCTATCAGCCCGTTCTTTTTGTAATCTGATATACCAACTTTTGTTTTGTATGCTGGCTTAAGGTTAATGTTGTTCTGCTTTTGTTGTTGGTTTTTGCGAGTTTTAATAGTAATTGAAATTTCTCTGAATTCTTCACCGTATGACGTTTTATAGTATAATGTTTCCAAATTATCCCTATGTAATTTAAAAACCTTAATGTCAGAAAATCGAAAGTTTTTAGGGAAAGTTATTTGCAAATCAGATGCAAGTGCTTTTAAATCTTTTATATTTTGATGGCATAATTCATGTACAACATATGGGGTGCCAGTTTTTTTAGCTGTACGGATAAGACATGCATACTGGTCGGGAGCATAAATTGGATTTGATTTCTTATATCGTTAAATTCCCTGTCTATAGTTGCATGAACACTATCCCCTTCATTTTGGGAGTGTCCAGTTACCAAAAACTTGTGTACAATGGACTTGATATTAAATAACTTTATAGCAAACAGGTAAGAAGCGAGGACAAACTGGTTTTTGTTTTGCCCAGCGCAATTATCGGAGTAAAAAATTATTTTTAGTCCATCTCCGGTATCAGTATTCTCACACATTTTTTGAAAGAAATCCAATATGCAACTACCAATTTCGTTGGCTCCCCGACGAGCTTCTCCTTCGTGCCATAGATAACAGGTTCCTTCTTTACTCTTTATGTCGTACAAAGTAAAGTTGAAAACATTCAGTTTGAATACGTAATAGAAGGATGATGCTTCTCCTACAGGACATGGTAGTACTGCTTGCATGTCATATACGATAACTTTTGTAGATGGATCTTCATTATTTCTATCTCCATCTTTCTCCATTCTGCCTAAATCTTTCTCCCTTATGTGTGTTTCATACTTTTCCTGCAAAACTTGCTTATCTTCTTCACTACAATTTTTGTATTGCAAACACAATTCGCACTGATCTTTTTTGGGTAAGTGGAATGCAATATTAAACTCCTCATTGAAGATCTTGCACTACATTAGATAGTTTGCAGCTGTTTTTTTTGTTCTTTGCATATATTTTGGTAGTCGCGATGTAGATCTGCCATAGTTTTACTTCCCTCTATGTACTCCTTTTTTGTATGAGACCGGCAATAATGGCTTTCAATACGTGGAATAGACCGTATGTGATCCCTTATATCGTTTTTAATACTGTTATCAACTTTGTAATGATTTTCGTGCTTTCCACGTTTGTCAACTTCTAATACAATTCCACTGTCGCAGAATTTTTGTTTTTTGATCACAGTTTCAATCACTTTGTTATTGATGTCTAGCGTTGAGATAAAAAAAATTTTACACTCTTACATTTTTGTTATCTACAATAAAATGGTATGCATTATTAGGTTTCCGGGGGTTTTCTACCTAAATCTATCTAAAAAATATAAATACATACTGTATTTATATTTTGGCATAATTTTTTGCAGAAATAAACTCTCTTTTCTGTTCCACACTCTGTAAATCCCAGTAATCTTCAAAGATTTTTACCGTTTTATTTTGTGGAATTTTTTCAAAACATTTTAGCCTACATTTATTATCACATGGGGGTTTAAGTGATCTTGCGGGGTGTTCTTTTTTTATTTTTTCTTTGGTTCCATCTCCTTTTTTTATAACGCTTAAATAATTGTATTTTTTCCCTGCATTTCTTAACTGTTTGCTTACTTTCTTTTGCCATAGTTCGGGATTTAATTTTCTTTTCTTAGCGGTTTTTTCAACTGAAGTTGGATTCTTTACCTTCCTTTCTCGGGGTGTTTCCTCAACATGCATTTCATCTTCAATATCCGACTCACCTTCTACTTGATATGACGGATCACACACGCTATCATCGCTACCGTAAGGATCGAATTTAGATGAGGACGTCGTTCTGGAGGACGTTGAACTGGACGACGTCGAACTGGAGGATGATGACGATGTGCTAGACGAGGATGATGAGCTGGTTGATGTTGAACGTCTTCGACTTTCATTTTGAGGTTGGGCAATGTGTAATATTTTAGTACTGGGCTCAGTGCCTACACTAGTAAAATCATTATTAGGGACACATATGGCAATCTCTTGAGGCTCAAGATCATTGTTTTCTAAAAAAAAAAGAAATAATTTTTAAATTGGTAATTTAGAGCCCGTGTAGACAGAGAGCGGTCAAGCGTTCATGAGTTCCGCGTTTTTTGTAATAGGTGGCGTTCAAGAACTTGACTTGAGCTTGACCGCTCTCTGTATCTTATTTGTGCTTTTAATTTTAGGAATTTAGAAATTATTATTATTATTACCCGAAATCACTATATCCTGATTATCAACAATACTTCTCATTATAGGAAAAAACAGCCGATCTTGAATGAATATCACATTGAAAACACCCCACTTCTACGTGTCAACTTCGTAAATGACTTGGGAATCATTTTTGATTCGGAGCTGAGATTTTACCACCATATTGAAAACATAACATCAAAAGCATTCAGGATGGCTGGATTTATTATGAGGCAATGCTGGGATTTTAAGGATATAGAGGCTTTAAAATCTATTTTCTATGCTTTGGTCAGGAGTCATTTGGAATATGCCTGTGTAGTGTGGTCACCGGTATACAGGGTCCATGTGAAACGTCTGGAGAGGGTCCAGTCGAAGTTTGTGAACTTTTTGCTGTACAAACTGGGAATTAATGGGGAATCACTGCAATATATCGAGCGGCTTGAGATTCTTGGCATAGACACACTCGAGATACGTCGAATAAAACTCAGTATGTCTTTTGGATACAAGATTCTTAACAACCTGGTTGATTCCCCTGATTTGCTTGGACAAATAAGATTTCGTGCCCCTGTCAGACCAACCAGACAGGTTGAACCATTCTCCATTCGTCCATTTAGGACTGATATAGGAAGAAATAAACCAATAAATAGAATTATGTCTCTGTTCAATCAATTCCTGCCTGCTGATTTTGATATTAATGAATGTTCACTGAGACACTTTAAATTGGAAATTGGTAGAATTGTCGACGATTTTTATATACACATTTAAATTGAAACTGTTTGTTATCTGTAATTGTAAGTACTGTCTTTTTATAATGTATTATTGTTTTTTTTTTTTTTAATGTATCTTGATTTGTCTTTATTATGTACTATTTAGGTTAATGCCTGTAATGTACTTTTACTTTACTAAATAAATAAATAAATAAAATAAATTATGGGAGCTTTAACTATTGACTGTTGGTTGTTGGTATTTACCTGATTAGCAACATTATCTATATTACAAGAAATGCCATTAAAGACGTTTTCAAACTTATAAGAACCGTTGCCTAAAAAAATCAAAATATTGTAAGGGAAAATCAAATGTATATTTTTACCTGCAACCACTGTCTTCTGACAATCAACAACAATATTGTCTTTATGAAAGCTTCCGCTACCAGACTATTTGGTTCTGTATTAGTATACACCTCATCGCAGACATTAGTAATGTTATTCGGAAGGACGTTTGCATCTTCTTGAATCTCATGGGATTTGGTGTCTAAAAAAATAAGAGGAAAAGGGAAATTATTTATTTGAAAGCTTTTTTGTTTGTTTGTACAAAAAAAACTTCTAATAGGTAAATAGTACCTGTAAACATTTTCTTCTGACGGTTACTAAAATTTGGAGCATTTGAACCACTGGTATTAACCAACACATTTAGGATTGCTAGCGTCCTCTTTTTATAAGACATTGTATGTTCTGGTATATATAAAAACAAAAAAACTTCTTATACTCATCCGGCTCAAAAAAATAATAATCAATTATGTAGGAACATAGTTCGTTTTTATGGGGAGCTTGTGAAAAATAAAGTTATTTTTGTAAATGGTACACATAATTATTTAGAAATTATCGGAAAGCAAGTTACAAAACAAAAAAAATCTGAGCGTAGTTCTTTAATATTTGGCTAGCCTATAAAGAAAACAATAATATTGGTAAATGTCACAAATATTTATTTAAAAATTATTGGAAAGAGGGTTGTAATAAGACATATCACTTTATTGAATCAAAAATGTTTAATAAATAAAGTAACATTTCGGATTTTCACCGTATTGAATTTAAATAAATCCATACAATATTACTTACCTTAGCATAAAGAAAATTATATTACTAAATTTATCACTTTTTCTAAACAGAAACTCACTTTTGTCAGAAGCCAACTCAAAATGTCACTTTTCTTAAGACAAATTGCGACGTCCTCTCTATGCAACGCTAAGTCATACCAAGTGAAATAACACCATCTTATTAATACGCGATGCGAGTAAACGTGGAATTCAGTAAAGCGACAACATGCCATCTAACGGGTAATAAGTAAAGCTTACTTGTAACTTTTTTCTCCATAATAAAATATAATATTTTTATGATCGATTTCTGTTAAAACCTTAATTTAGCAAAATTTTGAGATGTCACCTTCTTCCTCCGGATGCACGATATATTTCTAAATTCTCATAACAGTGAAGTCAACTTTTTGACTCCATTTAGAGTCCCTTGCCTAAGGCTTCCTTTAGACTGTTATCTAATAATAATAAGATGCCTGTCATAAAAATTTAAAAAGAAGTAAATGGTAAGATTTTATAGTCAATTAGGTTCATAACACATAGTACCTATTGACATTGTGTGTGTAAAACAAGTCTATAGTTATTATATTACTTAAAAATTAGCTATTTTGCAAAACATTTATGGATGTGTTAAACAATTCGTCTACAAATCATCAATAACACTGTCAGGGTGTCCCATTTTCGTAGGTTTTACGGGGTTTCCAGCTTATGAGTAGAGATAGAGAGATGCGGTTTTCGCGACACCGTGCTACTTTTCGATGAAACTAAAGAGGCCGCAAACAGATTTGCCCTAACCATTTTAGTTTCCGTGCTACAGGGTGATTTTGAAAATTTGTCATTTTCGGACACCCCCTGTAACTCAGCTATCGTAAAATATATTTAAAATGTTTCAACTGGTATTTATAGATTTTTTCACGTAGAATTCAGTGGCGTACTCAGATTTTTGCTGAGAGTCATAGTTTTTGACATATTGGCATAACCTACTATTTTTTAAATGGGACACCCTATATATTATTTTTTCATCTTATTCTTCGTGTCGAGAGCTTTTCAAAAACATACCATAAGTCATATTTATTTTCATAAATAACATGAAAAAATGCATTTTTCTTTAAACGGATTTATGGCATAGCAGATCAATCGAAATAAGAGAAGATGGCTGTGGAGCCATGGAAAAAGTTAACAAATATTTATTAACGAAATAACAAAGTAACAGCATCAGAAAAAGTTAGGAAGTAGGTAAAAGGTAATAATTATAATTTCATTAAAACTACAAATATTGTTCAAATTGTAGACCATTATGTGTCCTACAAGTGTGACAAACTTTAAAAATTCTTTTTAATGCATTTTCTATTGTAAATGACTGTCTTTGTAACTCTGCAAAAGCGTTTTCGGTGGCCATTCTTAGTTGTTCTAAGTTTTCGTATCGCCTTACATAAACCTTGTTTTCTAAATAACCCCACAAAAAGAAATCTAAAACTGAGAGGTCAGGGGATTGTGGTGGCCATCGAACAGGTCCGTGTGTTCCTATCCATCTTCCAGGAAAATGGTCGTTAAGCCAGTTTTGACTTATTCTGGCATTGTGGGCTGGAGCTCCGTCTTGCTGTAACCAATCGAATTCAGATTTCCTTCATATATTTGGTAAACTATTTTTCGGTTGAAAATAAAACAGGAGACATTGAATCCAAATCTGCCCTGACGCTCCCTAGGAAAAATAACATGGTTGTTTTCTTGACTCCAAAATCGCGTGTTGTGTCTATTTAAAATCCCTGAACTAGTAAAATGTACCTCGTCTGACCAAATAATCTTTTTTTCAAAATCGATATCTTCTGCCTTCATATTTATAAACCAATTGCAGAACTCCAATCTGCGCTCTGCATCACCAGGATGCAGATGATGCACAAGTTTGTATTTATAGGGTTTGAATTTGTGCTTTTTCAAAATTTTCTGCACTTTGGTTTTCGGTACACCCGCCTCTTCGTCTCTTTTCCTGCAAGATGTTTCAGGAGCTGTCTGAACGAGGGCTAAAACGTTGACCTCAGATTCTTCGTTGTCTTTATTGTAAGTTCGCGATCGAGGCTTGTTAAAAGATCCATATTGGCAAAGATTATTTTTAATTTTTTGAAAAATTCTTTTTTCTGGTTGTCTTCTCTCGGGATATCTAAGATAAAATAAAGCGAACCAATAAAGTCAAAATGCAGGAAGATAAAAAAGAACTAACCTGTTCAGATAAAGCTCTGCCGCCTGATCTGCATCTTCATTAGACAATATAAAACACGCGTTCATATCATATTTCTCAAAATATTCAAATTTTTGATTCTGAGCCATATTAAAAACAATAATTATAATAGACGTCAAGAAAAAATTAAACGCAATAATGCCAAAAATGACAGCAGTAATGGCTGCCTGATCATATTTTTGTTGGCGTTGCCATGGCTACCACAGCCACCTTCTCTTATTTCGATTGATCTGCTATGCCATAAATCCGTTTAAAGAAAAATGCATTTTTTCATGTTATTTATGAAAATAAATATGACTTATGGTATGTTTTTGAAAAGCTCTCGACACGAAGAATAAGATGAAAAAATAATATATAGGGTCTCCCATTTAAAAAATAGTAGGTTATGCCAATATGTCAAAAACTATGACTCTCAGCAAAAATCTGAGTATGCCACTGAATTCTACGTGAAAAAATCTATAAATACCAGTTGAAACATTTTAAATATATTTTA
The DNA here is from genome assembly GCA_030620095.1 of Kuschelorhynchus macadamiae. Classification (NCBI taxonomy): domain Eukaryota; kingdom Metazoa; phylum Arthropoda; class Insecta; order Coleoptera; family Curculionidae; genus Kuschelorhynchus; species Kuschelorhynchus macadamiae. Next base: position 58,969 of record JAUTXW010002793.1, read on the forward strand.
CGATAGCTGAGTTACAGGGGGTGTCCGAAAATGACAAATTTTCAAAATCACCATGTAGCACGGAAACTAAAATGGTTAGGGCAAATCTGTTTGCGGCCTCTTTAGTTTCATCGAAAAGTAGCACGGTGTCGCGAAAACCGCATCTCTCTATCTCTACTCATAAGCTGGAAACCCCGTAAAACCTACGAAAATGGGACACCCTGTACATATAAACCTAATATTTAACAACATTTTAGGTGGAATTGCAATTGGTTTAACTGTAATTTGTGCTCCTTTTGTAAGCCCTGCTTTAAGAAAATTTTGTTTACCTTACATACCAGCAACAAACGAACAGTTGGTTAATATTCTGACTGCCCTCAAAGGACAAAAAGGCACTCTTCTTGACTTGGGATCTGGAGATGGACGTATAGTTTTGGGTAGGTTTCAAAATGCCAGTCATGTATAATCATATATATCACATAATATTTAGTAAGAGTATTAGCAGTTATATATAGTTGGCGCATTACCTTTCTGGAATGACGTCACGCTGGTTTCAAATAACGTATTTCTTATATTATTTATATTTCAGCGATGATTCCTAACCTAAACGTATGCAGTGATGTAGATAGGAGGGGTGCTTCAGCACTGGCTAAAGCGAATTTAAAATTGGTATTTTCTGTACAGAAAGCGCTGCAACTTGTCGAAAATGGCTGGCAAAAAATTAACACTCTCATTGCCATAAAAAAACCCTCATTTTGCACACTTAATACAAAAATAACTATTATAACTTCAAAAACTAAAATTATTTTGCAAATAAGACTTTACTAATATAAATTCTTTCATCTTAGTCTTATTCTTTGTTTGCAATGTAACAATTTGACGCCAGTTACCCATTTTCATCAAAATTATTTTAATTCTCAATTACAGATAATACTGAAAAAATATTAAGAAAAGGGGAATAACGAACGATGAATCCTTTACCTCCAGAATGTTTCAAAAACAAAAAGAGGTAAAAACAAAAATCACAGATTACTTAAAGAACAAAGTAAGAGATATGATCTATTGCGTGTATGCTAAAAATGAATATGTTACAATGCAGACTTTGCTTTAAAAACTAAAAGAGAGAAATTAATGTATAACTAACTAACTTTAAAAATAAAAACTACTCCCCTTCACTGTCTTCAGAATCAGAACTAAATTCTTCATCGTCACTGCTGTCTTCGTCGGTACTAATTACAAGTGGCGCAATGTCTGAAGCATCACATATCTGTATTGTCTTCCAAGCTTCTTGGATTACCCTTTCTGTGTGGCTGACATAATTTTTCCAATGCTCTGAAGATACTTCATTTATCGCTTTTTCCCACATGGCCAAAACTTCCGATGGTGTCCCCTTCAGACTAGCAATGTATTGGTCGTATTTCCTCTTACACTCAGACCATACCATTTCAATAGCATTAAATTGACAATGGTATGGAGGAAGTCTTAGTATTTTGTGGCCCAAAGGTTTCACATATTCGTCAAGGTAGAATGTTTTTTCAATGTTACAATTTTTTTCTACAATGCTCCATATTTCATCCTTCATGGCCCTCTCTGGGAAGTCAATGTTCTTTTCTTTTAACCATCCAATCAATCTCTGCTTTGTCCATGATTTTCTTGGAATATCCTCTAAAAGGCCGGAATGATAGCTTGCGTTGTCCATCACTATCAAACTTTTTGGAGGAAGATTTGGTACCAGCTGATTTTTAAACCAATTTTCAAAATTTTGCTTGTTCATATTGTCATGATAATCTCCGCTTTTTAGTCCACTTTTAAATATTAAACTGGCCCCCTTAATAAATCCTTCCTTTGATCCAGCGTGAACTACAATATATCGATGACCTTCACTAGCTTTTTTAGAACTTGTAGACATAGTGTTATCCTGCCAGCTGTTTCTAAACGAACCTTTACTAAAAATCCAAGTCTCATCAATAAATACGGTGGTATAAGCATCTTGTCCTAGATTTTGATTTTTGACATATTCCCTCAAGAAATTGATTCTCTTGTGGACGATGTGGGGCAAATCCATCAGGTATTTTCTATTATTTGATTTCTTCCACTTAAAACCAATACTTTTTACGTATTTTCTTAGCGAGGTGATGGAAAAATTAAAATATTCATTTATCTCTTTTAGTTTTTTAAGCAAAGTCTGCATTGTAACATATTCATTTTTCGCATACATGCAGTAGATCGTATCTTTTATTTTGTTCTTTAAGTAATCTGTAATTTTTGTTTTTACCTCTTTTTGCTTTTGAGACATTCTGGAGGTAAAGGATTCATCGCTCGTTATTCCTCTTTTCTTAATATTTATGATTGTTGTATGGCTAAGTTTTGTTGCATTTGAAGCTCGTTCAATTATATTATCAGTTTGCGGAAGGATTCCATTTTTAGCTTGCTCTTTTTCCAATTGAAAAAAAGCCAAGATATTCAAAACTATTAGCTGTGATTGCTGATTATATCTTCGCGGCATCTTGCAAAAGTTTAAAAAGAATCACAACAAATCAATGTCAATTTTGACGAATATATTCTGAAAGACACATAACCAAAACCGGCATTGACTGTTGTAAAGAAACGACAATGAGTTTTTTCAAAATGTTTTTGTCACTGTCACACAAACAAAAATAACCAAAAATGACGTCATTCCAGAAAGGTAATGCGCCAACTATAAGCATAAAACGCCGCTTACTGGCAATATTGGTTCTATATTAATGTATGTCCACTATCATATTGTTGGCCATATTAGATCTAATAACTTTCTCATTAATTTCATAGATGGAGCTTCATTCATATCACAAACCACTCTACATAATGAATGCTTTTTACGCGTGGAAAACAATGGAAATTACACCATTTATTTCCGTCCATTTACATCAAACTTTATTTTTCTTTGTGCATTTTTTGGTGTTTTGTGAGATACTACTTGGCTCTCAGCCTTGCTTAATTTGTCATTTTGAGGCATGCAGTTTTGAAATATTTTAATGCCAGAGTATAAAACACATTGTTTGCTTTGTCTGTGGTTAAAGTCTGTTACAGATAAGAAGCAATAATATATTACAGCTTTTTAATGGTATTCTATCATCAACCATAAATATATATAGTAGTGTCAATGCATGGTGTTTAGTATTTTATATTCATTAGCGATATCAACAGTAGTAATATATATTATCGAGTATAGGGTCAGTTGGGGTAATCGTAAACAGGGGCAATTGTAAACAACTCCTACAACTTTTGAATTTGGCGGGCAGAGAATGAGTTGACTGGCTGCAGTGGTGCCCCCATCTTTGAAGTATACTGGCATGATTTAATGAGTTTGCAGTGTATATTGTTGATGTTGCAGAAAAATTTTGTCGACAAGCTGCTCATAAATTTGAAAACATCTTTTGTGCCTAGTGAAATTTTGTTAAACATTTTAATTTGTAAATAAAGAAAGATAATTTATTTACAGAGTAGTTTTAGTTACTGTTGTATTTGTAAAGTGCATGTTATAATTTTAGGTTAGATTTCACGGAAAAAGAAATACAAAGGTGTTTACAAATGCCCCTATAAAATACGAGGCGGGGTAATTGTAAACTTGATTTTGGGGTAATAGTAAACACGTGTTTACATTTACCCCAAAATGTTATTAAAAGCTTCTATTTAGTTTTACTGGTAAACAAAAATACGAAGTTCCTAACCAGACAGCGCTTCTATTATTTGACGGTCATTCGAGTCACGTGAGTGTTCGCATTGTTACTGCTGCTCTCGAGCACAACGGAGCTTTATTTCGATTTCCTAGTCACCTAACTGACCGAATACAACCTCTGAATAAATGCGTATTCGAACCAGTCAATCTTAAATGGAACAAATTACTACTAGAGCGTGGTAAAGCTGAACTGGGAAAATCTTCAGGACGACTGAGTAAACGAAAGTTTCTTGAACTATTAGGTCAAGTTTGGACAGATGGCATAACAAAAGAAATTGTTGTATCAGGATTTAAAAACACAGGGGTGTTTCCTGTCGATGTTGCTATGTTCTCCGAGGATTACTTTGATCCCATAAAATTAGCTAAATATAAAAAACATATAGCATCTGCCTCTGAAAAAGTACAATGTTCACCAGGATCGATTGAATCAACGCAAAGTAATGTTCAAAGCGAGGATCAAAATAATCATGCTGTGACGTTCGCTAATCAGACACTGCCAGAAAGTGTCATAGGACAGCCTTCTCCAAATCATATTGTCCGTATCTTCAGTCAAAAATTATGTCAAGTGGGAACTTCTGCAGGCAGATATTCTTGTCCCCAAAAAAGTGATTCCCTGTTTGAAGCAGTCCACTTATGGCGAAAGGCTTAATGAAGCTGAGCAAAAGAAGGTGATTAAAGCAAATAAAGTCAAGAAGACTAATAAACTCCAAATATGAAAAAGACCCAAAAAAAGGAAACGTTAAAAAGGCATTGAAATTTAGTGCTACTGTAAATGAACCTGCAGCAATTGTATGTAATGATAACGCATCAGATGATGATTTACCACTTTCAGTTTATGTTAATAAAAAACGTTCAACCTCACTAAACCTTGAAACTGTCAAACACAAGAGGTAAAATTGGATGACTTGCAAATGGACACATTCGTTCTAGTAAAATATAAAGGATTTACTAAACACACTGAGTATAAGTACGTATGTGTAGTACACTAGAAAGATAAGGATGATGGCGAAATTGGAATTATAGGCCTAAAATCCATAGATGAGACATGTACAGATTTCTACATTAACGAAACCACAATATCATATGTCAATATTGATATGGTTGAAGCAATTCTCCCAGAGCCACAAACCAAATTTGTAGGAAGATAATATATTCGTTTTCCAGGAAAATAGATGTTTTTGAGAAAGTTTAATTTTTGTTTGTTTCGTTATATATCCAACAAATATTATGTCGATAAAACAAACGTTTTTGTTTCATGGGGGAATTATAAACACACTTGTAACACATCGATAAACTTAATAATCCGAGTAAGAACAGATGGTATAGTTGTTTGTTTACTATTACTTCATTTAAAACCTCCTATCTTTTATTTATAGAACAAACAGTGTGTTTACATTAACCCCAAAATATGATAAAATTTGAATTTTTGATGGGGCAAATGTAAAAGAGTTTTTTTTTGTTATGTATTGCATATTTCCAGCTGTTCATGAAAGCACCTATTCAGTAAGCGCTCTAAAAAAATACCCATTTAGAATTTTCTATGCAATCATCAAGGTTTCGAATTTACGCCTTGTTAAAATTATTTTTGTATGAATCGTTTACCATTACCCCAACTAACCCTATTATATTAGTGCTTATCATCCATAACTGTCTTAAACCACTGATAATGTACTTGTATAGCTACCAACTACAGTTCTATTCTCAACATTAAGTTTTAAAAACATCAATCAGGTAAATTTTTATGAACTAAATGATTTTTTTATTATAAAAAAGTCTTAAAGATAAAAGATATTTTTAGCTCTCTTGTTAATTAAAAATTAATAACCTATGAAACTAATAATTTAATACACCATCACTTTCAGAAACAGCTAAAAAGAATTTCATTTCACATGGAGTTGAACTGAACCCATGGTTGGTTCTGTACTCGAAAATTGATGCTTTGAAAAAGGGTTTGGGAGCACAAACTAAGTTCATCCGAAAAGATCTCTGGAAGTATAATGTTTCTAAATATGATAATATAGTTATTTTTGGAGTAGGACAGATGGTAAGTGATATTAAACATTTCTATTTATACTAAAAATACAATAGTAGGTAGTCTTGGTAAAACGCAGTGGATGTTTTTTGTTTTTCTAGCACTTATTTTTATTTCTTTAAATTGATTTTGCCTTATTACATACAAAAAAAACATAGCCTAGTTTTTTGTTTATTATATGTATTAACAAAACTCACAGAACTCAGTAAAAATGTTTCTAAAATGCTATAAAATATTCTTAAAAACTAAGATAAAATCCTTTATTATATAATTTTTCAAATTAAAAACAACTTCCAAACAAAATAACAAATAAATTTCTATGTTAAAAAATTAAAAATTTTAACTTCTTATTTTAAAATGCCAAAATTATCGTTTTGTTTTGGGACAGTAAATGTTTAAGTTTTAAAATACCATTTGGATTAACTTACATTAAAGCAGGATCAGATATATATACATACACTCTTAACTTTAAAACTTAACATTAATCTAAATCAAAAATTTAATTAATTTGCCTCCATAAGTAGGTTTCTTTATGACCAAGATATTAATAGGCTGCCTTTCTGTCAAAAATGCTAATTTATAATGCGTTCATTGTTTCTTTTACTAGCCTGTTGTACAAAATAATGCTACTATTTTTAAAAATGTCCCATAACAATCTAAAAAACTAATACATCAGTATTTTAACTTTAAAAATATTTTTTAGATGGCCGACTTAGAGAAAAAGTTCCTTAAAGAATGTAAGCATGACTGCAATATCTTAGCCTGTCGCTTCCCGTTGCCCAATTTGACACCAATCAGAACTGTAGGATTTGGGATTGACACTGTTTGGGTGTATCAAATTAAAGGTTCTTGACAATTACAGAAAACACATTTCTCCCCTTATGAATGTTTCTTGTCATACAGTCCTTTTTTGTATTGTGTGTTGCTTATGTGGATGTTAAAGTAAAAGAGATCTAGACTTATTTTTGTACAGTTGTTATGTCTGTAAGTTGTTAGTAAATAATCCAAGTAGAGAATGTCAACATCAATCAAATATATGAGTTTATCAAAATGTTTATGTTTGTGTTAATTTTAAATATTAGTGGAAGAATTTTTCTAGTTTAAATATTCTTTTGTTTAAGGCACAATATAGTTTATTTATTATTCATAAACAAACAGCCTCTAAGCAAGCTTGTTTGAAACAATACAGTGTTCGTCTTCCAATCAAATTTTATGATACAGGTTGTGAGTGATGGGTACTTTACTACATAAATAGAGCCGGCGCGAGATTTTGCAGGGCCATGGGCAAAATAACATAGCGGGGTCGTCCCTGTAGAAAAACTGATGACTTACTCGAAGCATTCATCGCAGACAAGGACATCGATATAATGTGTATAACAGAACACTGGCTCACAGAGTAAGAAATTCGTAGCACCCAAATCCAAGAATTGGAATTGGCAAACTGTGCATCAAGATATGATTCTGTTGGGGGTGGTGTAGCCATTTTTATGAAACAATATTTTAAATTTAATCTAGTTAGTCCCGATTTTAATGTTGAAAAATGTTATGAATATTGTTGTATTTATGTGAAAGATTTTAATTTAAATATAGTACTCTTATACCCCTGCCCTTCAGGCAACTTTGACTCCTTTTTGGCTTTCTTGGATGGGGACAAACTATAAAAAAACCAATCATTGTGGTAGATGATTTTAATGTAAATTTTCTTGCAGTTAATGAAAATGTTCTTAAAGTCTGTGATATTCTTGAAAGTTTCAATCTAAAACAAACAATATATGAACCAACTAGAGGGCAGAACTGCCTTGATAACATCTTTGTAGATTCTGAAATGGAACTTATATCTGCAGAAGTCCATGAACTGTGCTGTGTTCTGACCACAGAGGCCAAATAGCTAAGGTTTCAGTTATGGGGAGAGATTTTGAAATAACTCATGATAGTTTTCTCTGCAGACCAATAACTCAGAAGGGTAAGTTTGCATTTTATGAACGAGTCCATATGACTGATTGGAGCTTCGTCAGTATGAATGACGTGTGTGTTGAAAGTAAGGTTGCTAGATTTATAAGTATACTTGAAAGCGCATATTTGGAATCTTTCCCTGAAAAACGTTATCGGGTAAGATCGGATCAAGCACATAAAATCAGCTGGTTCACAGAAGATCTAAGGGAAATGAGGCAACAATTGTTATTTAGAGGAACTTAGTAGACAATACAGGCATGCAGATATATCTAAAATATATAAAGATTTTAAAAAACGATATAAAAATGCAATACGCATAGCTAAAATACAAGCAATTGACAACTTGATTCAATCCTCAAGTAATCCAGCACATACCATGTGGGATATTATAAATAATCAAAGTATTAAAAAAAGCAATGCGAGGGCTAGTATCTCTGCCGAAATCTTGCATATTTTAGTCAAATAGCTCAAAAAATAGCAAATACCATCCCAATCCTAAGCGGGAACCCTCTCGACAATGTCAAGGATATTACATCCACAGACAAATTCTACTTTTCTCAACTTAGTTTTAATGAGGTAAGAGATATTATAAATAGTCTTAAAAATAAAAAAAGTAAAGATATATTTGGTCTAAATATAGAGCTAATCAAATCTATTAAATATCTTATAATAATTCCTCTTACAAAACATATTAACCAATGCATTAATAATAATATTTTTCCTTCAGTGTTAAAATGTGCCACTATAACTCCAGTTTTTAAAAAGGGGGATGCAGAACAACCGGAGAACTATAGACCTATATCGTTATTGCCAATTATTTCAAAAATTTATGAAAAATGTATGTCAGTGCAGGTTGTCAATTATTTTGAAACTAACAACTTATTCTCTCAGAGCCAATATGGTTTCAGAAAAGACAAAAACACAGTCTTGGGTATTTTGGATTTGGTTTCCTGTATTATAGACTCTTTCCATGGGTTACAGTTCTCTTATACGACCTAAGTAAAGCATTTGATTGTGTCGACCATGAAATACTCTTGCGAAAACTTACAAAATATAACTTTAGCCCAGAAAGCATAGAGTTAATAAAATCATATCTACTAAACAGGAGGCAGGTGGTAAAAGTTTGCGGAGTGTCATCACAGGAAAGTTTAATCAATATTGGAGTCCCCCAGGGCTCGGTTCTTGGTCTTCTTTTCCTCATATATATTAATGACTTACCTGACCAAGAAATACCTGGTAGGTACGCTTTATTCGCGGACGATACAACAATCTCTTGTGTATCTGATGATATTGAAGGGGCGTTTGAGGCTTTCATGGTGGCACAGGAGAAGGCTGAAGAGTGGTTTAGTCTGAACAAGCTGCATCTCAATAAGGAAAAAACGATCAATATAATGTTTTCTTTGAGGGATGATGGGGTGTGAATGAGGGAGTGGAGAGTGCTAAATTCTTAGGACACAAAGCTACAATGGGGCACACATATAGATAAATTAAGCAAAAAACTAAGAAGTAACATCTTTCTTCTGCGCAACCTTGTTAACAATGTGTCCAGTGAGGTTGTGCGAACTGCTTATCACGCCCTCTTTGTCTGGGGACACTGTGCTGGGACTAGCCGCATCTTTGCTTTACAACGTAGAGCAGTAAGGGTATTGGCTGGTCTTGAATATAGGGATAATTGCAGAGCAGCATTTATAGATCTAAAAATTTTGACAGTGCCATCCCAGTATATCTTTGAGAATTTGCTTTATGTGAAGCAGAACGAGAGCTATTTCAGAACCCATGGAGAGGTTCACAACCACAACACTAGACATAAACAAAATCTGATTACTCCCTACTGGAGGTTAAAAAGGTGTCAGAGTGGCCCTGGGTACTGGGCTATAAAGTTTTATAATGTTCTACCTGAAAATATAAAACTTTTACCTAAACATTTCAAAAATAGGATAGGGACATTTTAATATAAAATGCATTTTATTCTTTCAATGAATTTATTTGTTTTAATTTCTATGTGTTCTGATTCTTGTATTTTATTATATATATTTTGTGGTAATGTAGTAATTTTAAATTTATTTAGTTTATTTATATTTATATACAAATACAAATACATTTATTTCTATGAAAATCACATGACATGACATTAGAAAAGTCAAACCAAAGTAAATATATAAGTACATAAGGGAACATTAATAATGTAAATAACGACGAAACTGTCAATATAGTACAAACCAGAAAAGAAAAAATAAAAAAAAATACAACAATAATATTAATAATAAATATAGGCATATATGGATTATTTTAACTGAAAAACTCGTTTAAATTATAGCACGCACTGTTGAGTAAGAGGTTTTTCAAATTTTTTCGAAAAGTCACATTTCTTATTGCTTTTATGTCCGTTGGTAGGTTATTGTATATCTTTACACAAGCATAATGTGGAGATTTTTCATAGTGGAAAGTTCTATGTTTTGGGATCAGAAGAGATGAGGCATTTCGTGTTGGGTAATCATGAACATTGTCATTTTTTATAAATTTCTTCTTGTTCTTAACTACATATAATGCACATTTCAGTATATATATTGAGGTAACAGTTAGGATCTTGAATTTCTTAAAGGACTCTTTGCAGGTCTCTAGAGGCCCCAGTCCAAACATCAAACGCACAATTCTTTTTTGGGATACAAAAACTCTGTTAATGTTTGTGCTCTGTCCCCACAAAAGTATGTTATATGACAAGTAGTGGTAAGCCATTGCATAGTATATAGTAAGTAGTGTTTCCGTTGGGACTGTTTGTTTCATTTTTAATAGAGCATAGTATGCCTTGCTGAGCCCAGAGCAAACATGGTTTATTTGGTGATCCCAGTTGGTTTTTTCATCAACGTATGTACCCAGAAATTTTGTCCATTTAGCAGCTCCCTCAATGTTGGCTCTTTCATTGTTTTTGTAGAAATGAATTTTCACTGTTTTTTCCTTATTAAGTATGAGCCGGTTTTTTGTACACCATTGGTTCATTTTCTCACATATTGTGGAAATGTCTTGTCTGTCTATAATAATATTTGAAGATATTTATTGACATATGTAAGCATCTCTTAATATGCATTAACATGAATAAATCGAGTATTGAGTATTGAGTTAAATACGCTACATTATTAGCCGCGCGCGGCGTTTCGAATGGTCTCGTTGCGTTCCTTAGCCATAATAAAATACGCTATACTAAGCTCGGCTGAGAAGTCCGAATTGCCCTGATTGCCTTAAAGCTTCACGAAAACACCCGAAGGTTTCACAGCTACCGAGCGGCAGCCGAACGTGAAAGCAAATGGAATACGAAATCGCGATTTGGGTCATCAGCCGTTCGCTTCTCATAATTCGATCGATCGGTCGCGGCATCACGTCTGCATGCGGCAGTGATAAGTTCAATTGTTTATGTGTGAGTTAGGAATATACAGGAAATAAAATGTTGGTAGTGACTTGTGCAAAAAAATAAACAAATAAAAAGTGCTTATGAACTTAATTTTGCAAAAATAACCAATTTCAAGGTGGTGTATGTTTGAGTTGTGAATGTAGAGGAAATAAAATGTCGGTAGTGCAAAAAATTAAACAACTAAAGAGTGCTAACAAACTTAATTTTCAATTCAAGGAAAGTGGTCGCAATTTGCCAGAACTTAGTATACGACAAACTAGTAAAGACAAAAATAAAAAGGTTCATCGAAACTTTCGCAAAAGTATGTACCATTTTGCTAACTGGATATGTGGTTGTGAAGTCTCTAACTCATTTTACTGTTATGTTTGTTTGTTGTTTTCTAAGGACTCGTTGGACTCATTATGGTGCAAAACACATGCAGATCACATGAAATGTTCGGTGAACTATGCTATGGTTGGAAGTGTTGATATTCGCACTCAGCTAAACACCGCTTATAGAAAATCCCTTAGGGATTTGAATAAAATTTATCCAAAAATCGTTACATTTTAAACAAAATTATAGATTGCGTAAAATTCTGTGAGGCATTCAAGTTGGCACCACCCGTGATGAAACAGCTTTGTCTGAAAATCCAGGGGTTTTTCGAGGGCTTTTAAATTTTGTTGAGGAGTTGGATTAAATTTTTAAAGAGTATATGCAGAATGCAACTGTCTTTAAAGGAACATGTAAATGCATTCAAAATGACCTACTTGACTCTATGCTGGCTGTGGCCCAGGAACAAATTAAGCAAGACATTCAGTATGTTGCTGTGCAAGTAGAAGAAACAACTGACAGTTCCACCAAAACCCAAATGGTTATTATAATACGTTACATTTTGTCTGGCATTGTCCATGAACGATTTGTTACATTTGTAAATGTTTTAGGGACCACAGCTTCACATCTTACAGACGTAATCAGAGACCTTGGTGTTCTATTTGATTCTAAACTTTCTTGTACCACCCACATCATAGACTGTTGCAATAAGGCACTTCGAGTTTTGGGTTTTGTCAAAAGAAACACCAAAGACTTTAAAAGCATCGACACTATAAAACTGCTTTATACCTCACTAGTAAGACTCCATCTAGAAAATTCTTCCGTCATATGGAATCCTTATTTTCTTGACTTACATCAACAGATTGAACCAAGTTCAAAACAAATTTTTAAGACATATTGCTTTTAAGAAGCACCTGCTCTTAAACGATATTAATTATTGCAGTTTAGAAAAAGAACTAAACTTGCTATAAAATTATAATTAATAATATTGACTGTCCGAAATTTCTTTCCGAAATCCGATTTTCCTTCTAGAAATCTCTGAGATGTAAAAACATTTGAAATTAAATATCATAGGACCTTCTATGGACAAAACACATCTCTCTCAAGGATTATGAGAAGTTCAAATTAATTCAACGGTGACTTGTTTAATCTGTTGTTAGACTCTCTTAAACGTATGTTTAAGAAACAATAAATGTCCTTAGATCTGGTTGCTAACGTTAAGCATTGTATTGTTGTATGGTGTTCCCATTTTTTCTTTGTTTATTTTTGTTCTTCAAAATTTTAACATGACTGCCAACTCTATTTTTAAATACTTGACTTAAATACCTAGTTAGTGAATGCTTTGACTATGTAAACAATTCTTACTAGTTGATATCTTTTTTAATGTGTATTAGGTTTAAAATAGGAACTACTATATAACTTTAGATACAAATAGATTTTAGTTATAGGCATTAGTACATTGTACGATTGGGTGTATCCCGTTTCTTAAATAAATAAAAATTTAAAAACAGTAATTTTTTATGAATTAGAAAATCTAGGCATTAATAATACCCCCGAGAAATTAATTGGGCAAAGTTACGATGGGGCGTCCACTATGAGTGGAAAATTAAGAGGCGTACAAAAAAAATTTAAAGAGTATGATCCTGCCGCTAATTTTATACATTGTTATGCCCACCAATTCAATTTGAAATTACAGAAAGCAGCAGGTCAAGAAAAAAATGTAAAAGTTTTCTTTGCAAATTTACACGGTTTCTCAACATTCTTTAGTCGATCTCCAAAACGCACAGCAGTTCTTGACGAGTTAGTTAAAGTTCCCTTACCTAAAGCTGCCCCCACAAGGTAGTACTTTAATGTACGTTGTGTAGAAACTGTGTTTGTTTATCAGGCAGACATTCTATTATGTTTAGAAAATAGATGTAAAACGCCTTTGGTTTAAAAGTATTTTTACAAAATGAAGATTTTTTATTTTGGTTGCACTTGTTCCATCTTATAATGCCCTATTGTGAAATACTTTTTAAATAACTTCAAAAACGATCGATGTTATCGATGTTTTATCAGTAAAAAAATATGTACTCTTAAACGTTCCGTCCAAGCAGTTCGCGATAAAATTCTAAACGACCTATCTTCAGAAGTGCCTTCAATTTCATCTAATGCTAGTAAACGACTACGTAAAAATGAAGATTCTAAACGTCGAGTGGCTTTGGAAGTCTGTGACATAATAATTTCGGAAATGCACCATCACTTTAGCTTCAGTGATCATTTAGTGATCAGCCAACTATTTTATAGTGACCAATTTGAAAATAACAATAATTTTCCAGATATTTTAAATTTAGTTAAAAAAGACTTTCCTTGCATAAATTACTTAAAACTAAAAACTGAATCGTGTTGATTTTCGTGTAAGTTCTGTAGCTATTTCAATGCTTCAACTTTTTATAAATAATAACCTAAATTATACGTTTTCTGAAACCGTCAAAATATTAACTTTACTGTGCACTTTGCCAATGACAACTGTAGAAAGCGAGCGTTGTTTTTCGACTTTAAATAGAATAAAGACCTTTCTATGCAACACCATGGGCCAAGATAGACTATCTGCTTTAGCAATTCTATCGAGAAGTCGTTTATAAAAGGAATGTGCAATTTATCGAACGCGTCATTCAGCATTTGTCCAATTCTAAAGAACGAAGAGTGGACCTGAACTTCAAGATAATTTAAAGATAAAATATTTATTTTTATTTTAAGTATGCCTATTTTTAAATTTGTTATTAACCTCCCAATATAATTCACCAAGAGCCGCCACTGCTGTTGATAAAAGTTTTTAGAGGGTGTATAAAAAATACAAAAATCTATTTTAGCCTAAGAGCAAAAAATTTCCCATTTTGCAAGAGACGAAAAAAAGTGACTCTTGATAAAAGTTTTTGCTTCAAAATTAAATAAGGTTCTCATTATCAAAAATTTAATTTTTTATGCAAAGGGCATACAAAATACAAAAATTATTTTTTTATGCTTAAAAAGCATACCTCATTTATAATTTTCTCTTAAAGCTACAAATATTAAATATGTTAATTTTAAATTAAAACCTAAGCAGAAATACAAGATTTAAAATTAAGGGTATCAGTTTTATCACATTACTTTTTAAAAGTCCCAAATATTCTCAAACAAACCTTTAATCAGAGTACCTACTAGTTTCTAAAATAATTGGCACTTAACGACATACGCCATATGTCTTTATTTCATGAAATAATTATCATTTAATAATAATTTTATTTCACCAATAAAACAGATGTACAGGGTGTTCCAGCGAGGACTGAACAGGGACCTATTTTCGACCTTCCTTGTATTTTGGAAAAATTCAAAATAGCCAATCGATGTATTTTTTCTTGTAGAATCCAAAAATGTCATCGAAAAAATATTTGAACCAGAAACAAAAGAGTTACGCTATGCATCAGGTGTTTTTTAAATGGAATGTATCGTTTTTTATACGATTTTTGGAAAGAGTGATTTTTTTTATGTCCGTTCTGATTAAAAGATTTGATTTTGCGATAGCTGTTTATATTACATTTTAATGTTTTACAAACTAAAATTTTAGCTTCACCTGTTTAAAATATACAATAGGTTGGTATAGGTGATCAAGGTAAAATGACGTTTGAATGCTTTGTCAATAAAAATTGACATTATTTTAATTATTGTCGAAGTCTTCACCTAAAAAATATATATTTGACTCTGATCGAAATGAAATACTCTTTGGACGAGAGACTACAGATTGTTATGCTATTTTACAAGTGCCAAGAAAATGCAAGAGAAGCAAGAAGAAGATTTATTGCAAATTTTCATAGAAATATATCCATCAATACAATTCTAAGGATAAAAAACCTATTTGAGGAAAATAAAACTTTACATGATAGAAAAAGAAATTCAATAAAAAATAATTATTAAATAATAAAATAAAACTACCAATAACATAAGTTTTCAATGTGACCGCCGTTTTTCTCGAAACAACATCGATAACCCCTTTGTAGCCTTTCTAAACTTGCTGTTACAATATGATTTTCCTGGTTAAGGCGGTTTATTTCATCGACAATTTTTCCCATGATCTCTTGAATATTTTGGTTTCGTTGTCTGTATACGACGTTCTTCAAATGGCCCCAAAGAAATGTATTCAAAACTGAGAGGTCAGGGCTATTGGGCGGCCAAGCATATGTTCCATTTCGCCCTATCCATTCGTTATAAAGCCGATTTAAAAATTGAACCACATCATGCACGGCATGAGGAGGCGCCCCATCATGTTGCCAAATTAAATTCTGATATTCTGCCAATGGTAAGTCTTCCAAAAAATTTTCAATTTCGTTTTCTAAAAACTCATATTATCTGTGCCCATTTAAAGTCCCGTTAAAAAATATTGGTCCCAAAATTTTATTGTTTTTTATCCCACACCAAACATGAATAGAATTCCTCCCTTGAAATTTAATAGTCTGGAACTTTTTTGAATTTTCAACGGCCCAGTGGCGACTATTATGTCTGTTGAATACTCCCGATGTTGTGAAAGTAGCTTAGTCGGTCCACACAATATTTTTGAATAAATCAGGGTCTTCGTTTTCTTGCCGAATTACCATTTGAGAAACAAATTGGAAGCGAAGTTCTTTTTGTGCCGGTGTTAGGTGCTGAAGTGGAAGGATACGAAAAGGCCTAAATTTATGAATTTTCAGAGTCCTGTGAACAGTCCCTCGGGTAACTCTTCTGCGCCTTACACCGCCACCGTACTGAACTTCCCGAACTGCATTCGAAATAGATTTGGTTGGATTAACTTGAAAATAATTTATAATGGCCTGGTCTCGATTTCTTCTTCTTTGTATATTTCTTTTTCTATCATGTAAAGTTTTATTTTCCTCAAATAGGTTTTTTATCCTTAGAATTGTATTGATGGATATATTTCTATGAAAATTTGCAATAAATCTTCTTCTTGCTTCTCTTGCATTTTCTTTGAACTTGTAAAATAGCATAACAATCTGTAGTCTCTCGTCCAAAGAGTATTTCATTTTGATCAGAGTCAAATATATATTTTTTAGGTGAAGACTTCGACAATAATTAAAATAATGTCAATTTTTATTGACAAACCATTCAAACGTCATTTTACCTTGATCACCTATACCAACCTATCGTATATTTTAAACAGGTGAAGCTAAAATTTTAGTTTGTAAAACATTAAAATGTAATATAAACAGCTATCGCAAAATCAAATCTTTTAATCAGAACGAACATAAAAAAAATCACTCTTTCCAAAAATCGTATAAAAACGATACATTCCTTTTAAAAAACACCTGATGCATAGCGTAACTCTTTTGTTTCTGGTTCAAATATTTTTTCGATGACATTTTTGGATTCTACAAGAAAAAATACATCGATTGGCTATTTTGAATTTTTCCAAAATACAAGGAAGGTCGAAAATAGGTCCCTGTTCAGTCCTCGCTGGAACACCCTGTACATAATATGCAATCAGCAATTGGAGAAAACATCACAAAGAGTAAATCTAGTATACCTACTTATAAAAGTACATCGTCATAAAAATTACAGGTAAGTACATAAATAATCACTAAAAAATGAACAATACAAATACTACATTAGACGCCTGCATTTTTTAAAAACAACAAAAAAAATCAAACTAAAAACTAATTTAAGAACTCTTGTAAAATAGTTCTTATGAAAATCAATTAAATCATTGTAACTCAAAAATACGTCTTATTGAAGTGTAATTTTTAAATAACACATTTAATTAAAATGAATTAAACTAAGCAGTACAATAAAAATATCAAAATTCAAAAATTCTATCGCCATATTCAGACATTTTTCTAATTGCTTCCTTACATACCTGAAGGAATTTCTGATTTTTTCCTGGAATACCGAATGGCTAGCCTAGATAATTCTGCCTTTTCAATAATATTTGGTATTGGAGCAGCATAAACAATTTGTTTTAGACGGCCCCATAGAAACATGTCGGCCAGAGTTAAGTCAGGGCTCCTTGGATCCCACAAAAGTGGGCATTTCTTTCATCTTGCACCAAATTTGCCGTCAAGCCATTCTGTTACTTCATGTATCCAGCATTTCTAAGTATGATATTCAAATTTCTCGCTAAATTGGTCCACGACGTAGTGGTATGATATTTAACCATCCCCATAACACTTTATTATAAAAATAATTTGCTCAGTAGGTATCATTTGATTTCATTAATGAAAATTATTTTAGAAACTAGAGGGTGTTTTGATTAAAGGTGTTCTTGAGAATATTTGGGACTTAAAAAGTAATGTGATAAAACCTTAACTTAATTTTAAATCTTGTATTTCTGCTTGGGATTTATAACTCAGAATATACATATTTAGTATTTGTACTTCTGAGAGAAAATTATAAAAGAGGTATGCTTTTTATGCAAAACATTTTTTTAGTTTTTATGCCCCCTGTTAAAAAGTTAAGTTTTTGATAATGCAAACCTTACTCATTTTAAAAGCAAAAACTTTCATTTCTATCTTTCACAAACACGCACTCTTAATTTTAAAACCTCCCAGTTAGTTTAATTGGTAAGTTTCCAAAGATATCAAATCACAATATGGTTAGAAATCAACGTACCCATTACACAAGATGAATACATAACAAATTTCAAGAAAAAATATCTAAAACTGCGCTTGGGATAATGAAAAATGAAACTATTTGAAAGGATTAATCATTTATTACAATTCTCATACAGTAAATGTGTGAAACCACATATACAGTGTACAGGATGTCCCATTTTCGTAGGTTTTACGGGGTTTCCAGCTTATGAGTAGAGATAGAGAGATGCGGTTTTCGCGACACCGTGCTACTTTTCGATGAAACTAAAGAGGCCGCAAACAGATTTGCCCTAACCATTTTAGTTTCCGTGCTACAGGGTGATTTTGAAAATTTGTCATTTTCGGACACCCCCTGTAACTCAGCTATCGTAAAATATATTTAAAATGTTTCAACTGGTATTTATAGATTTTTTCACGTAGAATTCAGTGGCATACTCAGATTTTTGCTGAGAGTCATAGTTTTTGACATATTGGCATAACCTACTATTTTTTAAATGGGAGACCCTATATATTATTTTTTCATCTTATTCTTCGTGTCGACAGCTTTTCAAAAACATACCATAAGTCATATTTATTTTCATAAATAACATGAAAAAATGCATTTTTCTTTAAACGGATTTATGGCATAGCAGATCAATCGAAATAAGAGAAGGTGGCTGTGGTAGCCATGGCAACGCCAACAAAAATATGATCAGGCAGCCATTACTGCTGTCATTTTTGGCATTATTGCGTTTAAATTTTTCTTGACGTCTATTATAATTATTGTTTTTAATATGGCTCAGAATCAAAAATTTGAATATTTTGAGAAATATGATATGAACGCGTGTTTTATATTGTCTAATGAAGATGCAGATCAGGCGGCAGAGCTTTATCTGAACAGGTTAGTTCTTTTTTATCTTCCTGCATTTTGACTTTATTGGTTCGCTTTATTTTATCTTAGATATCCCGAGAGAAGACAACCAGAAAAAAGAATTTTTCAAAAAATTAAAAATAATCTTTGCCAATATGGATCTTTTAACAAGCCTCGATCGCGAACTTACAATAAAGACAACGAAGAATCTGAGGTCAACGTTTTAGCCCTCGTTCAGACAGCTCCTGAAACATCTTGCAGGAAAATAGACGAAGAGGCGGGTGTACCGAAAACCAAAGTACAGAAAATTTTGAAAAAGCACAAATTCAAACCCTATAAATACAAATTGTGCATCATCTGCATCCTGGTGATGCAGAGCGCAGATTGGAGTTCTGCAATTGGTTTATAAATATGAAGGCAGAAGATATCGATTTTGAAAAAAAGATTATTTGGTCAGACGAGGCACATTTTACTAGTTCAGGGATTTTAAATAGACACAACACGCGATTTTGGAGTCAAGAAAACAACCATGTTATTTTTCCTAGGGAGCGTCAGGGCAGATTTGGATTCAATGTCTCCTGTTTTATTTTCAACCGAAAAATAGTTTACCAAATATATGAAGGAAATCTGAATTCGATTGGTTACGTGCGAATCCTAGAAGACGCTTTAGGAATTTTGGATGATGTTCCCTTGGCTCAACTAAATAGGATTTATTTCCAGCAAGACGGAGCTCCAGCCCACAATGCCAGAATAAGTCAAAACTGGCTTAACGACCATTTTCCTGGAAGATGGATAGGAACACACGGACCTGTTCGATGGCCACCACGATCCCCTGACCTCTCAGTTTTAGATTTCTTTTTGTGGGGTTATTTAGAAAACAAGGTTTATGTAAGGCGATACGAAAACTTAGAACAACTAAGAATGGCCACCGAAAACGCTTTTGCAGAGTTACAAAGACAGTCATTTACAATAGAAAATGCATTAAAAAGAATTTTTAAAGTTTGTCACACTTGTAGGACACATAATGGTCTACAATTTGAACAATATTTGTAGTTTTAGTGAAATTATAATTATTACCTTTTACCTACTTCCTAATTTTTTCTGATGCTGTTACTTTGTTATTTCGTTAATAAATCATTTGTTAACTTTTTCCATGGCTCCACAGCCACCTTCTCTTATTTCGATTGATCTGCTATGCCATAAATCCGTTTAAAGAAAAATGCATTTTTTCATGTTATTTATGAAAATAAATATGACTTATGGTATGTTTTTGAAAAGCTCTCGACACGAAGAATAAGATGAAAAAATAATATATAGGGTCTCCCATTTAAAAAATAGTAGGTTATGCCAATATGTCAAAAACTATGACTCTCAGCAAAAATCTGAGTATGCCACTGAATTCTACGTGAAAAAATCTATAAATACCAGTTGAAACATTTTAAATATATTTTACGATAGCTGAGTTACAGGGGGTGTCCGAAAATGACAAATTTTCAAAATCACCCTGTAGCACGGAAACTAAAATGGTTAGGGCAAATCTGTTTGCGGCCTCTTTAGTTTCATCGAAAAGTAGCACGGTGTCGCGAAAATCGCATCTCTCTATCTCTACTCATAAGCTGGAAACCCCGTAAAACCTACGAAAATGGGACACCCTGTACACTATTTCACTGAAAAATAGTTTTATATTTCTAAAGAAAAAAAATTAAATATACTGACAGTATGAAATCAACAAAATCAATATTTGTTTTGCTTTCTAAACACGAACAAGGTAAATGTCTGGATAATATTGTAAAAGAATTATTACTAAAAAAAATGCACGGGATATTTTGTAAGAATAATAAAAAGAAGTTCAAAATGTCACTGAGTGCTGCATTACATATTTCATATAGACAAATTTATATAATTCCTTAAATATATTTATCATGTAAGTGAAGGCGAATAAATCATTTAGTATAGAAATTACATGATACCAGTGTTACTATTGTTATGTGCAAAACTCTAAAAAATGAAAATATTTATGACCTAATCTTTTTTTGTTGCTCACCTTTGTGATGAACAAAATATATAACTACATTCAACTATTTTAACATCTAATTTGATTAAAAATACGAACCTGTTTAAATGTACACTTACTATAATACTACCCATTTCAAAGTGCATCTTCTCAAGATGAACGTTATCTAATAACAAATTTATAAAAGAAAAACATGCAACTGAGATGTCTCTAATGTAAAACGACCTTTTCGTCATCTCTGTATCAAATTCTTATGTCCAAACATAGCCTCACCTTTCAAGCCTCACTCCCCTATGGCCTCGTCGTCATCCGGTTATAAATAATTTTTATCGTATACTGTAAAATGCCATACCCAGGCGCACAAACATGTAATAGCTTTTTTCTATTTAACTTGACTTTTCAATATTTCAATAAGAATGTTGGAACCACAGAAATTCAACAAGATAGCGCGCATGACGTCAGAAATCGTAGTTTTTAGCACCGCAGAAAATCTAGCGCTAGACCGATCCTTGAGGCCAGTCCATTTACCAGATCTCATGGCTAAATCGCACATGGCAAAACTCAATAACAAATACTACGTCAACCGGCTCTTCTGAGAGCCAAAAGACTAACGGCCGGATGCAGAAAGCTCAGTTAAAGTTTAGAATGTTTAACAGAATGTCAAATTTGACAGCGAGTTCCTAGATTTTTTTTTGTGCAACTGGCTGTAGGAGAATTGTATTATCAATCCAAATTTTTCAAATAAACATTAACACACATATTTACTAGAGATTTAAATTTAGATCAGGTTTAACTTGACAATTATAGGTTTAAAGTGACATAAACAACAAGTGGACAGATAATTTTTCTAAATGTCACAATTACAAAACGATAGTGACATAATCAAAACATAACTGATGAACTAACAGTTTCAATTACCATGACGACGGAGAAAAAAAGACAGTTGAACACTACACAAATTGACTTCCTATGAGTTTGTAAATCAATGTTTGACAGTTTTTTTGCTGTCTAACCTAGTCACTCTTTATTATTATTGTTACTTTGCTTTATTTTTATTAATATGCTAAAGTTATTCAATATATGTATACCCCAGAAGAAAGAGCCTATATGCTGAAATGTTATTTATCGAGCAATAAAACCCCAGTGTTGGCGCTATTTATGTTACCAAATTCTCTCTAAGACGACATCAAGAAAAAAAGGTTTTTTATAGAGTTTACCAGTGTTTTCGAAGAAATCAAAGTTTGTTGCAAAAAAACAGAGGGGCCGTCATGTTTTGAACAATGAAAATCAACTTGACATCTTACTGCCTTTTGAGGAATCTTCTGAAACTTCCATCCAAAAAGCAGCTCTGCACTTGGATTTTAAAAGAACAACTATCCAAACTTGGAGATTATACCAGAAGGTTAGAGTTTTGTAATATTTTAATGGATTGTCATTCTATTAGAAATATTTTTAATAATATTGTTTGGTCAGATGAATTTATATTTACCACTACAACTAATGTGTATAATAGAAAAAACTTGCATTATTGGAGCAATAAAAATGAAGAGAAAATAATAGACGTGAAAACGCAAGGAAAACAAAATTGGTAAAGATTTGGGGTACAATTTGGCATTCAAGAATTCTAGGGCCACTATTCCAGCACCTTATTGAAAACCAAGTGCCACAACTAGAATTGCGACATTTAATATGGCAACAGGATGGTGCACCTTACTGTAGGAGTCAAGAAATAACCAACTACTTGTCTAATCGTTACCGATACTGGATTGGGGAAAACGACAATCTTGCGTGGCCACCGAGGAGTCCAGACTTGACTCATATGGACTATTTCTTATGAGATACCCTAAATTAGTGTAGTGTTAATTGTTATCTTGTCTTAGTAAGCATAAGTTACAATTATTTAATAATAAAACATTGTTCCCGTTGTAATTATAGGCGTTTTCCTAAAAAAAAAAATGAAAAACAAAATCCTAAACAATATAAATAAAAAAAGACGTACTTAACGATGTCAAAATTTTTAAAATATTTCATTAATCGTTTAACACTATTACTTAACGGTTTCTGTTTATCTGGATATCTAAATATTAATAAAAAAATTATTTTAGTATAAATACTGCATATCTATGAAAATACATTCAACTCAGCAAATAATGTTTGGTGGCATTTTCTTAATAAACTTTGTTACATTCGTTATAGATAATGAACAAATTTATATAATATTCGTGTTATTAACTTAATGGCCTCAGCATGATAATTATCAATAATAAGTATGTAAATTGTCGAAAATCAAAAAATACTTAGCGTCATTTCTGTAGTGCTCGATTATATTTTTTTTTCGCCACGCCTCGCCTACTAATAACTGACCAACTAATAACAATGCTTAAAAGTCACAGGTATGGCATTTTTACATTAATTGCAAACATGTCGAACACTACAAATTTTTGCAATAGACAATCTTATACAAAGTTACCCTTATTTTTAATGCTGAATAAGATAAAATTATAAAAATAGGGGATTTCCATTTGAAAAAAAGGACGTTTTTAAATTAAATTTTTAATGTTAGTTTTTGACCACCCTTCATTTATTTATTATAAAAATGTCAACACGCACCATTAAAGTGGATCCTCTTCCACAAGGAAACCAACCACAATTAAATAATAAAGGCTTTCAATAGGAGAAATTGATAGTTATATTTAGACCTGCAAAACTTAATTTTTGACATAAAATTGAAAATATCTCAAAAAAGGTTAGACTTAGGTACATAATAATATACTTTAAATGTATCTAGAATTTTTGTATGAATTCAAAAATGCTATAATATACAGGGTGTTTCATTTAAAATAAGGAAGTTGATACTTGTTCACAAAAAACAAACACCCTGTATATATAAAAATGATATTTTAAAAGTCCAAATGAATCCAAAAAACTTCTGTATTTAACATTTTTCGCTTAAGTTATAAGATATAAGGTATCGTCCCAGAAACGGGCCCCCTGTGCACTTCGACTCCCGCAAGTCTGAGCACGACACGCTAAAAGTTTAAGTAACCAACGCTGACGTCTATAAACCGCCTGAAGCAACATGGCCTAATAATCTTCTCCAGATATACCAACACCCAGTAGTTTATATCGGTGACTTCAACACAATGAACGATGGAAATACACTCATTGCAAAGATAACGGAAATAAATTGTGAAACTGGGAGGACGATAACGATATATTCATTCTGCTTGATGCAAAATGTACATAATACCTTTAGATCAGCTGCATAGATTAGGGAATCCAACCCTGATCCATGATTTGTAAGGTCCAACAAACAGGGAAATCGACTCATCAAAACCATCAGCCAGATTCAACTTCCCCATCCCAGATGGAACTTTGAAAAGCAGACTGATCAAAATTTTCTCTGGAATAAGACAAACTTATTTGCAGCAACCACAGAAAGCTATACAACATGGTTTCTTGGCAAAGTTGACAATGCTGCAATACAACCTGGCTGGAATCAAGAGTGCAAATTTTAGTATAGACTTTCAAGAGCAACCTGGGTTTGGCCGATGGACTAATAACATTCTTAGATGAATTGTGAAAAACAAATAGGCAAAGCAGTAGTCAAAATTAACTTTCATCGCTCCAGTTACAAAGCCTTCTCAGGAAACTGAGTTCTAGCACTCCTGTAAAAAAAAAGTCCAACCAAAAGTTATGCTGATAAAATTGCCAGCTACATATTAAATACTTCACCTGCCGGAAACACACAAATATTAAACGGCAATTGAAAACCATAGAAGCTCAAGACCCTTTTCTATATCCGAAATAAATTATGGCATAAAAGAACTAACACCTGGCATAGACTAGAATATGGCTAGCAAAATCCTCTGCCACCTTAATTTAGACAGGAAAAGCTCTGGAAGAGTTCAACATTTTTTCTTAGCTATACTTAACTCTGGTAAACCAAACAACCAAGCTGCAAGCTACTGACCAATCGCTCTGCCTACCTGCATATAAAAGTTACTTGAAAGATTACTCTATAATAGAATATGCGGTCCGATCCTTCATAAATTTCCAATAACCTAGGCAGATTTTAGCTCAGATCGTAATCCTAAACCACCAACATCGAAGCAGCCTTGCAAAGAAAAATGAAAACAGGTGTAGCAATTTATAGACCTAACCGCCGATTCAGACACTGTTTAAAGACCTTCTATTTAAATTAAAATTAATACAATTAACAGCCAGAATAATAAAAACATGCTATGTGATGTTTAATGATCTGATTTAACTTATACCTATCCAACATGCCTGTTACAAGCAATAAATTTTACTTTGGTGGTGACATAGCCATTAATAAATAATTTATATAATGTGTATGATAGGAACCATACATGTTTAGGACTGTATGAAATTGAGTAGAGCAATTACAGTGTTACTTACAGATCAATTGAGAGACATTTTCCCAAATATCGAAATTATGTTGAAGCTGACAAACAAAAACTTAAAAATTGAATTTACTAGTTATGTATGGGAAACAATGTAAGTTTGGTAAAAGTTTAATGTAAAAGGTATGCAACAAAAAAGGAATATAGATCAGGAGGTACATATTGTGATACACAACTGGGTCAAGATTTTGGTGTTTCTGTAACTATTTCAAAAGATTATCCAATAAAACACGCAAAGGAATATAACTTACAGTGTATTCCACCCCTTATTCAACAGTAATTTTTTACGTGAATTGAGATGTTCGAATGTACGTAACCTCGAAATGAAATGAAAACATTTCAAATTAAGACGCAAAGTTTAAACACAATTTTCGATGATAATACCCAGCCCACTAAGTGACTATGTTCTTCATATATATAAATTTGAGGTAGAACAATTGAAGACCAAGTTAAGAAATTCAGACACCATAAAATATTCAATAAAAAATGCAGATAAATTACATATTTTGGAAAATATTTTAAAATCCTGTTCTCAGTTCAGGACACAAGGACAAGAACAAATTTCCGGACCACTGACACAATCCACAAATTTACAGCGAATACAATAAGTATTTTACTAACTAAAAAATAGGTAATCGAAACAATTTATTTTTTAAAGAACAATTTAATTTCATTGACCAGAAAAATATTAACTATTAATAAACAATCCCACAAAAGAAAATAATACCTGTAAAGAAATAAATAAACATTTTATGAAAATTATACAAAACTTATGTAAAAAATTACAAGACTGTGAATTGGAAGTAAAGCCAATAGAATAAAATTGTATGCTTATTGATGAAACGAACATAACTGGTGCGACTATAGAAGAAATAATTAATAATCTAAATTCGAGAAAAGCCAGTGGAGATGATAATATTTCTATAAAAGTTATTAAAATAGTCTAAATTCAATTAACTATTTTAAAATATCTAATTCATTTCCAGATGATATACCGCCAATCTTTCTTCAAAAAACCCAAGATACTTTAAGACCCCACCTTGCCCTATCATGGAGGAGTTTACAAAATGGAAAAAAACCATAATCAATGGAATTATGCACATATACAACCGATCGTCAAAAAGCGATATGAACCATCAAAGATTTGACAACCTTCTTTCTTGAGAATAGAATAATTCTAGATTCACAATCCATCACCTCTAATCTGCTTAATTGTCTCAACAAATGGACAAGTGCCCTTCACAACAATAAAACAAGTTGGAACATTTTGGAGTTAGGGGTGCTCTATTGTCATGGATCAAAGATATTAGCGATTTATCACAAGACTTCAATTCCCACATTTCATTTTTTGCAGATGACCAAACTATTTGTCAACCCCTTCATAGCTTATGATTCACTAACAACAGATCTTAAGAGATTATACTATGGAACAGAAGGACCTAGGCATCTATATAACACTTGATCTAAAATAGAAAACCCACATTACAAAAATAGTTAGGAAGGCAAATAGTATGATCTTTTTAATCACAAATGCTTTCCAAAGTATTAATGCTCAATTAACACCCAAAAATATACAAATCACATGTTAGGCAGGCTCATTCTAGAACATGGTCGTAGCATATGGAGCTCACATTTTATCAAAGATATTGAGGCCTCGGAAAAAGTTCAAAGAAGAATGACAAAAATTTCACCAGAAACAAGAAATTTGCTATATAAAGAGACCTAAATTTTTCAATCTCTCTCTCCGCTTCATGAAAGAAAGCGTCGAGGTGATTTTATTGAAACTTGCAAGATTCTTAATAATCGTTAGTCCCTCTCAGCCTATTTACATGCAACACCAACAGTAATCTCTGAGAACACTCTTTGAAACTTGAGAAGGATAGGTTTTCTAAACAGCCCCGTAGGAACTTCAAAGCCAATAGAATGGTCTACTTGTGGAACAGTCTTGATGAAGATAGTATCCAGACACCCAGCATCAACTCCTTCAAACACAGATTCGATAAAAAGCTTGGCAAGCTAAACAGCACACTTGTGCACTATATGTGAATTTACCTGTTAATTAATGTTTATGTCAAAACAGCAATAATTCCGGAGTAGTGTCATCAGCTATTACCGCCTACTACTGTTTCAATAAATAAATAAATAAATAGATACCTTTTAAAATAAGTATTGTTCCGAAAAAAATTAAGATACCTATAGTTTCGCCAATATATAAAGGAGGAAATGACATTAATCCAAATAATTATAAAATTAATAACGCACAATAAACTATCAAATTATTTAGAAACTAAAATTTTACTATTCAGTGATCTACATGGATTTGAAAAGACTAAGAACACAGAGACTGCAGTTATCGACATTCAGTTAAAAACTGATAAAAATATAAAATGTCATATCTTAACATTCGACTTGTGCAAAGCTTTTGATAGTTAATCACAATGTTTGATTACAAAAATTATGTAGTATTGGAATTCCAGGAAATACTTATTACTGGTTTCAAAATAACATTGGAACCTATTTTATTTTTATAATATATAGTATAAAACTATTTGCACAAACTATTTTTTATTTTGGAAAATTTTTTTCAGAAATTAAATACCGCATTGCAAAAAGTTATTATATCCAACTGGCTAGTCCCATAAACTAACCTTTGGGACTATCTATTGATGAAAATTTAAGTTGGCAGAATCATATACAATACTTTACAAAAAGTATATCTCCTATAATAGGAATTTTATATAAAATTCATTGTAATATACCAATAAATTATTTATAAAAAATATTTATTTTGCATTAATATATTCAAAACTGCACTTTTTTATATCAGCTTTTGGATCTACTATTTTAAAAACATTAAAACATTCTTGTATGTTTCAAAATAAAATTATTAAACTTTCATTCCTAGAACCAAAGATACATTTATATAAAAAATTTGGCTATTTAAAAACTAACCATATTTATAAGTTAATAAAACGTGCATTTTCATTCATTCAATACTTACAAAAGATAAATAATCTAATATAGATTTAGAAAAAAGACATACCATACATAATCAACACACACCACAAACAAATTTTATAAATACGATTGACATTGTTATTTATTTTTTTTTGTTCTTTTTTTAAAATTTATTTTATCATTTAATATTATTCTTAAATGTTACTTTGTTACATTAATATTGTTAGTATTCCCTGTAGTGAACTTGTACAGTTGGTTGGGAATGTTGAGAATAAATAAATAAAAACAACATCCGATGAGCTTTGATATATTACTAAGGTTTATAACCCTACTGGATCCAGTGCTTGATAACACATGGATAAAGAAATACAGCATGGCTTTAAGAACAGTCATCGTGATAAAATAACTAACAATCTTCTAAAATTAAATATTCAAAAATTCTCAAAGCCGAACTTCAAAAAAAATAACATGGAAAGTTAAATCATATGTTGCTGTCATGGGAAACTTTTTTCAATTGGTGCAATGTTACCAAACTTGTATTTACAGCTCAAAAGGTGAAGTGGGCCTGTGGTCTGGTTTATTCGTTAAAAGCTCATCCAAGCAATACATAAAAAATGGTCTGTTTTACGTTAGAAATCCATCAAAATGGAGATTATATAAAATACAAAAATTCACTTATATTTAATGTCGCAAAGATGCTTTTTATTCGGGAGTTTTCGCCTTCTTCTGCGATGCCTTCTTGGCATGCCCTTTACTCTTCATGTGCTGAATGAACTGGAATTCCGAGTTGGTGGTGATATTGCACGTGGGACAATAGTAATCACCAGATGGGGTGCGGTACACTGACAAGTTCATATCCGAGTTGACGGCTGAATCTGGTACGCTGGGAGGTCCATTTATTTCTAAAGAAAAGTAAATTGGGTGTTAAAAGAATTCACTTGACATTAATAAACGTATTTAGGTGTGGACTTGTAGTAAGGACGTAATGCCCACAAATCTGTTATTGCATAAAAACATGGTTTCAATTTTTCCCGTGTTTTTAAATTTTAGGTTAAATATGAAATGATGTAGGGATTCAAAAGTATGACGTAGCCCAGTAGGCAAATATTGTAAGGTGATTTAGTAAATAATGCTTTTTGTACTTCCAAAAATTTTATTTTTAAGTACACCTCGTACTTCTAACCCTTGATTATTATAATAATGAATGCTGAATTTATGAATCTTTTTGCATACAGGGTGTTTCTTAATTAAGTGTCAATATTTAAGGAGGTGATTTTTTGGTCCATTTTAAGAAGAAAACTTCATTTAAACATATGTCTTAAACGGTGTAAATTTTGAGATACATCTTTCGATAATATCTCGAATACCACTCTAGATATTGTAATGAAATTTGGTATAGAGGTACTATGCATCTAGTGGAATTTTTTGATGTAGAACATTTTTTAAATTTCCACCAGTGGCGTCCGTACGGAATCCGACCTGCATATTTTCCCAGACATTGATGGTACGCCACTGATTTTTTTTTAAATAAAAATTATTTTTGAAATTCCCATTCATTTTTGAGCCAGAGTTTGATCCCTTGGTAATTTTGTGTTGGACGCACGGTTTTCGTTTTAAAAAATAAAAACCGTTTCTCTGCATGGTCCAAACAATCCTGGTCGTAAGACGGATATCACCATGCATGCAGAGGAATATTATTGTATTAAACTCGAGAAATCAAATCTTGTCGAAAATAAATACTAAAAGTTTTCAAAAACAAATAAATGAATCAATAAAAATGCTTTATTTTAGAAAAATCAGTGGCGTGAAAGTAATTACTACAATCTCTTATACGATCCTTCAGCTCCTCTACAGTGTTTACTGGGGTGCGATAAACTAAAGATTTAAGATGTCCCCATAGAAAAAAATCCAAACTATTTAGGTCTGGGGACCTAGGGGGCCATGGTTGGGGTTCGCCACGTCCTACCCATCTGTTGTTAAATGTGCGGTTCAAATATCTCTGGCTTCAATACTAAAGTCATCGTGCATAAACCACATTCTGTTTCTAATCAGAATTGTTATATCTTCTAACAATATCGGCAAATCGTTCTCAAGAAACCGGCGATAATTATGGCCATTTAGTCTTTCTGGGAGGAAAAAAGGTCCAATTAGGTGATTTTCGATAATGCCAGCCCAAACATTTACAGAGAATTGCTTTTGATGATGATGTTCTACAATGGCATGGGGGTTCTCGTCGGCCCAGATATGATTATTGTGGAAGATTCTGATAGCGTTCCTGGAGAAGTTCGCTTCATCTGTGAATATTATTTCGCGATCAAATAAGGGATTACGCGCAATTTTTTCCAAAAACCATTCACAAAAATAATTAACTCGGAAAGGAAGATCTCGGGGAAGTAAGGCTTGCACTCGTTGAATGTGATATGGGTATTAAAAAATCATTCTCCAAACTAGGATGTGCGAAATATTTAGGTTAATTCCAATTTTCCTAGTACTCAGTTCAGGATTTTCATCTATGGAATTTAATACTGCCTCTTCAATTTCTGGAGTTCTTACAGTCCGATGGGCCCCTTTTAATTGATTATTTGGCTTGAACGTACCTGTTTCAGTCAACCTTCTATGCACATTTGCAAATATTCGCCTATCTGGTATAACTCTACCAGGAAAGCGCTCTTGATATAATCGCCTAGCTTCCGGTGAACTGCCATCAGCCAAACCATACATGTAATGCATGTCTGCCAACTCTTTATTGGTAAACTCAACCATTTCTTTTCTCAGATATATAAATTAATTAAACCCGACTGAATCTGAAAGCTGAACTGTCAAATTAAGTTACAAGAGAAGTATTAATTCTGACAGCCAAAGCCTACTACAATAATAATTATTATTAGTAATCTTTCTTTATTGATTAACTAATAGTATTTTATAGTTTCGTGTTAAAAAATCATAAGCTCAAATAATAATTTTGAAATCTTTGGGTATTAGTTATTCATAAGCAAATTTGATTTCTTGAATTTCAGTCAAAAAAAAATTCCTTTCATGCTATGGCGATTGGTGCTGTCATATTAGCGATATTGTTAAAACTCTGCAGAGAAACGGTTTTTATTTTTTAAAACGAAAACCGTGCGTTCAACTCAAAATTACCAAGAGATCAAACTTGCTCAAAAATGAATGGGAATTTCAAAAATAATTTTTATTTAAAAAAAAAATCAGTGGCGTACCATGAATGTCTGGGAAAATATGCAGGTCGGATTCCGTACGGACGCCACTGGTGGAAATAAAAAAAATGTTCTACATCAAAAAATTCCACTAGATGCATAGTACCAAATTTCATTACAATATCTAGAGTAGTATTCGAGATATCGAAAAATTATGAAATTATTGAAAGTTTAACACCCTGTATCTCAAAATTTACACCGTTTAGGACATATGTTTGTATGAAGTTTTCTTCTGAAAATGGACCCAAAAATCACCTCCTTAAATATTGACACTCAATTAAGAAACACCCTGTATATTGGCAGGGTTCGGAAGATATATATCGATTAAATTTGCAAATAAAAATATTTACAATACACACAAAAAAAGCAAGTTAGCAACAGCGCATCGCTGATAACTTGCAGGGCCGGTTCTTCGTCCGACTCGGGTTTACCCGAAATATCCATAATTCGTTTTGTCAGTTTCGTGTGAATAACCGAATTCAGTTGTAGAGAAAGCTCGCGTATTATTTAGCGAAAAAAGATTTTGGTAGTTTTTATTCAGTTGCGTTTTCCGTTTCGTTTCAATATGCTAAAACGAAAGCACCGCGTTTGGAGGCATTTTGAGTGCAAAATTAAAAATAGGAATAATATGGGCAAAATGCAACTGCTTAAAAGAAATGCAAGGTATACCATCGCGAATGGAGAGGCATGTTTTAATCTGCAAAAGAAATGACACTGAATCCAATAGTAATAACGAACTAGAATGTGAACACAAATATAATTGATGACTGATCAATCTTCTAGTCAGAAATTAAAACTTTTAATTTGTTACAAAATACAAAATTAGAATATCGTGTAATATAGATGCTTTTAGCTTTTTGTGGGCAAATATTCCATTTAATTTATTTTCTATGTGAAGAAAAATTGAAAAATGAGGGGTTAACTGTTAACATTAAAATTTTAAATTTAAATATTATTGCAAACACATTTTTGGACTGAATACTGAAATTGATTGAATATTTTTTGTTTACATTGTAACATTTTAATTTCGTCACTACATTTTAATGCATAAAAACCCGTAAATCCGGTACTGTAAGTCTCCTATCGATGTAGTAAGGTGCTCGCGGTCTCTGCTTAGCGAAATCTTCCGCTTCATATTGAGGCGATTCACTAGTCTTCGTGTAGATGGCGCCTTAGTTTTGTTCAATTAGTAATTTTACTTTCTTCTCCTTTAAATATTTTTTCTTTCCTGTGATCCAGCTCAGGGATTGGCTGATCTATTGTCCCGATTTGGTCAGTTTGATTTTAGTAAAGTGGCACCACTGACTGATTGTCATCCCGCTACTGCTGCCTTGACCTGGTGGTGAGGTAGGTTAAGCTTCTTGTCTCTCTGGAAGGTGAAGGTTAAGTGTGAAAGTTTGTCGGCGAATTGATCTTGTTTTAATCCAGGCCATCTTTTGGGATTTACGTCGGCAACTTAGTTAAAAAGGCTCCTACGTGTATTTAATTACGTTGTACCTTAATATTTTTGGTTGAGGAACCTTTTATTACTCTCTTGTGAGGATTTAACTGCACTTGACCACCTACCATATCTTTTTGATGGGACAAACTTTACGAAATGACTAATAAAAAACCCTTTACCATCAAATAAGGTAAGATAACCCAATTTTATATTCACTAAATTGTGATACATTTTCCCTGTACATATTTTCTTGTATTTTGCCATATTATTTTTTTATAGGTTATGTTCTAACCTCTAGCTTGGATATAGTTTCTCGGGTATCACTAAGGTCTTTTTGTTTATATATAAAAAAGGGGTTATTTTTTTTTGTTACTTAGTTCTCTTATTAAAAAGTAAATACAAGGCCACAGAGTTATTTTACTTATTGAAATTAAGAGCTATGAGGACACTCTTGATTGCCCTTTGATTTGTGTAGCAAACAATGTATTCAATAGTACTTTTCATTTTCTTAAGATATGTGCTGAATGTGTATATACCTTATGTTTGTTATAATTATTAAGTTTATTTCTGCAATACAAAAAGGTCTATTTGTAACCTCCATAAGCCAATTGTTATTTAAGTTTGCATAAAGTAAAGAATAGTAAGTACTTTGGGGAGATTTTGTTTTCTTTAATAAGTGTGTTTCAATACAACTATTACAGGTGTATGTTATAATTAGGAAAGAGGCCTATATATCTATAAAAATCACGTTAATTTTCATATTTCTTTGAAGACCGAAACAACCTTATAAGATATAAATACATGCTATCTGCTTTAACCAATTTGGCAAAATTGAACAATATTGTATTGTGATTTACATTTTCTGTCTGTAACATCTTATATTAGCTTACTTATACTGGAGTAATGACATTTTGTATTGAAATTTACAAGATTTTAAGGGTGGTTCTTGCTACTATTCACTATAAGGGCTGTAATGTACCTATATTAGTATTAATTAATAGATATGTTGCTTATATTTTGTATATAATCTTAAGGGGTTGTAGTTGATAATATTATATATCGTAATAGACATGTACGAGCCTAATATTTTGAATTTCTATAATAGAATGACTTTGAAATTGAATTTTTGTAATTTGGGTAAATTAGTTTAAATGAAGTCAAGCTGGGAAATATTGATACATTTTTGTTTGGGATTATTTTCTTTATTTGATATACTGGGTGTTGAGTTGTTAAACAGACCTATATACTTTTATTTGGGGTGTAAATCTTAGACGTTTGTACTATTCTAGGTTTTTTTTTCTTCTCCCTCCTCTTCTACTTCTTGTTCCTGTTCTCCTAACCAGGGTTTGAACCTGGATGTGTCATTGCAAGTGGAGCAGAAGTCTGTTACCTAGTACTTAAGTGTGTACGTACCCAGTTTTCCTGCTGGAAATGTCTTTGATGACACTTACATCATAGACTGCTGATCTAAGTCATAAGTATCTTAATTTTAACATACCTTGTGCTGAATTGACTTTATTGTTTATTGCTGATCAACTTTATGACTTTTTCTATTTCTTTTGAGTGTAGAGTGTACTTTTTGATATAAAGTTCGAACTACTGCTGGTGTGCATAAACCATGATTATTGGTGTTGTCAATAAGATTATTTTTACTGTATAACTCATGCTGATACTCAAATATCACATTATAAGTTTACGACACAATAATCTATAGGTTTTTGTCAACATTTGACCGTATAGTAGGCTTTTAGATACAGAACAGTATAAGTTTATGACACAATAGTCTATAGGTTTCTGTCAACATTTGATAGTATAATATACTTTAAAATACAGTGTTGTTGTAAAGTGTGATCACATCTTGAAATTTTAACTTATAAGATCTAGTTAGTTTATACAAGGTATATAAGAAGTGTTATAGACAGGTAGTAACACTACTGGAATATGTGATGATATTTATGATTTATTGTATTTACTTGCTTTAGAAAGGTATTTTGATATAAAACAATGGTGTCAATTTGTTAGGTAATATTGGTGATTGGATTTGAAACTTAGTTATATAAATTTTTCTTGTTATTTGCTTGCTCTTAGATTCACATAATACTCTTTTCTTTTATTCTATTATTGTTAATTGTATTTGAATTAATGAAATTAATTAATTGCTTGATTATTTTGCATCTTTTGACAAATTTTTACTGTTAGATCAAATTGTTCGGCAAATTAAAACAACTTATAGATTTTCTTTATAAACATTTACCTGTCATTAGCTGATT
This sequence comes from Kuschelorhynchus macadamiae, assembly GCA_030620095.1. Classification (NCBI taxonomy): domain Eukaryota; kingdom Metazoa; phylum Arthropoda; class Insecta; order Coleoptera; family Curculionidae; genus Kuschelorhynchus; species Kuschelorhynchus macadamiae. The sequence continues at coordinate 94,137 of JAUTXW010002793.1, forward strand.
GAAAATTTCTTTTATCATCCGTATTACTTAATTTTCAGGTTTTATTGAACATTTAGTATGTTGTTTTGTAATTCTTTAGCTATTTTCATAAAACATTTTACACAGTTGATCTAATATTTGGATAGCGATCTTTATTTGAATATACTTTAGATTTTTCTCTCAGCATATGAGGTATGAGAATTGATTAACATAGAATCATTACACAGTCAATTGTCATTTTTTTAAAAATACTTCAATTAAGGCCAATTTCTTTCATATGTTATATAAAATAACCTACAGGAGATACATATTTCTGGAAATATTTTGGGGAGCACTGAACTTGTTAATAAATGTTATTTATTGAATAAGCTTTTTTTTGTTTTTTTTTTTTACTATTAACTTTAATTTTATCTCAGTGGTCTTGAGGAGTGGTACTCATAACATCTAGAGCGGTTAACAGTCAACTGGTATAGAACTGTTGGCGCCCTTATAAATAGAAAACGAACCAAATCTCCCTGAGCAGTCGGTGATTTGCACACTAACTTTACTTCCTCTCTTTCAATCAACCACTAAGTGTAGATTTATATTATCTTAAAACAAATACATACTCTCTGCTATCAAAAATAGAAAGAGTGTGGCAACATATAAACGTTATAGCACCATATTCTAACTGTAAAAAACAAAGAAGAATAACCATGACCAAAGCTATTTCACCTTCAGAATCATACTCAAAGGAACTGAACTTACAAATTGGGAGAAATTTCTTCTCCTTTTTTGGCATAAAGATGACTTCAAAAAAATATTGAAAACATTATGGCTTAGTGTATGAGGAAAGAATTGAAGAATTTAAGGATAGAATTAAAGGAGAAACAATTTGCGTGTCCAGGGACTTTGGAGTAACATTCAGAATGAGCCATTGGTATGTTGCAGCAGTCGTCACTTAAAATGCCAAATCACTTTTTGTGGATACAATTGAAACAACATATAATTAACATCCTTCCTGAAAATATTGGCAGTTAATGCAATAGAAATTCCAAAAGGGAGTTTCATATAAAAGTTAGAAATTTGGTTACAGATAATACAGAATACGTAGAGAAAGTGCGTTCAGAACTGGAAAAGGAAACAAAATATTTTTAACTTATTAGCCAGATTTAGAAATCCCTGCCATAGCAGAAAACATTATAAGAGTAATTAAATATTTCTGGAATATAAGGACTGTACAAAGAAAATCAAGGTAAAAAATTATTAATATCTCTAGAAATATGGTGCAACACTATTGTAATAAAAATGCACTAAAATCATGTTTAGAGAATAGAGGAATATTGATCAAGTTATGCCAAGACCAGTAAGACCACAATGATACTATTGAAAATAAATAAATAAATTTATTGATCGGATACATTATAGGTTAAAACCCAAATAGTATATAAGTTCATACATCAAAACACCTGATAACAAAATATATGGACATACAAGCAAGTTACAAAAAATAAAAAGAGAGAGAAAAAAACAAAGAGGAAACAGAATATAAAATTGAATACAATCTATTATCACAGGTAAAATAAATCTGTCCACTGCAGTACATCCTGTAGAATTACTTTTATTTTATATTTAAAACGTGTATTTGCACAGTGAATGGCAACGTCCTATGGAATAAAACAGTTGAATTGGTCCATAAAGCGATTCATAGATTCATTTCTTCCTACATTCGTCCTAAAAGGTCTTAGGGAAAACATTTCATTCTGACGTGTTGTTCTGGCTGGTATCCGGAACGTAAGCGCTCTTTGTAGTCCAATAAATTCGGGTCAATTTTCAGCTTCTTCAAAAGAAAGCTGGCGAACTTAGATTGAACCCTTTCAATTCTCTTTACGTGAATTCTGTAGAGAGAAGACCACACTACACAGCAGTATTCTAAGTGACTTCGAACCAGAGCACAAAATATGGATTTTAGGGCTTCAATATCATTGTTGAACCTCAACTCACTATCCATAATAACACCCAGGTCGTTCATCATAGAGACCCTTTCTTATAACGTTCCATTGATGTTGTATTGGTAGATAATAGGCTGTTTTTTTCCTTGTAAATGTTATAATTTTGTTGTTGAACTACGTTGTTGCCTTTTCAGAAAAATATCCTTTGCTTTTAGCTTGTCACTGATTCCTTTGGTTTAGGTTTGTAATTCTTTTACCAGGATCTCATTCTCAATGATTGTCTGTTTATAAAGATTCGATGTCCCTCGATGACCTTGAAATAATTTTTCCTGTTTAAGCAACTAGCGTGAAAGACGTTGGCACAAACTGTACATACAAAATTGGAAATTTCCTTGTAAGTACAGCATTTAAAACTTTTAAGACAGTAGTCCTTGTCTGCTCTTCTGTCTGTGTCATTGTCAGGCTTGGTGAATTTGAATTGTCAATATGATATTAAATACGTATCTTGCAAGTATGCGAATTTAGCAACGTCGGAATCAGGTCAAACATTTACCTAGTGCTTCTGAAGATATTTGGCAACGTTGTCGGAGTTCTTTAGACAGTTGACATTTATCTGACAATGACAGTTGGCAAGAGAACTAATCACACATGTGATTAGTTCTCATGATATTATCAAAATAGTGAATCATACTCGGATTCCAGTAAATGCTTCGGAATTGTTCGATTAGTTACAATTGCTGTGGCTCTAGATCTATACAAAGAAACTTCAATATATCAGTATGTGTAGAAGTACGACATAAATTAAAACTAGATTTGAACGATCAAACTGCAACAATTTCCTTGCAAATATTGCATCACAGATTGTTGGACCAACAATTAGCTAATTACCAGAGACAGCGTCACTAATGTCAAAATCAAGACCGTTCCAAAGTGCCTTTTTGGGGAACTTTTTAAAAATACAGATAAAGGGACATTTATAGAGTTGTGTGAACAATTGCACACTGCTGTTGCAACAAATATAGCTATCGAATGGAATTTTTTGGTTTTTGTCATAGTACAATCAAAGATTCCAAAACATCTAAGGAATCTAGAAGCTAGGAATCTAGTTTTTATGTTTAAATGCATAAAACAAAACTTTGAATAAACACACAACACAACATCATTAATTCCAAAAGAAGATACTTTAAGTGGCATTTCAGAGGAAAATGTACCTCTTCAATCAATTATATTAACAGAAACATCAATTAAAAAACGGAATTGAAATCATTTTTGTACCTGTTTTAAAGTTGTTAATAATAACATTATTTTATTTCGCGAATATTGTATGTTGTTTTTATGTTTAACATATAAATAAAAATAAAAAATTATGAAATATCTGTATATCTGTTCTCACTACTAGATTATATAGGCTTTATAGGTATCAGTTTTCACCTTTGCAGGAAACCAGATACAAAGGGTGTTAAATATTTTTTCAAGTATTTTGAAAAGGTATAGCAAAATACAACCTTATACAAACACATCTTACATTCAATTTAAATACAGAATATAAATCATTTTATGAACTATTACAATAAGATTATTTTATAAATAAATCAATCTTGGTTATTTAGTACATATTCTTTTAACACTTTTTTAAATTTATTTAACAACATTTGTGACTTATTAGATAGTTTTAATTTATTAGACCATTATAAAACACCGACTACATCTTAATTATTTCGAAATTCTATTTAGGTAAAAATTCTGACAATTTCTAGTACTATACAAGGGCGTATTTATGGAGGGGGGGGGGGTAATTACCGACAATCCAAAGTTCCGGTGTCCTATCGATTACGTGAATAACTGACCTACGAGTATTTTTCTTGTATAGTACTACAGAAAATATAGTTATATAGAGATACTGTACATGCAGAAACTGCCACTGCAGTGATGCAAGCAAAACACAACTGGCGAACTAAAAGTTTTAATTAAATCTTTTTAGTGAATCCGGTGCTAATAGATTTTTTAAAGATGAACATACCTGTATCTTCAACAATAGTTTGTTCAACGGTGCCAAGCCCAAGTAGTTTTAACTTTTTCTGATGTTTCTGACCTCTGAAAAAATTAAAATGTTTGTGTCAAAAGTGGGCACGTTACTGTATATCATTTTATCAAAATTACAAATTTAGAAAGATCTGTGTGTCTATACTTTTTTATATCCTCGCGTCTCCCAGCTAGATTTGCACGAATAGAAAACCTAAGCAACATCCTCCGCATTGAACACAATCTAGCAAGAATGTTAAATGAACTTGAAATATTATGCAAGGAAACACGCCCTCATGTGCTGTTTATATCAGAAACATGGATTACAAAAGATGCAACCTCCAGTACGATTATAAATGCTTATACTGCCGAGCCCAACATATTCATGCCATTAGTGCAATATATACACACGACAGACTATTAGTCAAATCACTTGATAGCACATTACATGACTTCCCAATGGAAATGCATATAGAATGTTATGGAATTGAATTGAATTTTGGTTTAATGAAATTCATAATTATGTCAATCTACAGACCACCCGCAGTAGATATCGACCTATTCATGCAGCAGATACCTAAGCTACTTCTGTTTTGTGTTCGTAAATGTCCAATCACAGTTATAACACATGACAGATAACGTTAGTAGCCTAAAAGGCAATAGTCACAGATATAAACACCTGAAGGACGTGTTTGATTTATTTAATCTAAGAAACTTCTGTAGTGGGGCAACTAGAGTTTTCACAATGACAATTGGAACATCAGAGTCAGCTATTGGCTGTATGGTCACAAATATAAATGAAAGCCATGTCAAATATACCATAAAACAACCACATCTGTCGGATCATCTGCTGCAAGAACTAACAATAAAATTGGATATTTCCCCGCAAAAATAAAAAACCACTCCTAAACTGCGACAATCAAGATCACTAGCAGAAAAAATCTCATCTATTTCAAAAACTCACTCAAACATGAAACCGGGAATCGTGTTTACTCTAGTGACGACGTAAATATTGTAGTCGTATTGTATTTCATGCACATATTCAACTGGTACCGCGACCTATCATGTCCAGTACAACCGACACATGCGAAAAGAGAAATAAAAACGTTGATCTCGCATAACTATTTTGCAAGCCAGCTTATCAGTATTATTGTTTTTAAACAGATAACGATTTCTTTCATCAATAGATACAACCATATTTGTTATAGAATTAAAATACCTGAAGTGAGTATCCAACTGATCCTGACAAGTTGTGTTGACGTCACAAACTTCACAATGGAACTCCGTCTGAGCAACTTCCTTCTTTTTCTTAGCTGGTGGCGGTCCGCTGACCGAAGGATCGCTGTTCTCTTCTCCACCTTTCTTGAAGGTCATTCCAAAATTATCTTGCCCCTTTTCGAAATTGTAGGATTTCGATTTTTGATTTCTAAAATTAGAACAAAGATTGAGAACAGTTCATTGTTCAACGATATTATTGAAGATGTTCAATATATAATTATATATTTTTCCTATCGCTTAACAGTCTGAACACTGATTCTAAATATCTTTTACATGCGAATTTAGATGTATTAAATATATATAGTTCACCACAACAGCAGTGTATATATATATATATATATATATATATATATATATATATATATATATATATATATATATATATGATAAGAAATGGTTTATTTATATTTATATTATTTAACTTAAATATCAGATTATCATATATTTGCCTTAGATTACTGATGTAGTTTTTATCTTTGATGGCATCTGTCTCCTTTTTAATTTGTATCATTTCTTTAATAGAGAGTTTACAATAATTAGTTTGTTGCTCTAAACTTTTGGCTTGTTTAAAATCGAATTCATATTTTTCTGAAAGTTCATGTTTGTGGAGTGCTGTAGATGTATTTTTTGTATATTTGTAACCGTTTGCATATTTTGTAACATAATTACTACTACCATTAATGAAAAACAAGTAAAGAAGTATTACTTACTTGGTTCGTACCCATTTTCCACTGTCATCATAATACCCTTGTCCAGATGGTTTGGTGTGGCCCAGCAGAGCTCTAGAAATTATGTAAGATTATACTCAAATATATTGTGTCCCGTGACCTCCCCTTGAACAAGTCAACATACATTATAAAGAAGTTTCTTTGGATGTTTTGCAACACAACAAACAATACCTAATTACTCATATAGAGAGTTGTCTTTTTATTACTGTTCATCATTATAACTTTAAGGACTTGAAGTTAAAATTTTAACTTAACTAGTCCTTATTTTCAAATAGGCTTTATCATTTAAAGGTCCTTGCTAGGAATAGTTATTACCCTATACCTATAATCAGTTTCAGTCTTAGGAACAGATTTGGGGAAAATGTGGAGTGGAGTGTATTATCGGCAGCATAGCTGTGAGTAGGACCGCTGGTAGAAGAAAGCAGATCATTGATGTTCTGCGACCAGTTATTTTCTTTGTTATTACATAAAGAAAAGTGCTGTACAACTATAGCGAATTTTTGAATAGCTTTTGAAATATAGTGAAAAAGTCTTTTTAAGTCTTCCCCTATGAATTCGTCCGTTCATTTTCAGTTTACAGCTAAATGAACCCATTAATCTATAAAACTCTCTACTTCTAAGGGTGTAATGTTTAGGTTGCTTTTTATCTCTGAGAACTGGCATATAATTTAGATTATTTTAAAGGGTTTCTTCATATACCTATGCATGCAGGTTTCAGCTTGAATACATGATAACAACCATCTAAATGTTATGTAAGAATCCGCCTAATTATCTACACCTTCATTTCAGCTGGCAATTTAACACTAAAATAATAGGCACATTAAAAATATCACCTATATGCTGAGGTATTCTGACATGATTTTTGTACCTAATCTATTCTAATTATCATCTTAAATGAAACTGGTTTTGCTTACTTTTGGTGGGGTTTGCCCATGTAGTGGGATTCAGCGTGCAATTTCCCTGTCAACTCCAGATCACACACGTCGCAATGGAACCATTTAGGATTCTTTTCCTTATCTGTATCCTGAAAAGCTCTACTTAGTTAGAATTACTGTTTTACTATGCTACATGTATGTGCATTTTAAACAATTAGAAATTTATTTATTTATTTATTCAAGCAAGTACAATTACAGGCCCGTAGCTCCAGTAGTGCCATAATATTATATAAAAGAAAGTTAAGGGGTTTAAAAAATATATAACTAAAAATAAAGTATCGGAAATACAAAAAAATATACAAGTATAAAATATAAAAATAAAAATGTTGTTATCTTAAGACATAAAAAACTTAATTAAATATTACAAAATATAACATAGGATTTGACACACATCACCAGACGACACACAAATAATATCAAGAAAATGTCAATAGAGACGGTTGGGAACATGAAGACCACTCAAGGTTGATCTTACCGATGTGTTGAACTTTATTATGCTGCAGTTGTAATTGAAATTAAATGGTAGATATTTATTAAAGGATCCCATGAATCTGTTCATAATATCATTTTTCCCAATATCAGTACGGCTGTAATTCAATGACAAAGTTTCAAGTTACCTTGTCCTACGAGGAGGTACTTTAAAATTAAACAATGCCAGTAGCTCAAGACAATCAATCTGACCAATGAGGAGTTTGTGACCAAATGATAGGGTTAGTCTTATCCGACGATGCTCCAGCACATTGCCAATCGTTCGCCATGTGTCAGCAGCCATCTGTTTAAATGAAGTTTAAAAAGCAAAAAGTTGTGAATCCGATAAAATGGCGACCAGACGTTACAGCAATAGTCGAGATGACTTCGAACTAATGAAATAAAAAGCATTTTCAACACTTCTGAGCTCCTAAAGTCCAAGCATTGTCGTTTAATAAAACCCGAAATCTTGAATGCCTTTGCAATGATCCAATTAATGTGTTGCCCAAATCTCAACTCTCTGTCAAACAAAACTCCCAGATCATTCCCCAAATTTACCCGTTCGAGCTCACAGCCATCGTTGGTATATGATTCCAAGACTGGCGATTTCTTTCTTCTTTCTGCTAAATGAAATAATTTTACATTTCACCACGTTTAAAACTCTTGATAGTATCCTGCAAAAAACTACAGTAAATTTTAAGGTCGTCCGCAAAGAGCAAAAAATGACAATGTTTGAATATAAGCCCCAAGTCATTAATAAACAGAAGGAATAGGATTGGCCCCAAGTGGGATCCTTGTGGAACCCTAGATTTAACCACAAATGGGTCTGATGAAAAACCGTCAATAACTATAGTCTGAACTCGATTCTCAAGATAACTTCTAAACCAAGACAATAAAGGTTCTTGTATTCCAGAAACTCTCAGTTTTTTAAGCAGAATGTGATGGTTTACACGATCAAAAGCTTTTTTAAAGTCGAAGTAGACTGCGACCTGGAAAAACCGTGTTGAGAAGTGGAAATAGCATTTCGGTATGTTGTAACCAGAACATTTGTTACTATTTTTTCCAGGATCTTTGCTATACAGTTCAGAGCAGAGATGGGTCGATAATTGGATATATCATTCCTGTTGCCAGTCTTAAAAAGTGGCCTGATAACTGCAGATTTCCAAATGGTAGGAAATACACCATATCTGAGAGATAAGCTGTATATACAGTTGAGGGGCAATGCCAGAGTTGGGCTGCAATTATAAAGAAACACTGCGGGTAGTTAGTCGGGACCAGCGCCCTTTTTTTATGTAAAGATCAATCAGTTTGCGGAAGACTGTATCAGAGTCGACATAGACCTTGCAAAGATTGACATCAATCAAAGAAGGCATGTGGATATTATTATACTGAGTTTTGCTGTGTTGGATATATACAGATTTGAAAAAACTAGCAAAAAGATTGGCCTCTTCCTTAGAATTAGAGGAGATAAGGTTACCAAAAATCATTTCTTTAGGGTATCCTGCAACATCGCGCCTGGACCTAACATAGGACCACAAGGATTTCACGTTATTCAGGATAGCGAATTGGGTTGTAATCACAAAGTTATTATAATCAGAATTGATAGATTTTTTTCTTTCTTCCTTCTTAAGTTCTTATAAGAACCCTTATCAGATGGTAGTCTGGTTTTCCTAAATATATTGAAAGCTTTGTTCTTCCTTGATATTAATGAAATAGTTTGCCTTGAGAAATAATAGCAATATAATGTGAATTGAATATTTATATTATTAATGCAAGTAGTTTTTTTATATTTTTTACCAGATCTAATTCAATTACATTGAATCCCTGACTATTAATTAAGCGGTACACTAGGTAAAAAAAAAAAAAAAATGTCTAACTCAAGAGAAGGGTGATGTGCATCAAAAGGCAGTCAATGGCATGTCACATTTTCTGACAGATACATCCAAACAATTACAAAAGACTAAATCTAGTATAGTATTGTTACCATTAAAATTTTTATTAAGTTGCACAAGATTATATAAGCACATAGCCTCGTACAAAGATCTCTCAGAATCATTATTAGAATCAAGATTGCAGTTTGAATTATTGTTTAATAAACTAAAAAAATTTGAGTTTTCGTCGTCAAAATTATAATCCTCCTTAGAGTCAATGGGAATAACGGATTGAACAAAATATGGAAGATTATAATACTATCATTTATTCGAGCTATGTTTCATCCTCGTAAATAGCCAGAGAAGACACTGGCGGAATATACACTGCTCCAAATATACAATGAGAGCCGTTAAAGTTCACCCATAATTCCTCGACCAAAGTAACCGGCGTCTCGAGAACAGACCGCAATTCGGACTTCACCGCAATCAACACACCTCCTCCCCAGTGCTTACCACTAGCTGCTGGAAATTGATTAATGAATTGGTTAATTAATTTTTACTTCCTCACATAACAGCCCATGTATATACTATAAAATGGGGGCCCAGGGGAAAAATTATAAGTTGGGTTTTTTCGACGTTTCTAGATTACGAAAAACAAACTAATTTTGCATTTACGATAACTAGCAGTGAGCAGAATACATTTCTCGAGCAAATAAAATATTATTGCATTCACTTCAAATTTGCATAAAAATTAGATGTGATATAGGGGCAAATTAGTGACATTTTGGTATTAATTCAACATGACGGCACAAAATGGCGACATATTAAAACTTGAATGATCAGTGAAAAAAAAAACGTCAACTGATTTTAAAATGTGTCCATAAATCATTTGCAAGATGGAGAACCAAATAACGGCTTCTTAGAATGTTTGGAACAGTATAAAAAAAATCGCCAAATCTTATTAGGAATGGCAAAGGGCGATCCTATTTAGTTTCGCATATTCGTCATTTAGTAGTTATATATACAGGGTTTGCCAAACCCAGTGGCCTACTAGAAGTATTTGGAGAAACAATGAATATATTACTTTGATAATTTGGCCCGGCCATAGGTAAACAAACTTTCATCTGAAAATTGGGTGGTGTTGCCGCTTCTACCTTAAACCGTTGGCAACATCCGTTTTCTAAGTGGAATATCCTGTATATTATTGCATTTTTTTTGTACTTTGTACCTAAATTCGCTTTTCGCGTAAAATAATATATATAAACTATCAATACACAATTAATGATTCTGAATTGAGTAGAATAAATAAATGTAGGCGCATTGGGTTTATTTGCAAACAAACTTAAGATTTAACAAGCACTAGATTATATCTCGGTTGTCTGGGCACCAAAAGCTGATGCTCACACCAACGCTACTGAAAAAGTGCAAAAACGGTTATTGCACTATCTCTTTGTCAAAAAATACAATATATATCCTTACCTAATACCACGTAACAGTATGTTAAAGGAGTTTGATGTGGTGATGTTAAGTAAAAGGCGATTTGTAAAGTTCGTGCTATTTATGTACAATGTTATAAATAATATTAAATATAAAAATTGTTTCCTAGTCAACAGAATATGCTTTAATGTTCCTAAGATTAATTTGAGGATAAGGCCACTGTTGTTTCTCTGTGATCCACTAAGTTCCTTGCCATTAAATAATATGTTAGTAGAATACAATCCGTTGATCCGCAAGGGTAATGATGACTTGTTTCACACCACCGGCTCTGAATTAATGATATATCGTTTAGAATAATATGGTTTACGACAGAAGCAGCAACACCGCGCAATTTAAAATATTTTAAAAAGTTTATGCTCACCTCTATGGCGGAAGCCAAACTTTCAAAATAATATTGGTTCTCTAAATACTTCTGATAGGCCACTGAGTTTGGCGAACCTGCATAAATTGTGTTCTTTCACTTTTCAAGCAAAAAAAAATTATTATTAGGGAACTATGATTAAGTAAAACCAATCTCTAAAGGATCTTAACGGGAAACTCTCTCCAGAACCCTTCCTTTTTTTATAAAATATGTATGTGTAATATAGTAAATATTACTATGTGCGGAACTAAATAGGGTCATACTTCACTACCTACTGAAAAAAAAAATCACTACGAAGGAAGTTTCAGATAAAAGAAATTTACCGATTTTTATAGTAGATATCTGAAGTAATCTTTATTATCAAAAGCATTAACAACAATTGCAGTGTTTTCCTGATGTTTCCTTTGTCACAAATGTTATGCCGGCATTTAAACACTTTGCGATACATGTATTTCTAAGCTTAGTCATATTTACCTTATGATATACCATGATATGTTCGTAGGCCTAAACTTTCTATTTGTCATTTCGGAGCGAATCTTAGCACGATAGTCACTCATATTTTTGTAGTCATATTCTACAATCAGATATTTTGCATTGCAAACCGTGAAAATAGTGTTTGAGGCATAACCCTTGTGCTGAACGACGGTACAGTTTGTTTAGCAATAATAACAAAAAACGATTAAACCATCTTCTTTGTTACTGCCAAAATGTTGGAGGTTTGCATACGAAATTGTGTGGTCTGCGTGATTCGGTCAGATTGTGTGATTACTCTGTGATTATACTTCTGGAAACATGGCTTAGTGATAGTTTTTCATCAAGTGAGGTAGCTTTCCAGGGTTTTAAAGTATATCGTTTTGACCGATGTGAACGCACGAGTGACAGACTCAGAGACGGCGGTGTACTTATAGCCGTTTCCGACAAACTAAAGTCTAGAAAATTAATAGTGTCCAATAATAGTATTGAACAAGTGTTTGTCGAGATTAAGTTAGCCAACAGAACCTTAATTCTCGGAGGGGTATGTATATTTACCTCCAAACTCTGATGAAGATAAATATGTACAGCACTGTTTGGCTGTACAAGAGGAAACAACGAATAACCCGTCAGCTGCGCTGACCATATTTGACGACTATAACTTACCTGATGCCTCTTGGGAAAACAATGCTTATGGTGCCACGGTCCGATGCCCTGAGAATTATCCTGCCCGAAATGTTGCTAAGGTTTTTTCCTTCTTAAATTTGTTTCAAATGAACTGTGCACCCAATAGCCGTAATACATTCTTAGACTTGTTGTTCTCTCACCTTTCTTCTCATCTATTCTCTATCATTGCTAGTGATGTCTTGCAACCAGGTTGTGTGCATTACGAACCTTACTGCTTTAAAATTTCGACTGATGTCGAGTATCTACATTACGAGGAGTTCTACTATGATTTCAGAAATGCTAATTTTGTGGCCATTAACGACGTTTTGGCAAGTGTGGATTCGGATGCTCTTTTTAATGGGGTTGATGTTTGCCTGGCTGCCGAAAGACTGTATAAGGTTTTGAATTACTGCCTGGATGTGTTCGTGCCTCGAAAGAGAAGTAAAAACTCGAATTTCAGCCCCAAATTGAAAGATCTTGTTATTAAGAAAAAGGCTTTGCATAGAAAATTCATGGTTTCCCGCAGTCAGGATGACTATGCAAAATTTTCTGAGCTACGTGCAATGTGTAAGTTGGAGTCTGCCAGATGTCATGAAGCACACCTGGTGCAGTCGGAGGGATCTTTTACACAGAATCCTAAGTTCTTCTGGAAGCATGTGAATGAACGGCGTAAATCTAATAGATTTCTTAATTGTATGCATTTTGATGGTGAGGTTGGTCTGAACAATCACGAATTTGTGAATTATTTGCCAGGCATTTTTCAAGCCTGTATGTTAGCTCAGATGCTGTGATGTTTCTGTTCAAGGTGTCTCTATTCTAGAGATTTACAATAAGATTTCTGCTCTTCCGGATAGGGTCAGCTGTGGCCCTGATAACATACCTAACATATTCATTAAAAACTGTATTTGTACATTGGTTGAACCTTTGCATAAAATATTTAATATGTCTCTTCAAACCTTCATTTTTCCAGATCTATGGAAGCACAGCTATATAACTCCGATTTTTAAGTCAGGTGAAGCAGAGGATATTAGGAATTACAGGGGAGTTTGTGTTCAGTCAGCATTATCTAAGTTATTTGATATTTTAATGTATGATCAACTCAGCTGGGCTTGCAGGAGTTTGGTGCATAACGAACAGTATGGGTTCTCTAAAGGTAAATCAACCACTGTTAACCTTGTTAGATACGAGATAGATCTGTTGGAAGCCTTGGAGAATAAAATTCTGGTAGATGCAATATACACTGACTTCTCTAAAGCTTTCGACAGGGTTGTCTTTAACCTATTAATTGCCAAGGTTAGAGCGTTGGGTTTTTCTTCATCTTTGGTTGAGGGCTGGAAAGCTTTCTTACTGGCAGGCCAGTGTGTCAAAATTAACAACCTCATTTCCTCCCTGATCCACGTATCCTCTGGTGTGCCCCAGGGCTCTCACTGTGCTCATCTTCTTTTCAATTTATTTGTTAATGATATTATTGATCAAGCTTGCCACTGTAAGGTCAGCATGTTTGCAGATGACTTAAAGCAGGACACAGTGTGTCAAAATTAACAACCACATTTCCTCCCTGATCCACGTATCCTCTGGGGCGCCCCAGGGCTCTCATTGTGCCCCTCTTCTTTTCAATTTATTTGTTAATGATATTACTGATCAAGTTTGCCACTGTAGGGTCAGCATGTTTGCAGATGACTTAAAGCCATACTGGCCGATTAAGCGACTTGAGGATAGAGTAATCCTTCAGAATGATTTGAATGCCCTGTGGCAATGGACAGTGGTGAATAATTTATTTCTAAATTTAAAAAAATGCTGCTACATTCGTTTTTTTTAAGGGCAATAATAGAATTGAGGCTCACTATAGCATAAATAATGTTGAATTGGAGCGTTTTAATATGCAAAAAGATGTTGCTTACTTGATTAAAACTCGGTCATTGTCTGTTTCAAAGAGGCTTACTATTGTTATTTATTTATTTAGTTACTAGATATTTTCTGCTGTCCATTTACTGTTAAGTATATATTGTAAAATGGTTCAACCGTTTGTTTTGTAAAAAAAAACACCTTTGTATGTGCTTGAGAAAGTTTACTGTTACAACAAAGTGTACTGCTGATAATTGTTGTGGGAATTAGTTTCACCTTAAAGTTTTTTTTACTTATTTCTAGTACACTAATACTACTAACATAGAACTATTAATCAGACTTACCTCCTCCTTCTTTTTTTCAGTAGTGACGACCACCGCTCTTGGATGCAAAGGTTCGCCGGTCTTCTCGGCATATTCGACTAACCATTTTCGGATTTTCTTCTCATGGTTTTTAGACTTGTAGTGCATCTTTGCTGCCTGATTGCTGGAATGCTGGGCAGTGCAGAGTTTACAGAATAAAGGCTGGAATAGCATTTTCAAATCTTTTGGCAGCGTCTTGTCTAGCAGGTCTGGAACTGTCTGTTCAACTAAAACAGAAAAAATACATATTTACTCGACTGTTTTTTTTTGTGTAATCATGACACAACATTGATTCTCTAAAATACTTTACTTATGCGCATTTGTCGGTCAGATCGATGAAACTTTTTTTAGATTTCCCTAAAGCCTTTAACAAAGTTTATCATAAAATATTGTAGTTATATTAACAAGGGTCCAAAAATCGTTTGCAATTAAGATACAGCGTGTTGAAAATATATTTTTTAAATTCTTGTTCATTGATTTTCATTAAGAATCCCCTATCACTTTAGAATCTTCCATTCAATTTGTAATAAAAAACTACTTTTTATATTTTATATATAAAAAAGTGCCCTTTCAAAACTATTAGAACGTCAAAACTGTGTTGCGTGTAAGGACAAGCTGATAAATCGTGTTTATCCCTACACCACAATAATTATAGATGACTAATATACAGAAAAATCAAGGAATAGATTTTGTTACAAACTGAATTAAAATTCCAACAGTAAAGAAAAAAATAACCATAAAACTTGTTGTTATAATCTATATTAAAATCCAATACTATTAAAAACATCATTAAGTCAATAATTAAAGTATTTGTTTAAAATTATGACCCTTATTTCAGAACACATAAATGTAACTATTTTTTTTTAAACGAGACACCCTGTAAAATTTACTCTCAACGGATAGGTTTCTTTTTCCAGGTTCTAAATATACTGGGTTTTGCAATGTTGCCACACAAAAAATCCTAAATTTTAAAATAGCCATAATTAATAAATAATCTGTATGCTTACTTAGTAAAAGATGTTTAGTGATTTTCTAGCTTTCGCCCTGTAGATACATTTAAAAAATATGTTTTTAACGCCCTGAATTTCGACAACGAAAGTTTAGTAGATACCTAACGATTTTATTTACAGAAACATTTAAATATGTTTATATTTATTTGATAATCACATTGTATGGGTTGCTCAATTCACTGATTCGGGAGGAGGTTCCATAGCACATCTCTCAATAGAGGAAGTCCCCTCTGATTTAAACAACCTATACGAAGTGATTCGTAAATAAATACAAACATATTTAAAAGTTCTTATAAACACAGTTTGAGTAAATGTTCCTACTTTTGCTAATGACGTATGTGGAGGGTAATCTATGCCATCAAAGTGGCACTTTTTAATAAATATTGAATTGAATTCAGATTATAACACCATAGAAATCTACTACACTAAATAACACCAAT
>JAUTXW010002794.1:0-112440 GCA_030620095.1 Kuschelorhynchus macadamiae
AATAGGGACAACGCAAAGGTTGTAATAAAATTCGTAAAATATACATGGTTGTTTTTTTAAACCCAAAGACGTTGATTTTTAAATTTAGTTGCCTTTTTTTTTATAATAATTTTATGTATACAGTGTGATCCGAAAATAATTTATGACAGCTAACTTAATTTTTGAAATTAATTCATCTGTTTTTTATTTTTTAATTCTATTTCAAATTCTGAACATGTTTTATGTTTCATAGGACTATACCTAAATTCAATTGTTTCAGAAATAGTTATTGTGCAACGTAAAGGTTGGGAAAATTCATAAAATATACAGGGTTGATTTTTTTCAAGAAAGCTCGGACAACTTAATTTTTTCTTTTAGTTGTTTTTTTTTGTGATAATTTTTATATATACAGGGTGATCAAAAAATAAGTGTTGACATCTAAGTTCTTTTTTTTTAATTAAAACACATACTTATTTATTTTTTTTAAATTCCTCGTCCCAATTCTGAACATAATTTATGCATTCATGTCCTGTATCTAAATTATTGTTTCCGAAATAATTATTGTGGAACGTAAAGGTTAGAATAAGTTCTTTGAAAAATCAGGTGTTTTTTGTTCTCCCTCGAAAAACGCTCGACACGTCGATTTTTAATTTGGAGTTGACGTTTTTTTAATGATGATTTCATGTATACAGGGTGACCCAAAAAATTAAGTTTTGACAGCCAACTTATATTTTTTTAAAATTAAAACACCTATTTTTTATTTTATTTTAATTTTATTTATTTAGAAGAGCAGTCAATATAAAATAAAAATTATTTTATTAAATGCTGGAGATGACCTCCACCAAGCTTCTGAGCTTGAGAGATGACTCTGAAATTCCTGCAAAACGTTATTGACAACGAAACTTTCTATTAATCTTATTTCATTTGTTATCCTAATATTTAAGTCTTCGATGTGGTTAGGTCGCTTAACATAGACTTTGGGACTTAAGATAGCCCCCCAAAAAATATCCAAAGGGCAGCGATCTGCCGGCCATTCAATTGCACCCCTTCGACCAATCCAACATCCAGAAAAACGTATTGCGGTCGTAATGAGTGTACCGTAACGAATTGTCAGGTTTTTTGTAGATCGGGGTATAAAGTGGCAAGGCGAGAAACTAGGTCTAATTTAAAAACTCTAAATACCGTCGCCAGTTAAGTTTCCATTAAAGAAAAAGGGTCCATAATCTTGTTTTCAATTACTAAGGCCCAAAAAATTAAGTTTGTGGGTGTGCATTCCATTAACCAGTGAGGATTTTCAGTAGCCAAATACTGGCAGTTTTGCCTGTTTACATTGCCATTGAAACAAAATGTTTCCTCATCCATCATTTTTTTGGAGCCCGCGGGTTGTTATTGCACGGATTCACCTTCATTTAATTTAAGAACCAACTGGACTTTGTAAGGATGCCATTTATTTATTTTTAAATACTTGAGGACGGGTGTTGAGGGCAGATATGATTTCCCAAAGCTATATTGCGCCTCGTTTTATGGTTGTCTTCTTGAACTGCTAGCAAAACATTTAGCAGTTTTTCTCCTGATACCGTTGACCGACCTTTTGTATAATTATCCAGGACGTGACCAGAATCCCGATATTTTGTTTCTATTTTACATGCCGATTTTCACAGTACTAAAAATTTCACAAACTTCCATTTAAAATGGCGTTCTCATAACCAATCATCATTAAAATCTTCACTCTCGCTCTCACTGTAAAATATGAAGTTAGCTGTCATAACTATTTTTAGACTCCTGTATACATAAAATTAGTATAAAAACTAAAATTAAAAAATCAGCGTCTCCGACGTTTAAAAAAAACAACCCTGTATATTTTATGGATTTTATTTTACGTTCTCAATTTTATATATGATTTAAGACAATGTTATGCTCATTTTTAAAATATAGTAAATATAAAATTTTGTTATCCTAGTTTGGAATTTAAGGTTCCGTTGATCAGTATTTTCGAGAACTGCCTAGTCTAATGGCATATTTTATTAGTTCTTATTTGTTGGTTGTAATAAGAATAACTTGTTTATATTTTTATTTATATGTTATTTCCAAATAATTATTTATTTTATTAATTATTTTAAGCTAAAAATTACTATATTATTAAAAAATAATTCTAAAGCTAAATTTATTTTTTTTTAAGATAAATTATGCAAAGCACTTATCAGAAATATCGTTTTAGCTTGAAAGAACTCAAAAATGTATCACATTGTATTTCCATTTTGCTTTAAAATAACTACATATTTTGTTAAGTAAATATACGAAATATTTTCTGTAATAGACCCAAGATATGTCGGAATGAGAGATTGTGGGTTTTATTTGCCATTATTATCAAATAAAATTAATACGAATATAATGATCACGAATAAAAATAAACTAAAATTATTAAATTGATTTCAAATAATTAACAATTACGTCTATAAATATAGCCAAAACATATTACTTAAAAAGATTATATATAAAGCCTACCGAAAGTTAAAAATTGAATATATATACACACTTTACCTTCCGAAAATAGGGAAACTCACCTTGTCGCTATTTTTTAACAATATCTTATTTAATTTGTGTCAACATTCAAGTTAAACTTCCTTTATGGGCATATTCCTTTTTCGTCTATTCTCTTTTTGCCTTTGCCAATATCCAAATTCCTAATTCGTCTGACAACCATTTTGCGGTAGCGTTCCGTCTAAATAATTTATCAAAAACTGACTGCTTAATGACCTGTGATCCGAATTAATTTTTCTCGCATAGGAATTAGAAAAAGTAAAATATTGCCTTAACACAAGCATAAAAGGCAAACTTCTTTTTGACAAAATGGGAGGCAATCCTTTGGTCTCTTTAATCTTTAATCCCTTCTCTTGACTTCCCCCGTCCATCATTATCAGTTTTGCCACATAATATGCACTAAATTACCTTCATGGAGTTCTGACCATAATTCTTTCCTTTTGAACTGGTCCCTATCCTATCAGGTCATTCCAAGTGTCCTATGACAAGGGCATTTTTCCTAAAAGCCAGAAATCTGTTCCTTTACAGCCTACTCCCAAAAAGGGATTCAAAAACCTTTTCTTTAACTACAGATCCATATCCCTACTCCCAATTATGAGTAGTATATCTATAATGATCTTTTATATTACCCTGAAAGGTATAAACTTATCCATCACAGGCAATATGGCTTCCGCCACCAAAGATCCACAACAGATCTTCTTACATTTGTAACCCACAACTGGAATATGTCCATCGAACTCCACGGAGGAGCCCAAATTATTGCCGTCGATATTTCCAAAACATTTGTTTAAGTCTCTCATGGCATACTTCTTAACAAATTTCCGGCCCTTAGTCTTCCTCCAAAACTTTGTACTTGGATTGCCAGTTTTATTTCTAATAGAAATATTTTTGTATCAACGAAGACATTCTATACGGCTCAGTATTGGCACCTACCGTGTTCCTCCTGCACTTCAGTGATATACTTTCTGCTACCAGCAATCTTATTCACAGCTATGCCGACGTTAGTACACCCCACTTCAACATACAATTTCCCAAACCTGTTTCCCAGACTGAAATTGAAGGGGTGTAGAGAAATGACATTATCTCTAACCGAGGACCTCACTAAAATCATAGAATAGGGAGCAAAGAAGTTTGTCCAGTTTAACGCCACTAAGACACAATCATGTTTACTATCTTACAAATTATCTCCCAATACCACACCATTTAATCAGATGTTTGAGGCCAAAGATTCCCTTAGACTAGTTGGTATCACTTTTCAGGAAGATCTTCTCTAGCACATTCACATTACCTCAACTGTCACAGCAGCGTGAAGAAATTGCGTTCCCTTTTCCGAGCTCGAAACTATTTTTTTTCTGCCAACTTGTATACCCTTTACACTTCGCAAATCAGACCTAGCCTTGATATCCTCACATATGAGGAGCAGCCTTTCCTTCAATCCTTAATATTCTTGACTCTCTCCAAAGAAGAGCCATTCGCCTGCTTGATTTGCCAAACCTCATAAAAAAGCTTGCATCACTAGAGCATTGTGTTTTACAGATACTACCCAGATTCTGTTTTGATGAATTATCACCATTGTCTTCCTTAATCATTCCTTCCAAGGAAACAAGCATCGACTTACATGCATCCTTTCACCGTCCAATTGCCGATAACAAGGATCTCCCACTATTGTTCGATTTTCCGTTTATGGATATGTTTCCAGCATATTGTCTTTTCCTCTTCTCCTAATCTGTACGTCTTTAAATCCTGCATTAATAAAATGTCCCTGTCTTTACAGATAAAATTTATAGATATTATTATTATTATTAAAAAATAATAATTATTATTATTATGAAAAAAGAATTATTAATTTTTTTTTAAATTGCGTATTAATAAATTAAGATGATGATTCAACACTGTCGCGTTCCGGTGCTTAATTTGGGGATAACCTGCTACAGATCCACCGATGCATGTAACAAAATAGCCGTAAAGAACTATATAAAAAAATTTTTTCTCAAAAATTTAAAATCATTTGAATAAGAAGGTTTTTTACGTTGATTTTTTAAAAATTTTGTTTTGCCACCACTTTGTTCCGGTATCTTCAATTTGTAACACAACTTTACGAGTTTATCTCTATATCATACTTAATGCTTGCGCAAAATTTGAAATTAATCTAATAAACAGTTTTTTCAGGCTGACTTTTCAACTAAATATTTTATTAGGCCGCCATTTTGTTTTGTTAGGTTAGATTCATACCAAAATGTTACCAGTTCATCATTATGTAACACTTGACTTTTGTGTAAAATTTGAGGTAAATTGGACAATTAGTTTTTTAGTAATATTTTTTTAACGTTTTACTAGGCCACCATCTTGTTCCGGCATACTGGTTTTTTAACAAAATATTACCAGGCCATTCTCATATAATCATCTTTTACTAAAATTTGAAGTCAATCTGATGAGTAATTTTTAAGCTATGCCGCGAACTGCTAGACAGACAGAAAAACCGACAGATAGCCACTAAAACGCAAAGATATGTAAATGAGAGAGTGATTTATTCAGATTAGAAAAAATTTATTTGGCCGCCATTTTGTTCCACCGTCTTGAATTAGTACCACAGTTTTACTAGCTTGTCTCTATACCACAATTAGTTATGGCACACAGTTTAAAATCAGTTCATTAAGAAATTTTTTCATGTTGAATTTTACTAGTTGATTCCTACATAATACTTGATTTTTGTGCAAAATTTAAGATAAATTGGATAATCAGTTTTTTTCGAAATATATTTTTTAACGTTTCACTGGGCCACCATCTTGTTCAAGGATATTGGATGTTACCAAAATATTACCACGCCATCTAGACAGACCAACACACAGACAGCCAGACAGACAGACAGACCGACGGAATCGTGAAAACATGTTTTTCGTTATCTAGGGACCCTGAAAGGTAAAGATCTGAAAAAATCTGGCTGATTTTTTAAATATTTTGATACGCCGCTATTTTGTTTTGCTGTCTTATATTCATACCAAGATGTTACCAGTTCATCTTTATGAAAAACTTGATTTTTGTGCAAAATTAAGGTAAATTGGATAATCAGTTTTTCTAGTAATAATTTTTTTATCTCCATCTTCTTCCGGCATATAGGATTTTCACCAAAACATTACTAGGTCATCCCCATATGAGCCTTAATTTTTGACAAAAATTTAAAGTCAATCTGATGAGTAGTTTTGAAGCTAGACAGACAAACAACTCGACACACGGACAAACGGAATTGATAAAAATAGGGACGCTAAAAGGCGAAGATATGTAAAACCGGTTGATTCCTACATAATACTTGATTTTTGTCCAATATTTGAGATAAATTGGATAAGCACTTTTTAGTACCAATTTTTTTAACACGTTACTAGGCCGCCATTTTGTTTTGCCATACTGAATTTTTACCAAAATGTTACCAGGTTATCCCCATATGACCCCTAATTTGTTACCAAAATTTGAAGTCAATCGGGTTAGTAGGTTTTTAAGCTATGCCACGAACAGACGAACCGAAACACCGATAGACCGACAGACAGACAGACCGACGGAATCGAGAAAACATGTTTTTCGTTATCTATGGACCCAGAAACGCAAAGATCTGAAAAAATCTCGGAAGGCGATTTTTTCACGGTTACAATACTTCCATTTTACGAGGGAAGTAAAAAGAGATATCGCATTACAAATTTCTTTGAAGTATAAAATTTATCTATTGGAGTCTTGACCGTTATTTTTATTAAGGTCAGGCAAAACGGCACCATATAGTCGGTACATCTGAAGGCAGATTGTGTGTCATGTCGAAGTAATTTGTGAATTTAATTATAACTTTATGTTCACAAAGTCTAAACAACATCAGTTCTTCAGCAAAAAGAAAAGTCTAAAATTCCAGTATTCTTGTAACGTCATTATGATTAATTATAATGTTATTCATTGCCACTCTGTAGACTCCAAAGATAATACTAAATTATTGTTATTGTGGTTTCACAAGCGTAGTAAAATGATCGCGGTCAAATTGTGTATATGTATCATTTTTGTTCTAATCACTTGTAAGTAGATATCTTGTTATTTTAATAAAATGTAAAAATATTAAATATAATTAAGTTTATTAAAATTATTTATATTTAAATGTAGTTTAATAACTTTCAGAATTTCTTTTTGGTCTTGAAATCAAATTTGCAATTTTTTCATTCTCCTTCTCGAGACAAGTAAATTAATTCTCCTAATAATTTTAATAGGTTTTTAACGTAACGGGGCAAGCGAACTTTTAGGTACTTATTTAAGCTAAAAGTTATTTAAACATGGTGCTAAAGATTTTATTTGTTCCGAAAATGTACAAAAACGATTTTTGAGTTCTAATTGCGAGATAAAACCTACGCTTCTTAAAATTTTAAGTATTTTTGATTTATTTTTGAAAAAATTAGTTTTTTCTTACATATTAAGCTGTCACTTTGTATTATCCCTTTGATATCAATAAAGTAATCTTGCTAGGGAGCCCATAAGTCTTAATTTTTTATGATCTTTAAAATATACATAGTGTGCAAAAATATGTTAAGATTAGTTAAAATAAAAAAAAAATAAATATTTTAAACCCTAGCGAAATTAAATTTAAAATTGTATCTTTAAATTTTAAGGAGAAGTGAACATTTTCTCGAAATATGTTTTTTTGTTTTCCCTCTATAAATTATTATTTTTAAAAATAGATACAGCTTTTTTTAAACAGGGTGCCATTTTTTTCAGATTTAAAAATCTCAATTTGAAATATGGGACATTTCTATAACTCCATAAGAGGCAAGTTTTCTACGAAAAACAAACAAAAGCTGCTTCTGGATTGACCGGAAGTGATCTCTACTCTTTTATTTTAAATAAGATCCTGTATATTTTTATGGCTTGTCGAATTTAGCTTAAAATTTATTGTTCAACGATATATTACAATTTTGGTTTTCAAACTGGACCTGGACAGCTATTTTTTTACATATAGAATACTTCTATTAGACAATTCAAAATAACTTCAATTGCTTCATTTTTTAGAACACTTCGATTTAAAAATCGAACTATTTAATTTTGTCCATTTCGTGTTTAATGGAAAATGCATTTTACTCCAACATTTTTAAGCACATGCTGTATATTTTTTTCAGTTATTTTTACCGCAAAATTACCTTTAAAAAGGTGTATCGCCTGCTACTCTTTATATTCAAGATGGTGATATGCCAGCAATTTTTGACAAATGAAGATAGTTTTTATTTAAAATAAATGGCTATTTTTTAGTCATTTTGAAAATAAAGATTAACACGTTTTACTTCTTTAAAAAGGTAATTTTACGGCGAAAGTGACTGTGACAAAAAAAAAACAAGTGCCATTAAAAATATTGGAGTAAATTACTCTTTCGGTAAAACAAGGTGTGAAAAAAAATTTTAAAAAATATATATTATTGCCAAAAACTATTTTTAAATCGAGTGTTCTAAAAAAATAAAATATACGCTTATTTTGAAGTGTTTAACAAAAATATTTTGTAAAAAGTGACTGCATTTTTACTTCCCTCATTAAAGGGTGAGCAAAGCTATTGGCAAGCAAAGCTATTGGCAAGCAAAACTTGCCAATAGCTTTGCCACCCCTGAGTTTGTGAATGGTGGTGCTGGAGTTACTCTTGATTTCGGGAGTTGTCCCATAAATTGTTCTGCGGTTTTGGCTTTATAACGAATGCAACTGATGCATTTTTTTAATTGGGTTCTGACGGCTCGTTTCCCGTTAATAATCCAAAATTTGCTCCTAATATATGCAAGAGTTGCTTGGTTTCCGCCATGGAGAGTTCTCTTGTGAGCTTCTAGTATAACTAGCTTGGAAAAATGGCTGTGGTACGGAAGAATCATTGGATGTTTCTTCTGGTAAGTTATTGGTGCGTTTTCTAGTCTCCCTCCGACTCTAATGAGATCTTCGCTGTCTAGGAATGGACTTAGATTCCGCAGTTTGCTGTTGTTTCCAACTGTCTTGGTAGTACGTAGTGATTTGTAGTCTTCACTAAATTCTTGTTTTTGAATCAATGCGACGACTTTTTTAAGGGTGACCTGTATTTCCTTAACAGAGAGAATAGGGCTTTCCTCTCTATTGGTAACTCGGTAGCAGTATGATAAAACTCGTAGCATTCTTGTAAGATCAGAGAATTTTTCGCATATGTCACTTTTTACTACAATTTCAGCTTTGTAACAATTTGCTCTGATTTCCTCGTTTACTTCGGGGATTATCTTGATCAGAGGAAGGTTATTGGATGAGTTGAGCCAGTGAGGACCTTTCCACCAGAACTCGGTAGCTTCCAGCTTATCAGGATCCAGACCCCTGGAGATAATATCTGCTGGATTTTCCTGAGACTTGACGTGATTCCAAGAAACTCCTGTTGCATTTCTGTGTATTTCACATACTCTATTGGCGACGAAGGTTTGCCACTTTGTAGGATCTCCTTTTATCCAACCTAGAGTGATCATGGAGTCAGTCCATGCAAATGTTTGGGTGTTGTCTAGTTGCAAGGCGGTTCTGGTTTTCTGTATTAACTTAGACAGAAGTACGGCAGCGCATAGTTCTAGCCGAGGTAGAGTTGTTCTATTCTTGGCTGGGTCAACTTTTGATTTTGCTTGTAGAAGTGTGACAGTATGTTCGTTTCCTTCTACTATTCGGCTGTAAATTACAGCACCATACGCCTTTTCTGACGCGTCACAAAACCCATGTAGTTCTGTTTTGGAGTTTCGGTAACGCATCCACCTAGGAATTCTAATTTTCTCTAGTTCCTTTACTTTACTTTGAAATTGTAACCATCTTGTAGATATTTCTTCGTCGACGGGCTGATCCCAGTTTAGGTTTCGTAACCATAGATCTTGGATAATGAGTTTGGCTTGAATGACAACTGGAGCTAGCCATCCCAACGGATCGAATAGTTTGGAGATTTCGGATAAAATGTTTCTTTTTGTTAGTTTTTTGATTTGTGAGATTTCTACTTTGAATTTAAATATATCGTCTCCTGGGGACCACAAGACCCCTAAGGACTTTTTTTCTTCGTCTTGCGGCACCTCATGAGTTTTTTGATCTCTAAGTTCTTCCGGAATGGACTTTAGTAGTGCAGGAGAATTGCTTGACCATTTTCTTAAATTGAATTTTGCTGACCCAAGCATTTGCAAAAGTTGTTTTTGAAGCTCTAGGGCTGTTTGAACGTTTGTTGCTCCTGATAAAATGTCATCAACATAGAAATCTTGCAATGTTGCTTCACTTGCTGCCGGAAAATTGTTTGCTTCTTTCTTTGCTAGCGTTTGAAGTGTTTTCATAGCTAGGTACGGAGCTGACGTGGTACCGTAGGTTACGGTGGTAAGTTCATGTTCAAACATTGGTTGATTAGGATGTTCTCTCCATAATATTCTCTGGAAAGGTTGGTCTTCTGGGTGTACTTTGATTTGGCGGTACATTTTCTCTATGTCTGCGCAGAAGACAATTTCATGTTTCCTCCAACGAATAATTATATCTACGATATTTTGTTGTAACCTCGGACCGACGTGCGTGATCTGGTTGAGGCTAATATTTGTGGAAGTTTTACAGGATGCGTCAAAGACTGTTCTTAAGCGAGTGGTTGTACTTGCTTCTCTGATGACAGCTTGATGCGGAATGTAATATTTTCCTTGATTGATTTCTTGTCGTCCAACTTTCCGCATATGACCTAATTCTAGATATTCCTTCATAAAATCTATGTACTGGTCCCGTAGTTCGGGATCGTGTTGAAATTTTTTCTCAACGTTTACAAGTCTTGCTGCTGCTCGTGGCTTTGAGTGGCCTAGAGTATCTGGCGATTGCTTGAACGGAATTCGAACTACAAATCTTCCTTCTTTGTCTTGTTGTGTGGTTTTTTCGTAAAATTCTTCGCACGCTTGTTCTTCCTGTGTTAATTGGTGACTTATTGGCATTATTTCTTCAATCTCCCACAATTTTGTTAGCTGATTATCTTCTTCATATTGAGAAATCATACTAATTACTTCAATACTTTGAGGCTCAGATAATATAGAACCAGACACAATCCAACCCAGTTCCGTGTTTTGTTTCAGAAGACCCTCTTTAGTTTTCTGAAGGTCGTTCAGGATTATGGTTGCATATTCCTTGGCTCCTAAAATTCCATCTATTGGTCCAGGAGTCATAAAGGTAGTGTCTGCTAAAACTTCATTTTTCCAGTTGTCTATGTTATGTATTTGGAGTTTTTGTTTCGGCATGGAACGTGTTAACTTTGGGAGGACTATCATGTTAACTTCCATAGAAAATGTACTTTTGAATCTTGGTCTAATCTGGGCATTAGTGGACCATTTGGAAATTTTAGGGTCTCCCCCGCCAACACCAGATATTTCAGCTCTGATGTGGCGGCGTAGCAAATTTAGTCGTTGGGCGGCTTCTTCCGTAACAAACGAAGATTGTGAACCTTGATCGATCAGAAGTCGTAATGCCTGCGATGAACTTGAAGTGGAAACTTCAACAAGGGCTGTTGCGAGAAGAACGTTCTCTTCTTGTTTGCTAGTATGGTGTGTTGAAGTATTTCTATTGGTGTTAGGTTGATTATTTGACCTTCCTGCACCGGCGTTGTATTGGGAATTTCTTGGTGGATTATTAGAACTTCTTTGAAAACCTCTGGGTTGGTAGTCTGTTGACCGTTGTTGGTTTTGTTGATATCTTTCAAGGTGTAGAAGTGTATGATGCTGGCGACTGCATATATTGCACCTTGTTTGGCTGAAACACCTTTTGCCAACATCATGACTTAAGCAATTATAGCACATGTGTTTTTCTTGGACTTGTTTGTTTCTTTCTTCTGCTGAAAGCGTTTTGAACTTTTGGCAGTGGTACGTCATGTGTTGTTTATCTTTGCAGAATAGACAACCAGCGTTACTGTGTTTTTTGTTATTGTCTGATGCGACGTTAACGGCAATGGTTTCTAATGACTGGAATCGTCTTTCTAAGAAGTTCATAAATTCTTCGAACTCTGGGATATCATGCGGCTTCTGAAGATTTTGTTCGTATAGACGGTTGGTTTCAGAATCCCATTTTCTGAGGATTATTCGAATTACCATTGGACCCCATGTATCGATTTCTACATCTTGGTTTTTCAACGCCTGTAGACATTCTCTTGTAGTGTCGTGTAGTTGTTTTAGTTTCAGTGCGTCTTCTTTTGTAACCGTTGGTACGTCTAATATCTTATCAACTAGTTGGAATGTTAGTAGCCTTTTGTTTTCATATCGCTTTTGCAATAACTCCCATGCTGTTTCGTAATTAGCTTCAGTTGATTCAAGGTGTTGAATCAATTTGCCTGCTTCTCCCCGTGTGTGGGTTTTCAGATAGTGCATCTTTTCGGCCTTGGTCAGTGCTTGGTTTTCATGAATTACTCTTTTGAATATATCGAAGAAATTAGACCAGTTTTCATATCCTCCATAAAAGATCGGGATAACGACTTTTGGAATTGCTAACTTTTGCTGTGGCTGGTTCACCACGATTTGTTGAGTTTGGGCCATGATATTTTCTTGAGCTTCTAAAGTTAGTTTTTCCAGAATTTCTTCGTACTGGCCAAGAGTGTCTGCATAAGTATTATTGACAAAATAGTTGTTTTGAAACTTTGTTTCATTTATCATTATTTCTTCATGCAGTTGATGAATAGCATCCCATTGTTTTTTAATTTTTTCCATGTGAAGCTTATAGCGAGATTTGGACTTTCCTTGGCTTAGTTCCGTTTCAATTTGGTTTAGGTCGGTTTGTAGTTGTTGCAGCCTGAAGTTTTGTTTTTTCAGACGGTGTTCTTGTTCTTTTTCCGCCAAGGGATCGGCGGAACTTGCTGAAGGTGTTTCTGCTTTTGGACAGGTTTTTAGGTAGTTTAGTACTTCTTCGTATTTTTCTTTTAATTGGTTGTCATATTTTTTGGTAAAATATGCATGTTCGGTGAGGTTTAGGTTTTTTATTTCCTTGTCGTTTTTCTGGATACTTTTCCATATTTTTTCTAAGGTGGCGATGCGGTCGTTTATATATGTTTCAGTTTTTCTCAAAGAAGAGTCCTTCTTGCTATTGCTGATAAGCTGGATTATTTGTTTTCCTAGTTCTTCTTGTTCTTGAACAAGCTCATTCATTTTGCTTTCCGCAGACATGATGAATTTTTGACGGGGACGGGATATTTTGTTTGTTTATTTGTTTTTTGTTTACTTTCGGCTAGTTTGCAAGTAGTGTCTGTTTGTGTTGTATGTTAAGCTGAGTTCAATAATATATGCCCGCCAGCGTGAACTTGGCACAGGAATACCTTATTAAACCCTTAAAGTATTTTCCTCGCCAGCGTTAACTGGTCACGGGGAAAAGCCTTTGCTTGTGTGTGATACTCAATCGTGGAAACGATAATATATGCCCGCCAGCGTGAACTGGCACAGGTATACCTTATTTATTCCTTTTAGTATTCCCCTCGCCAGCGGTAACTGGGCAACAAGGAAAATACCAATTATTAAGTAACGTGTATATTTGTGTGTGCGAGTGAAGCTAACGGCACTTTGCTTTTTCCCACCACTTAGTTTTTTCGAGTGCTTCTTCACGTTACCCTACTCAGTTCAGGCAACGACACCCTAAAACAGGTTTTGGTGGTAAGCTATTCGCCGAAAAGCTCTTTAAATCTTGCTTCTAGCCTGGTTACGAATTCAAACGGTTTTTTATCTATGGTTGGCGTGGCTGGCGAACCTGAATTGTGCGTTTTGATGTCAACTCCGTCTAAAGAAGCTATAACGATTTCTTCTAATTTTTCTTGACGTTTCTTAGCTCTTTGGTTTCTGTTCAGCTTTTTCTTGCCATGTACGACAGACTTCCTGACAACTGTGATTATATGGTTGGTTTTGGTTGCTTGTAGATGGACGGACGATAAAGTTGATGAACGGATACACGGTTGGGTATATTGGACGGATGTTCTTCGGTTGAAGAACGGCTTTAAGGCTCGAAGGACCAATTTTTTTTTTTTTTTTTTTTTTTTTTTTTTTCGAATCGAGGATCACCAATAGACTTAAACATTTTCAAGAAAAACTCAACCAAGGACTAGAAGCAATCAACAACATGCAGACTTGGTACAAGCAAATAGACACCAATGCCCTAAATATTCAACTGCTAAGCGCCTACCAAGTAGCACAAAACTTCATCAGCGAAATAAATGAATACTATGACAAACTATTGAACATCCGCTTCAATAGGGGCACAATATACGAACTAGTATCACCGGCATATATCAACAATATCATAAAAGAAACAAATAAAAAATTTCCGAATAACTTAAGGATTGTACCGACAATGTTATCCACGAAGCAGACAGCTAATAAGACAAGTCTCCAAGTGTATGGGTACTTTCCAATAGCAGATGTTGCCAAGTTTGGACTTCTAAAAGCAACGCCAGTTCCGGTGAAAATCGAAAACGGATCGTATTGGAACCTCCACGTCACTAATGACTGCATAGCCGTCGACTACGACACGCAACTGTACTTCCAACTTCATGAAAACGACTTACAACAATGCATTAAACCATACCCCAATGATCCACATCAGTTTATCTGGTCACCAAGTTCAGTCAGAAACATAGAAACAAATCCTTCATGTATTATAGATGAAATATATGAACGAGCCGCTCCAAGACATTGCGCCATTGAAAAAAGCAGCATAAAAGGCATACTATGGAAACAGCTGTGCGCAGCCAATACTTGGATGTTCATATCCAGCTCTCCAACGGTAATATCTGTAATCTGCAATGGTGCGCGGGAAGATGTTGCAATAAACGCAACAGGGATAATTCAAATATCTCAAGAGTGTATAATTCAAACAAAACAAAACATACTCACGCCTAAACGAAGCACCACCGTTCCAGTGTTAAATAGTTATTCCAAAGCGGTCCCAAACCCTTCATGAATTGATAAACGATCAAGAACACCAACAAGAGCAACTACAGAACATTCTTTGGCGAAACATTCACCATCATTCCATAGCAATTAGCAGCATCACTACAATTATCATAGCCATTCTTATAATTGCAGGATGGCAGGATGGTATACAGCCAAAATCATTGTAGCACAGCATCAACAGAAGAAACGCAACAGAAAACCAGATCACAGGACCACTCAAAACGAGGAATTTGAGTTAAGATCTCTCACTTCATCCATCGGAGACAGGCCGCAGAATGTATAATTCTCACAATTACACATAAAATTTCTATAATTTAATAAGACAATTCTATGCATATTTAATATTTACTTAGATGGTATGTACAGTGTCTACACTGACCTTCTTACAGTCACGTCAGTTGAACCTTGCACGTTCTGATGACTATACATAATATAATGTTATTAAATTTTACTATTTTGCATCATTGAGATCGCACGCATTGTTTAATTGATAGTTGTATAAATGGAATGTAAATCTTAGAATAAATCAGTACGTTATTAACCACGATAATTGTTACTCATTTACTACGAACAAATACCTACTACGTCCTACATCGTCCCGCTGCTCATCTCAAGCCGAAGCTGAGCAAAGCTATTGGCAAGCAAAGCTATTGGCAAGCAAAGCTTGCACAAAGGGAGATATTGTAATCGTGAAAAAATCACCGTCTGAGATTTTTTCGGATCTATAAGTTTTAGGGTCCCTAGATGACGAAAAACATATTTTCTCGATTTCCTGTTCTTCGTCGGTCTGTCTGTCGGTCTGATTGTTCGCGGTATAGCTAAAAAACTACTTACCCGATTGCCTTCAAATTTTGGTAAAAAATTAAGGGTCATATGGGGATGAACTGGTAACATTTTGGTAAAAATCCAGTATGGTAACGCAGAATGGCGGCCTAATGAAATGTTAAAAAAATATTACTAAGAAAGTGCTTATCCAATTTATCTCAAATTTTGCAAATATTATATAGGAATCAATTGGTAAAATTTTGGTACGTAAATTCAGCCTGAAAAACTTCTTAATGAACTGATTTCAAATTGTGTGCCATATAGAGTATAGGGATGAACTAGTAAAAGTGTGGTACTAATTCAAAATCGCGGCCAAATAAAATGTTTGTAGTCTAAAAAAATCACTCTCTCGCGTTTTGACGGCGCTAATGCAATAAATATGTTTTACCAACCCCTGTCGGGCTATCTGTTTATCTGTCAGTTCGGGATATAGTTTAAACTACTAATCAGATCAAATTGGTATGACCTGGTAATAGTTTGGTTAAAATCCATTATGCCGGAACAACACGGCGCGGCGGCCTGTAAAAAGTAAAAAAATTATTACTAAAAACTTATTATTCAATACAATTTATCTCAAATTTTGCACAAAAAACCAATATTATGTACGAATCAACTGGTAAAATTTTGGTACAAATCCAAGATGGCGGAACAAATTGGCGGTTTAATAAAATCTTTAAACATTCAGCCTGAAAAAACTACTTAATAAGCTGATTTCAAGTTGTGTGCCATAACTAATTGTAGTAGAGAGATGAACTAGTAAAACTGTGGTATTAGTTCAAGATGGCGGAACAAAATGACGGCCAAATAAAATTTTTGTAATCTGAAAAAATTACTTTCTCAGGTTTTACATATCTTCACGTTTATCATCCCTAGATGGCAAAAAATATGTTTTATCAATTTCATCGGTCCATCTGTCGCTCTGTCTGTCTGTCAGTTCGCGGCATAGCTTAAAAACTACTCATGAGATTGACTTCAAATTTTAGTCGAAAATTGAGGCTCATATGCGGATGACCTGGTAATATTTTGGTAAAAATCCAATATGCCGGAACAAGATGGCGGCCACTAGGCGTTAAGTTAAGTGTGATATAGAGAGAAGCTGGTAAAGTTGTGTTGCGAATCCGAGATAGCGGAACAAAATGGCGGTCAAATAACACGTTGAAAAAATTAACTTAAAGAAATCTTCTTTTTCAAGTGACTGTAAATTTTGGAGAAAAATTAAATATGATATGAAGATAAACTGGTGCGAATTCAACATGACGAAACAAAATTGCGGAGTGTGTTAATGTAAAAACTACCTATTGAATTCATTTTTAATTATGCTGAAAGTCAAATGTGGTATAGGTAGAAACTGGTAAAATAATAGTAAAGATCCAATATATTTAAACCAAATGTCGTTCAATAAAAATGTTTGAAAAGACAGTATATGTATATATGTGTTCCTAAATAAATATCTACTGAACTAAATTGGTTTACACTTCACTATTCCCAATAAAAGGAAATATTCATAACGAGGGAAGTTCCGGATAAAGGAAATTTACCGATTTTTTCATAAAGTGGCAATGTTGAATTTTCAAAAAATGACTGTCTACTCGCCATTTTGAAAACAAAGGTTTACTTGTGTTATATCGTTAAAAGGCTAATTTTAGGCTGAATTCGACAGTCCATAAAATATTCTATTTATTCTATTTATCCTATTTAAAATAGAAGAGTAGGGGTCACTTCCGGTAAAACAGCAAATAACTTTGGATTATTTTTTCATAGATTATTTGCCTCTTATAGAGTTATAGAAAATCTTAAATTTCAAAACAATATTTTTAAATTTAAGAAAAATGCCTGACGCATATCTTCTATGTCACCCGGTATTAGCTAACTGGGCTCTAAAAGCAACACTTGTATTTTTGAAAATAATAAAGTTAGAGAGAAAATAAAAAACCCGTTTAGAAAAAATATTCAATACTCCTTAAAACTTAAAAAAATTTAAATTTAAATTCGTTTTTATGCTGCAGGGTGTTGAATTATACAAACATTTAGGATCGCTAGGTTTTTAACTAATCTTAACATATTTTTTGCACACCCCGTATATTTTTTGCGTAGTGCAGAGTCTACAGATTATAAAAAAACAAGTCAGAAGGACCCTCTAGTAAGAAACCTTTATATGAAACGGCGAATAAAAATTTACGGAATAATATGTAAGAAAAAATCAATTAAAAAAAATCGTATTTCAGAAAAATAGAGAAGAATTTAAAAAGCTTTAATTTTTTTTTTAATTTCACCGAGGATTCAGCTGATCTAGCAATTATTATCTGAAAATCGTTTTTGCAAATTTTAGGAAAAAATGAAATATAGGAAAATATGCAGACTGTTGTTTTACACCCTGTATAAATATCTTTTTCGCCTAGGTAAAAAACCGTAATATGCAATAAAATTTGCAAGAAATTGCTGAACTGCATCTCGTATCTAGTCTCGTTTTAGAAATATTCGAATTTAAACCTCAAAATTCCCTTATCCCGCGCTCTGTTCAGCAGGTTATTCTCGTTGTAAGTTTGCCACGCAAATTATCGTAAAAAAAGCGTTAGTCTAAAATATTTAATGCTGTAAAATCGTAGTATTTAGTTTCTTTTTGTTATTTTTTTTTTACTTTATATAATCTTAACTTTACACTAACAAGAATAAACAAAAAGAGAATCTTTTTTTCCAGTGTTACTTGCATTATGGCTATATTATAATTAGGTTTTGTGGACTTATCTAAAATACACTAACAAGTTTCCCTATTCGTTTATACAGAGTGTTCACACACAAAATATTCGACACAGAGCACTTCAACAGCAATTGAACGGTTCAAAATAAAAACATAATTTTTTATAACTTTTCGGACATATTTTACTTTACTGATAAACATTACCTTACGTCATGTACCGAGTAAACCTATGGTTTTTAGGTATATAATTACATACTTTTACATTATATTTTCCTAGCTTTACTTACACTTACAAGCATTACTAGCTCCCTGGAATGGTATACAAACTGGTAACAAAACTTTAGTTATGAGCACAGAATTTAATATTTTACAGTTATTAGAAACTTTACGCAATAATACAATTCATCAACAAGAAATAAATATTATAAAATATTACTTACAAGTTGCATCACCTCTAATTTCAATTAGTAATTTAAAACATCTCGGCGTGCAGGTGGTGAATAATATTCTTTGCAATGTGATTTCATTATTTGCTAAAAAATAGTTTCTTAGCTTAGAGAATTATTTTATTGTTAGTCTGGATATCTTTCGTTACATATCTACTTAAAAATGGTTTTACAACTGGAGGTCGTTTTAGATCAGTTTGGTGACTTATTTGATGTTGTGGTACTTAGCGAAACTTAGAAAGTATGCAATCAGGATATATTTAATTTAGAAAAATACACCACATTTTATAATTTTAGCACCGTTAATCAAAACGATGGGAGTAGTTATAATATGGGAGCGCCTCCTCCTCCTCCTCTTCCTCTCTCTCATGTCCCTCATTCTTAACTTCCTCCCCTTTTATTCTCATTCGCATCATATTTTTAATTTTTTCTCTTTGTTCTCCCACATTTGATTTTGCATTCTTAAGTCTTATAAATAGGTGCATCAAGATCATTTTAGTATGTTAAGGTACGAGTGACTGTTAAAAGAAAAAAATCTGTTGAATAAATCTATTAATAATAATATTAAAATAAAATGAGTGAATCAGTTGGAGAAAGAAATCGATCCATCCCGCTTCAGAGCCTCGAAGAAATTATACCAGGAGTTCAAGAAGAAAATATACCATTAGTTCGAGAAGAAAATAATGGGATTGTTTTAAAAAATTTGAACAAAACTGAGAGTGAAGAGAAAAAAGTGTTTTGTGCTATTTGTTTTGAAATAATCGAATATTATGATTCATGTAGACCAAATACATGTTCCCACATTTTTTGTTTAAAATGTATTTTAAGATGGAATGATGAAAATTGTTGTTCTATAATGGTAAACAATTGTCCTGTATGTCGCACTAGATATTACTATTTGGTACAAATCTTCAAAGATGTAATTAGACATCATTTTGTTGTAATTTTAAAAAGAGGATAATATTTTTTTTATAATTTGTGTTTGTGAAAACTCTGGTAACAAATAATTTTGTAAAAAAAGTAAATGTAAATATATATATAATAATTGACACACATTTTTTCCTTTTCCTATATTGAAACGACAACAATGATCTAACAAGTTTTTTAATACATACTAATTTTCACATTACATAACAAAACAATTGTTATGGGTTGACACAAAAAGTGCCACGCCCTAAAATGGCACCACTTTTGCAGATCGAATCTTAAATTTTCTTATGGGAATTTACATGTAAAAATGACGGTTTTGATTGTCGGACCGGCATAGCCTAATCTACTACTTTTTAATTATACTAATAATATTAATATAATTTGCATCAAGTAAGAGAAAACTCAATTGAATACAGAAACAAGCGTTAACAAAATGTTATGCTAATATATGAGTGCTTCTAGTGGCAGTAGACATAATCGACACTTTTTTTACATATGATTAACTATTTCATTTACAAATACAGTGTCAGATGTTAGAATAAAAAGAAGTATTTTGCATATAGCACTGAAAATATATAACCGCTTATAGTAACATTTGACATTTTTAAATTAATATTCTTGACGTATTCTTATTATCTTTACAATTTAAGTTTAAAATTAATATTTTTGACATTATCTATCCATTACGTTTATAACCTATATTTAAAATTAATATTGTTAAACTAATCTACCCATCACATTTACAAACTATGTTTAATATTAAACCTAACCTAACCTAACCTAACCTATATTTAAAATTAATATTGTTAAACTAATCTACCCATCACATTTACAAACTATGTTTAATATTAATATTTAACAATATAATTTTCTATTTCTTTTTTTTCATTTTTGTTGCAGTAAAAGCAAGCATGTTCAGGAATTAGTATAAAAAGATGTATCCTACAAATAGCACAATGTAAATCAGAAGCACTAACAACATAGGCTCTTTTGTAGTGGCAGCTCACGTGATCGGATTCCCCTCTCCGTAAATATCTCATGTGAATTGCACTACAAGGAAGGCAAATAGCAAATGTTCCTAGTCTTCGACTTTCAATTTTAGAGTAGCTTTGTATAACACATACATCTTTTTCTTCAAAATTATTAAATAATTCACTAGCCCTAAACTTGCTTACTTTTACGTCACCCTCGGTTCCTAAATTTAGTAATTGTCCATCCATATCCACTCCTTCGTCAATTTCCTGATCATCTTCCTCCATCTCTTCCTCTTCCTCCTCTTCAATATAATTAATATCGATGTTACATAAGAATGATCTTCTAACAAGCCTAGATGACTTGTCCAAAAATGAATGTTTATAAGTGATGGAATCGCCTTCCAAGTTATTAAAAATCTCTTCTCTTTCTTCAATTTGAGCGGCGATCTCCATATTATTTTCTTCAATTTGGACAGCGTTTCCATTCATATTTTCTGCCATTGTTAGGAACTTTGGATTTAGATCGATTTATTTGATAAAAAATTTGGTTATACGTTAAAATAATAGCGACAACTGATATTACAGCGAATGTTACTGTATGATCGTCGAGTGGATGTTCTTAAGTATATATCCCATCAACCACCACTTCTACTACCTGCAATACATAAGTTTTTTTTTTTTTTTTTTTATTCGCTGTCCCTTTCCCTGTCAGTTGCCTCGGGGGGGGGGGCCAAGGGGGGCTTTGCCCCCCTCCCCGCTCCGCCAACCCCCCTTAAACCCCCCTCACCCTCACCTTATCTTCTTTCTCTCCCTTCCTTCTTTCTCTTTTTTATATGTTTCTCCGTTTTCCTTCCTTCTCCTTTTTCCTTCCTTCTCCTTTTTCCTTCCTTCTTCTTTTTCTTTCCTTCTCCTTTTTTCTTTTCTTCTTTTTTAATCTAACCTAACCTAACCTAACCTAACCTAACCTAACCTAACCTAACCTAACCTAACCTAACCTAACATAACCTAACCTAACTTAACTTAACCTGAAGAGAGTAGCCCGAAATTGGGGAGCCGGGATTTGAGTCTCGGAAATTAAGGGGTCCGGGGGGAAGGGGGGAAGGGGGGGGAGGGGGGAGGGGGGGAGGGGGGTAAGGTAGTTGATCGGCTTGGGAAAGTGGTTTTTAGAGATTGTCGTTCAACTTTAAGTAGGACACATGTGATTAACTTTTGCATATAAAATCGCCTCAGCGAAGAGACGAATGCAATTGATTTCTGCATTCACACTGTGCAGAGCTCGCGAGTTTTCTGGTGTTTACATTGTGTTTATTTGGTAATTTTTCAATTTTTATTTTTATTTCTAACATTTTTATTTGGCAAGATTTAATTCTTATATATATTGGTGACATTTTTATGTACATTTGTGGCATTTTATTTGTTATTACGATTTTTTTTCATAATGGACAATTTTTTGGCATCGAGTAGCAAAATTATTGACAATGACTTTGACTTATACACATGTACTCAAATGCAGAATTTTGCAAACCAACAAAACAATGAAACAGACGTATTTACAACTAGTCAACAACAAACTATTCAGGACTTGAATGAAATTATTTATAATAGCCAAGTTCAAAATAATGCCAACAAACAGAACAACGAAAAATATTTATTTACAGCTAGTCAACAAGAAACTCTTGACGATCTTAATGACATTATTGACAACAAATCGGACTTAATTACAACAAAAACTAAACAAACTCTTGAAGAACTGAATGACATTGACGAAACTCAAAATTCTAGCGATGAGGATATTGTTTGTTTTCAAAAATCTAATACAAATTATTTAACATTAAAATCGCCAATTAATTCTCCGAGACCAATTTGCTCTCCCTTTTTGTTTAGTGAAAATTCTGATTCGGAAGAAGAACAAATTGATCAAAATTTAAGTTTGGCTATTTGTCCTACTAATTCACCATATGATATTGTAAATTCTGATTCGCAAGAAAAACAAATTGATCAAAATTTAAGTTCGGCTATATCTTCTATTAATTCACCATTTGCTATTGTAAATTCTGATCCGCAAGAAAAACAAATTGATGCAAATTTAACTTCGGATATTTCTCCTAATAATTCACCAGTTGAACAAAATTCAATTTCGAAACCATCATTTATCATTAAAAAAAATTTTAAAATTAATAAAAAAAATAAAAAACAAATAGCAAACCTTAAGTGTCTGGGTTTCGCTATTCAAAATTTAACTAATTTGATCACAATTAAAAAGGGAGACGAAAGTACGGTGAATTATGTTAAACAGGCCTTTGACAAATTAGTTGACTCATTTGAAGAAATGGATTCATAAAGTCAATTAATTTCTATTGCTTTTTTCAAAATTTGACTATAACTAAATAAAAATGCACAATATTAATTTTATTATTATACAAAGAACTTCAAAAATGCAATTGCTTTTTTCAAAATTTGACTATAACTAAATAGAAATGCACAATATTAATTTTATTATTATTATTATCCAGAAAACTTCAGAAATGCATAAGTGTGTAACATGTAATAAAGTCTTCACTAGAAAGGATAATTTATTGCGACATAATAAAAAACATGTTAACGGAAATTCCACAAAACTCAACAGTTGGTTGAAAAAACCAAAGCTTGTTAAAGGTAAGAACATTTTATTTTTCATGTTATATTTTGTAAAATATTTTTTTCTTAATTTATAGATTCTACAAATATTGTAAAATATTGTAAAGAATGCAAGAAAAATATAAACCAAAGTCTATGGGGTGGACATCTTCGATCTAGTGTGCACAAGAACAATTCCAAAATAGGCTTGGAGGAAGGTGTTGAAATTATCAAGTCAGCATTCAGGGAACGAATAATATCTTATAGGATTTCCTCACACCAAAACTTCATAAATGTGAAAGAGTATTTTCAACATTTGGAATACAAAATTGCACATCTAATAGATCAAGAACTGCAGAAACATAAATGTATCAAGCTAAATATGGAACTGTTCGGTTTCTATTTTAACCCCAGCAGCGACAGCTATGATGTCAAATCTTTTAATGCGCCGTTCCAAGTCATTTGCCAGGGATATCAGAAAAAAGAACTGTTAGAGCAAATCTGCACCATTATTGACCAGAAAGCTGACGAATTTGCAGAAAGAGATTCAGGTAAAGAATTTATTTTCGATTTTACAACAGCAACAAAAAAAGTAATTTTTTAATTTTTACGTTGCAGGATGGGCTTTGATGAATTTACTTCATTTGGAAATTAATGTTAACAAGCACAATCCGCTGAGAGCCTCATCTTTTATCGAACTTCCTCAAGAGATCAAGAGACGTCAAGCTGTGATCAACATTAGGAATGATGACAACTTTTGCTTCGCCTGGGCAGTTGTGTCTGCTCTTCACCAACCACGCGGATTAGATTTTGAAACTTCATCCTACCCACACTACTCTTCTGTTTTGGATATGTCAGGTATAGAATTTCCAATGTTGCTAAAGAACATTAAGATTTTTGAAGAAAAAAATAACATTTCTATTAATGTATATGGATTAGAAATTATAAATCCTAAAAAGGGGTATGAAGTAATTGGTCCACTTTATTATTCATCGAATAAAAAAAATCAACATGTCAATTTATTGTTAATAAGTGATGATGATGAAAAAACTTTTCATTATTGCTATATTAAAGATTTATCAAAACTAGTTTCTGCACAAATTTCTAAACATCACGGAAAAAAATATATTTGCGATGGTTGTTTACAATATTTCCCTACAGAAGAAAATTTATTACAACACAATAGCTATGATTGTGATCATTTACGAATTAACCTACCTTCTAAAGAATTAATAAAAGATAAGTTTGGAAACTATTCATATGATAATATTTTGAAATTTGTAAATTATCATAAACAAATGAAAGTTCCTTTCGTGGTGTATGCAGATTTTGAATGCATTTTAAAGCCTTTAAATAATGACAATGTTGATAAAAATCCTAATACTTCATACACCTTAAAACAATATGAACATATTCCACATTCATTTGCCTATTACATTAAATGTTCCTTCGACGATAATTATTCTAAATTTGAAAAATATAGAGGTCAAAATTGTGATACATTATTTATAAATTCTTTAGAAAGAGATGTGTATAACATATACAATAAATATTTAAAGGCTCCTAAAAAAATGATCCCTTTGAACGAACTGGACAAAATTTATCATAACTATGAAAAAGTTTGTCATATTTGTAATAAACCTCTTTTAAATGACAGGGTTGCAGATCATTGTCATATAACCGGTCTTTATAGAGGTCCAGCTCATTCACTCTGCAACATAAATTACAGAATACCTAACTTTATTCCAGTTATATTGCATAATTTGCGTAATTATGATTCTCATCTATTTCTTAAAAAATTATGCTTAAACAAAGAACAACTAACAGTTATCGCACAAAACAAGGAAAAATATATTTCATTTGAAAAGCTTATTCATGTGGATAACTATTTTGATAAAAAGACACAAAAGGCTAAGAAAAAAAATATATCATTAAGGTTTATTGATTCATTTCAATTTCTATCCCATTCTTTATCAAAACTCTCTGAAAGCTTAAAAGATGAACAATGTAAGGAAATAAAAAAAATTTTCAATGATGAAGAAAGATTTAAACTTATTCGGCAAAAAGGTGTATTTCCTTACAGTTATATTGATGATTATTTAAAATTAGAAGAAACAACTTTACCTCAGAAAGACCAATTTTATAATACTTTAACGGATGAGCACATCAGTGATGCAGAATACCAAAGAGCTGTAAAGGTTTGGCAATTGTTTAAATGTGAATCTCTTGGTCAATACTCCGACGTTTACTTACTCTCTGATACTTTACTTTTGGCAGATATTTTTGAAAATTTTAGAAGCACTTGTTTATCCACATATAAGCTCGATCCAGCTCATTTTTACACTTTTCCAGGTTTATACTGGGAGGCGTGTTTGCGTTATACTGGAATAGAGTTAGAATTGTTAACTGATCCAGATATGATACACTTTTTCAAAAAAAGCGTTCGCGGTGGTGTGAGCTCTTGCATTTGTAGAAAATCTGAAGCTAATAACCCATTTCTTTTAAATTTTGATCCTTTAAAGCCAACTAAATACATAATTTATTATGATGCAACAAATTTGTATGGTTATGCAATGTCACAGCACATTCCAACGGGAGATTTTGTTTGGTTAACAGATAAAGAAATCAATGATTTAAATATTATGAATATTTCTAAAAATCTAATAAGGGATATGTTTTAGAAGTTGATTTAGAATATCCTACAAGTCTACATTCCTATCATAACGATTTTCCGTTTTGTCCAGAAAACTTTAAACCGCCAAATTCTAAATGCATAAAATTAATACCCAATTTAAATGATAAATCAAAATATGTTATTCACTATCAATTATTAAAACAATGTTTGGAACATGGACTCAAGTTAACTAAAGTTCATAGAGTTTTACAGTTTTCTCAATCTGATTGGTTGAAAAAATATATAGACTTGAATTCAAGATTAAGAAATGATTCAAAGAATGAATTTGATCGTAATACTTACAAGTTGGCAAATAATAGTA
Organism: Kuschelorhynchus macadamiae; assembly: GCA_030620095.1. Classification (NCBI taxonomy): domain Eukaryota; kingdom Metazoa; phylum Arthropoda; class Insecta; order Coleoptera; family Curculionidae; genus Kuschelorhynchus; species Kuschelorhynchus macadamiae. The sequence goes on from JAUTXW010002794.1 coordinate 25,927, forward strand.
TTTATGGCAAGACTATGGAAAATGTTGATAGGAGAATTGACGTAAGACTTGTTACAGAGTGGGAAAAAAATAGAAGAAAAGATGGTGCTGAGAATTTAATTGCAAAACCATATTTCAAGGACTTAACAATATTTTCTGAAAACTTGGTAGCTATTCAAATGCAAAAGATTCAAGTTACTTACAATAAACCAATATATGTAGGCTTCTCAATATTAGATATATCTAAAACTGTCATGTATGATTTCTTTTATAATTTTTTAAAACCTCTTTATCAGGAAAATATTTCACTTTTATACACCGATACCGATTCGTTCATTTTAGAAGTCACAACTCCAAATATTTATTCTGACATGATAAAAAATATTCACAAATTTGACACATCTAATTATGAATTTAATAATATTCATGAAATGCCTATTACAAAGTCAGTTATAGGAAAATTCAAAGATGAATATGCTGGTGAACCCATTACTGCTTTCTTTGGTACTGGAGCAAAAGCATATTGTATTAAAACGGAAAACAGTTTAACAAAAAAAGCAAAAGGTGTTAAAAAAAGTGCAATTAAAAAGCAGTTGGATTTTATTCATTATAAAGATGTTGTTGAAAATCATTCTAAAACCTTTTGTTCAATGTATGTTTTTCGATCTAGACAACATACAATTTTTACAGAGTTAATTAATAAATTGGCTTTGAGTTCCGAAGATGATAAGCGGTATAAAATTCCCTATAGTTTTAATACATTAGCTTGGGGACACCAAGATATTGCTTTGTATCAATGGAATGCAGAACATGAAGATTTAGATATATTTATGTAGATATTATAAGGTATTTAAATTTGTTGTTTTTGAAACCAAAGTTAGTCTTCATAAGTCTTTCACAAAATGTGCATAGAAACTTTTGACAAAGAAATTGATAACAGTTATTTTAAAACATATGAAAAACGACTTTCCACTTTTAAAAAATGGAAAGAAAAATTGAGACCAGAAGTGTTAGCTGGAGCTGGCTTTTACTATACTTCAATCAATGATATTTGTAAATGTTTTTATTGTGGTATTGAAATTTTTGATTGGTTAAGTTATGATGATCCTATTGTGGAGCATAAGAAATTTGCTAGGAATTGTGATTTAAATAACTGTTTATGGAAAAATAGGAATCGAATAATTGTAACCATTCAAAATAAGTCTTCAAGCTACACATTTTATATAGTATTATTAATATCCTTATTTATGAACTTTTACATATATTTAAATTAAGTATTTTATTGTTATTTTTTTACAACTGCTTTTGCTTTCGTGGTGAAAGTATCTGCTTAATGTTAATAAATTTGGAATATAATTATTAATTTGTTTTAATGACTATCAGTAGATCTCAATTTATTCTTCTTTATTTTATTTTCCAAAATGTTTTTTATGTTCATCATCCCCCTGGCGTAACACAGTGTGAAATATGTTTTTCTAATAAAACAGACGTCACTCTAAGTAAATATTGTAAATTTATGAAAATTGGATTAATTAACAATAGTACAATTAGTTGGATGGAACGAATAAATGGAAATGAAAATGCAAGTAAATTTTTTAAAATTTTGTATCATTATCCAAATCGATCTATTTTTGATACAAATTGGATAGAAAGGTTAGAGTTTAAAAATAATCAGTTACAAATTTTAACCCCCATCTGTACCAATTATTATGACGGATTCAAAAATTATTACTTTTCCATCATTAGTGTTACATTAAACTTTGCATTATTTTTATACATTACCATTTTAATTATTTATCTTTATTACAAATTTCAAACTGGAAATCTATTTTTTCATTAATCCATTTTAATCGAAACTTTAAAGAAAGTGGGGATGAGAATATTTAAGTACAAGAATAACACAATATGTTTCAGTCTCGTTTAGTCATTATGAACAACGCCGTGGTTCATAAACCTTTGGAAACGCTTCTTAATTCAAAAATTTATTTTTTAAATAATTCTTTGTCAAAATTTGTTCTTGTTGGCATTAGTTTAAATGATTTTTCTCCAAAAATTGTAATTGGTGGAAAAACTGGATTTTCAATCGCACTAACCGAAGAAAATTGGAAAGACATTTGTGTTCATCAAGGAATTATTGTAAACAATTTCTACTTTCCTCAAGTTGATCAAACCAGTGTGAATATAAACAACATTCATCTGCAGGTTCAGAAAATAAATGATACCCCTGTTCTACAAATTACAAAAGGCCCACACTTCATATACTTAGGACAAGAGTCTTTGGACAATTTGTGGCGATTAAAGGAAATTATTGATTATAGATTATCTATACTTAAAAGGCAAGAATTCAATACATATTTCAAAATATTTCAAAATAATATTTCATCTGATTGTGGCGACTTGTGTACGCATGTTTATAATATAATAAGTCCAACAGAAAATCCTAACAGTGAAAATGTTTCAACTATGATGGAATTACTTGCTTTATATCCTGAACAAATGGAAAACAAATTGAAGCAAAATGGAACAAAACGAAAATATTACGAAGAAAACAATGAAAATGGATCAAAAAGAAAATATTACGAAGAAAACAATATCTTTTCTGGAAGAGAACAATAAGGTGCATGTGTTAGTGAAGTGGAGCTTTGCTTACAGACAAGCCCGTAGGAGTAACTTTCAGATGTGGTACTTAGATAGACTCCGTTTTGAAAAAAGAATAAATGATTGTAAACTTATTCTAGATTCGATATTATCTGAGGAACATAGAAATAAAATATATTTGACACGTTTTAATAAAAATTGTATTTGATGTTTTACTTAATAAAATTTTAGTTTAGTAAATGTGAATTTTATTTGAAATTAATTAGCACATTAAGACTTTGTAATTTGTATCAGCTAAAGCATAAAGTGAGGAACAGAAATAAAACAAATTTAACTAAAATTTAATTTCAATTTAATTAAACAATATTTTTTTTATCAAGTCCTAACCATTTCACATAAACTTTGTTTCCTTTCCTTCTCAAAATCTTCTCAATAAGATACACATCGGTATGCTTTACTTTTAGTAATTCTTGCTCATAAAAACCACCCAGAATGTCCTGATTATCTTCGTCTTGAATTAAATATGTCCAAGGGTTTGTCATCTTAACTTCTTTAATGTGGAATATCTCATTTGACCAATTTGGTGTGTAACCTTTTGAAAATGCCTCTCGATGCTTGCTTATTCGTACGTGATCACCCACTTTAAACTTTGGAGATTTTATATCTAACGTTTTAGCATGAGTAAATGCAGATTTCAAGATTCTATTTTCATTTCTTTTATTTACTTGTTTTGGCTTCATTCCTATTGAAGAATGTTTTGTATTGTTGTAATCTTTTACAATATCTGCTAATATATTAAACCATTTGTAATTTCCTTGAATGCTAAATATTTTCCACATATTATTCTTTAAAGTCCTGTTCACTCTTTCTACTATACTCGCTTTCAAATTGGAAAACGTGCTATAATGGTTAATTCGAAATTGTTGCATCAAATTTTGAAAATTTACATTGAAAAACTCTCTCCCTCTATCCGTTTGCAAGTTTTTTGGTGGAGTTTTTGCACTGATTAATATTTTTTTCATTGCCGCTGTTACGTCTTTTCCAGATTTAGATTTTAACGGTTCGGCCCAAACATACTTAGAAAATACATTTATGGTAATCAAGATATATTTAAATCCCTTATTAAATTTGGCATAGGGTAACATTTCAACCAAATCAGCTTGAAAAAGATCATTTAACCCTTTCACTACCACCCTTCTGCGTTTGTAGTTTTTTCTAGCAGGTTTATGTAATTCATTAACGACTTGTTGTTTAACGGTTGTCATGACAACAAACTTGTTTATTCAATTTTAAGGAAGTTCACTTTCTATGTTTTGTAATAATTCGAAATATAACTTTTATATGTTTTTTCCTATTCATTCAGTTTATCAATTTGTATTGTATAACTTTTTTCATTTAAAATTTTACTAATTTTAGTAATCTCCTTTTCTAACGCATTAAAGGATTTTTTTATCTCTCCAGTTAAGAAAGTAGTTGATCTACTATCACTATTTTTTAATTCCTCCTCTGTTTTATTTAATTCTTGTTCTAATTTCTTAATTACACTGGACATTATATTTTCCAAGGAAATATATTGTTGATTTTCTTCCAAAGTGAGTTGGTCAATTGTTCTACTGTTAAGAATGCTATTTTGATTTCTTTTTTTTTCATCATCTAACCTTTTTATAAAAGTTCTTAATTGTTTAATTTTTTCCTTGTGTTTTTCAATTATTACTTCTCTTATATTTGTTTCCATTATTTTATTAATTTTGTTGATATCATCACTTAATTTTTTGTCTTCCTTTTTAACATGTTCATTTAAAAATTGCAAATCTTTACTTATTTGATTTAGCGTTAGCAACTGTTTATTAACGTTTTCAATTGAGGTATAGCATCCTTTAATCTGGTTTTCATACTTTAAAAAATTTTCATCAAAAACCTTAAGCTTTTTAGCAAAGATTTCATTATTTGTTTCATTTTCACCTAATCTCCTTTTTAAATTATTAATGTCACTTATTCTCTCTTGATTTTGTTTTGAAATATGGCGTCCAAATTTATCAACTGTCATGTTGAGCTTTCATTAAACAATAAATATGATTATATTTGATAGCTGTTATTTATAGTATTACTTTATCTTCTCTTAATTCTTCAATAATAGAGATAATCTCGTTACTATGAGCATTATTTCCCGCATCACTTGATGAAATTAATAAACGTAGCCTATCAACAATTTCGTTAACATTATTCCAGTATACATAGTCTGTATTTGATCTGTTTGTTTTCAAAATTAATCCCTTTCCTGTAGATTTGGCTCTAGTTGTTCTAAACGGAGGTTTTGGTTTGTTAAATGCTGTAACTAATCTTGGCAAGGTTTTTGTCTTTGTAATCCCCTTTCTTTGTAAATATGGTCCTATTATTGTAACATATTTGTGTGATGTATTTCCTTGAACTTGTTCATTTGAATCAAAATTCCTACGATATACATTTGTTTTAGCTAGAATGTTCATGTAATTTTCTAAATCTTCCTTCTTATAACCTTTCGGTTCTTTTTTGAAAAGCAATTCGTATAAACCTGGCGTGCCTGTGTACGTTATTCCTCCCACTTTAATGTCTTTTCCAATAATTTCTACCGGTATCTGTGTTAAACCAAAAGAAAACTTATCCGTTTCGAGGTCATGAACTATTCCATAATAATGGTCAAATTTATGTTGTGTATCTTTCACACCCTCATCAATATATGATCTGGGTAATTCATGAAAATCTGCTAAGTAATCTTTATATGATGGTGTACCAACATAGGTTTGAATTGTTTTTCTAGTTTGTTCCAATATGTCTGACAAGTTTAAATTTGTTGTTGTGTCACTAGAAGGATCTGAAGTTTCTGCTATAACAGTTGATGACAATGGTTGTACTACAGGAGAGGAAGAAGTGATACTACTGTCATTTAAAAATGTTGGTAGTTCTGTAGGGAGTGATGGAGTTTTTCCTGTTTTCTGAATATTTTTCGTCGGAGTTGATGTTTTATAAAGCTTTGTAGGTGTTTTGAAATCTTCATACTTTGAAACTCTTTCTTCTTTTAAATCGAATGGTTCGGATTTACCAATACTTGAAATTAGCTGTTTAAGTGGTTGTGTTATTGGTCTATAAGTTTGTTCTAATTCGGACTGAGCAGTAGAAGTAGCTAATTTCAAGCTTTGATATTTCTGCTTCACGGCTTGTCTCGATCTTATTAATTCTCGAGCTAAACGTTTATCCATGCTGTACAAGTTTTAAATGAAATAAAACTGCAAATTTTTTACTTTTATAAATATATAAAGGAATCGAATTTACTCCTATATCTGCCGTGATTTACTTCACAATCTTTGTCAATTACAAGAAAGCCATATGGATCCATCCAACAGTTAGCACAAATATTTTTAAACTGATCAAATGTCATATCCAATATACAGTGGTCATTATATATATGTTTTAAACTCAAACAGTCCTGTTTAAATAAAATTAATAAGTTTGCATTTTCTCGAATTAGACGTTTAAGGATTGAGGAATATCCTTGAAAAATAAAAAAACAATCGGTGTTTCTATGCCTTCCATGCGTGAAATAGTCCCTAATAATAGATTGATTATGACAAGGAATATCATCAAAAATGATAACGGAATTTGGCTTTATCTCATGAGGTGAAATAATGTTCTCATCGCTATCATATTCAAAGTATCCAATTTATTTCATAGGTTTTAACAACTTTCTTAAATATTCATATTTTGGTTGATCTAATGACTTTGAATAAACATAGACATTTTCAAACCTAATTCCATTTGGATGCTCGAGCAGTGTAAGCATAACGTTGGTTTTACCGCTACCACTGCAACCAACTATAAGCCCTCTTTTTGAACCACCGCAAAATAAGTCACCATGCTTTCTCAACTGTTTACTTAAAATTTTTTCATCATGATTATTTACTGGTAATGAGAATTTTTGTTTTTCAATCCTCATTCTTAATCACACTAGTAAATATTTTTAGCTGTAAAAGTATTTATACCAGAAAAATGTCAATGTGCTTTTAGTATAAAAAGAACTTCAAAGACTGTGGGTCGCCATAAGTTGAAAAAAACTATTAAAACACGTAATAGAAAAGGCTCTGGTTTAGTAAATAAATTAATTAGCAAACTACCTTTCGAAGTTCATATACCAGGATATAATTATTGTGGTCCCGGCACCAACTTGGAAAAAAGATTAACTAGAGGTGACGTTGGTATAAATCCATTGGATTCCGCTTGCAAAGAACATGATATATCTTACTATCTTACTGTCAGACTGAAGATTTATCAAAAAGACACATATCTGACCAAATATTAGAAAAAAAAGCCTGGGATAGGGTAAAAGCTAAAGATTCTTCTATTGGTGAAAAAATTGCAGCTTTAAGTGTTGCAGGAATAATGAAGGGTAAAAGAAAGTTCGGTTTGGGATTAAAAAATACAAAAGGGGGTAAACTTAAATTGAGAAAAAAACGTATCATTCGAACGCCCAAAAAAATTGGAGGATTTCTACCTCTTTTGTTTCCCATTCTTGGCGCCCTGGGTGCACTAGGTGGAGGCGCGGCAGGAATTGCTAAGGCAGTAAATGATGCTAAAGCAGCTAAACAGCAGCTAGAAGAAATACATAGACATAATATTGCAATGGAAAATGCTTCTAAAGAAGGGAAAGGATTATATATTAGACCATATAAAGGAAAGGGACTATTTATTAGACCTTATAAAGGAGGATCCGTCAAAATGAAAGCAATCAGACAAAAAAAAAACTCAAAATAAGTTTTCCAAAAAGAGCACTTACGAACAATGATATTATTAAATATGTAAAGCTGTTAAAAATAACTGGCTTTAGAGGTGTTTTTATGCTCGATGAACTTCCAAAAAAAATTAATCTGAAAGAATGTGGTATTGTAAATTTGGATAAAAAACAAAATAAAGGATCTCATTGGACTGCTTATATTAAAAATAACAAAAATGTAATATATTTTGATAGTTATGGAAATTTAAAACCACCTTTTGAACTTCTCAAATATTTTAATTCGAATGGCAAAGTGGATGTATTTTATACTTATGAAAATAAACAAAAATTTAATTCATATAACTGTGGTCAACTATCCCTAAAATTTTTGCAAAAAAATATATAAACTCATTATTTATTGTAATATCTCATTCATAAATAAACTGCAATGTCTACCACAATTGCCATATCAGGAAACAGTTCTGTTTTGTCTGCTGATTTTAATCCGCCCATATATTTAGAGGATGAAAAACAATATTACCTGGGTTTAGCTGATTTTGAAACGTTTATGACTATCCCCAATATAAAAGAAGGATATAATAAATTTTATATAGATAAAAAAGTAATTGTTATTCCCGACGGAACTTATGACATTACAGATATAGAAACATACATAAGAGAAAGTATAGAAGATTTATTTCCGAATGAAAAAATTTTTTTTCTTTTAAAAGCAAATGTTAATACTCTAAAAACTTTTTTAATGTGTAGTAGAATAATTGATTTTACCAAGGAAGATTCGATAGGAAAAATGTTGGGTTTTAATAGCAGGATACTAAAAGCTATGAAAGAGGAAGAATCAGATAATGTTGCAAAAATAACTAAGGTGAATGCTATTTGTATTGACTGTAATATTTGTGTCGGTTCTTACAATAATGGTAAACCTGTTCATATTATTCACCAGTTTTATCCAACTGTAGCTCTAGGGTATAAAATAGTTGAATCTCCTTTGCCCATTTTGTATTTTCCAGTTAGCGTCAAAGCAATTAACAATATAACAGTTAAAATAGTTGATCAAGACGGAGAACTTATCAGTTTTAGAGGAGAAACTATAACAGTAAGGTTACATTTACAAACAAGTGAAATATAAAATGGTTGTTAGATATAATAGAGCCCTTGGGATGAGACTTGCCCCTACCACTATCAACAAAGTAAAAACTTATAAAAAGAAAAAGCCTAAACAACAGTTCAGTATCAAATCCAACACCAACAAGTTAAGACGAGATAATCGTAAATTTCTCACATCCTTGGGTTTCACTGTTTTAAAATAATGAACATATTAAACGTAAACGAAAAGCTTTATGTAGACAATTCCATCGTCAGTTCTGAGCTTCACACATATCAACCATATATTTCTTCAAAATTCGATTACAATGATGAAATAAGGATCCCAATTCAAGAACTCGATGCTTACACTCTACCATCAGATAGTTTACTTTATATCGAAGGAAAATTAACTAATACAGAAGGTAAATATAAGAAAGAATTGCTATTTATTAACAATGGTATAGCCTTTTTGTTCAGAGAAATCCGCTATGAACTAAACGGAATTACTATAGATTCAATAAGAAATGTTGGATTAGCATCAACCTTAAAAAGCTACCTTTCTCACAATACCAACGAAAGTTTAAAACTGGAAAATGCAGGTTGGTTTCCACATCGGAAAGAAGGTGATACAATTTTAATTGATAATGATGGAAAATTCTCCGTATCCATACCACTAAAAATGCTTTTAGGATTTTTTGAAGATTACAGAAAAATTATTATGAATATGAAGCAGGAATTGGTTCTTATTAGATCAACTGATGATTTAGATGGTGTTATTTTCAAAGAAGATCCGGCACACCTTGTTACTGCTCCTGACACTCCATTGGTTACTTTCGATAAAATTTATTGGAAAGTTCCTCACATTCTAGTTGATATGCCACAACAACTTGCTCTATCAAAAATATTAGAATCAAATAAAGATATATTGATAGGATTCAGGAGTTGGGAACTTGTTGAATATTCTTCTCTAACCGAAACAACCCGTCACACATGGCCGGTAAAAACAACTAGTAAACTAGAAGCTCCTCGTCATGTTGTGATTGGCTTTCAAGAAAACAGAAAAGGGAAAATTGTTAAAGATATGAGTAAATTTGACAATATTACCTTGTCAAATATTAGAGTATATTTAAATTCTGAAAGATATCCTTATCACGATTTGTACTTAAATTTCGAAGAAAACAAATTTTCTGCTTTATACGAAATGTTTGCCAACTTTAGACAGTCTTACTATGGTGTTCCAAATGAACCCATTTTTAATCCTGAACAATTCAAAAACATTAGTTCTATTACACATATTGATTGCTCCCATCAAAAAGAAACAATTCAAACGGGATCCGTAGTAATGAGAATTGAATTTGAGACACACAATGCAATTAAAAAAGATACTTCTGCTTATTGTCTTATTTTACATGACAAATTATTTAGCTACAACCCTCTTACTAAAATTGTGAAACAATTATAAACTTTATCCCCACTATTTTCATATTTCGATTTAATTTAAAGAAATTTTCAAAAGCTTTTAGTTTTAATCATGACATCAAAACTACAACTACAAATTGAAAAATTTATTTTTAAAATTAATCAACTGAAAGAAGAAATTGCAAATTATTCAAGTAAAAAAAGTCTCATTAAAAAATTTGCTGCTTTGAAAATATGAGATTGGTTATAGATATTCAAGGATTCAAAGATGAAAAAAATAAATTTATACCGAAAGAGCTTGCAGCTTTTGATGGTTATGAAATGACTCATTACATTTTTAAAAAGCCTTTTCCAATGGAGTTTCTTTCACCTGATTGTCACAAGCAGGCGGTATGGTTAACGAAAAATTATCATTGTATACATTGGAATAATGGATTTACTCCATTACATCATTTCCCAAAAATAATTGAAACACTTACGAAGAAAGCAGATTTTGTTTTTGTAAAAGGAAGCGAAAAAAAGGATTTTATACAGAAATATTCTAAAAAGCATGTGATTGAAATAGATGAACAACCAGCGCTAAAGCTAATGGAACCAACATGCTTCTATCATTCAAAATCACCTTGTATGTGTGCTTTGACAAATGTGTTATTTTTATATGACAATTGTTTTATGAATGAATAAAAATATAAAAAAAACTTAATTACCTTTTTATTTTGCATTAACCAACCACGATTGAATACAATTAATATGATACCTTAAATCTAATTTTCTAAATTCATTTAAAAGTTCATACTTATTTTTATATTTTAAATAATCATTACAAAATTTAGCGGCTAATTTACATTGTTTCATTCGATCTATATTATTAACATATGCTGACAAATCTTGTGCTTCTGCGTCTTCTTCGCCTACAATTGATAAATATTGGAAGTATGCAGCAGATATAATAAACTCTTCATACATTTCAGTAACCATTTGCTCCATTGTAAATATTATTAAATTTATTCTTCCTTTTCAATTTCTTGAAGAATAGTATCCTCGTCAATAAATTGCTTCAAGTCTTTTAAATAGTAACCAAAGCCAATATCTTTTAGATCTTGAATAAGTTGAAAAAAATTTAATGTTTCAATGTATTTGTTGCAACAGAGGGCAGCCTTTACGAATTCCTCAGATTGATTACAATAAAAGTCTATCCACTCCGGACCACTTGCCATACAATATGAGAAATAGGTTTTTGAAAGATTACTAAATTTCTCCTCTAATAATTTAACTGCAATCAGCAACTCAGCCATTTCATTTAACATAATATTTTAAATATGTAGGGGGACGTCTCTTGCGAATAGGATTAACTTTCTTTGATAATACCTGTTTTTTATCTTCGTATAATTGAAACCTCTTTTGGGTTGCAATAATAGCAGGTATAAATTGGCAATCTTCTCCTATAAATTCTATTAGGTGGCTTAATTCTCCTACAAAGTATGATTTCCCAAATGTATTGAAAAACGTAGTAAGGCTTATAATTCCTTCTAAATAATCATCACAACAGTCAATTGCTTCCAAATAATCTCGTTTCAGTGGATAAAACAGCTTGGTGTATTCATCTTTCGAAATCACTTTAAAGAAATTGAGATATTTAACTTTTAACTGTCTGATAGTTGTAGTTAATTTTTCACACATTTTTTCTTTTTGTTTTATACAAAATTGGTGGAAAAATTCAAAAATAACTTTTTACGCAACTCGAGCACAGCTTAGTAAATGTGTCTCGGCATACTAAAATGATCATGATGCACCTATTTATAAGACTTAAGAATGCAAAATCAAATGTGGGAGAACAAAGAGAAAAAATTAAAAAATATGATGCGAATGAGAATAAAAGGGGAGGAAGTTAAGAATGAGGGACATGAGAGAGAGGAAGAGGAGGAGGAGGAGGCGCTCCCCTATTATAACTACTTGGCGTTGCTTTTAGAAGTCCAAACTTGGCAACATCTGCTATTGGAAAGTACCCATACACTTGGAGACTTGTCTTATTAGCTGTCTGCTTCGTGGATAACATTGTCGGTACAATCCTTAAGTTATTCGGAAATTTTTATTTGTTTCTTTTATGATATTGTTGATATATGCCGGTGATACTAGTTCGTATATTGTGCCCCTATTGAAGCGGATGTTCAATAGTTTGTCATAGTATTCATTTATTTCGCTGATGAAGTTTTGTGCTACTTGGTAGGCGCTTAGCAGTTGAATATTTAGGGCATTGGTGTCTATTTGCTTGTACCAAGTCTGCATGTTGTTGATTGCTTCTAGTCCTTGGTTGAGTTTTTCTTGAAAATGTTCAAGTCTATTGGTGATCCTCGATTCTGTCTCATTGAACTCCGTGAGCGCGGACACCATAAATTTAGTTTGGTGATTGGACGCTCGAATCAATTGCTCTTGATTTTTGTTGAGCGAGTCGATATCTTGATACACTTCATCGTTGACTCCAAATACAGTTGTTAAAAATTTTCCAAGATAGCCTCTTTTCCGTCTTGTATGATGGATGTCGTTAAGATTCATCAGCATCCACTGGGTATGATTTTTTAACTCTTCCAAATGATGGGTTAGGGCTTCACATCTGGCGTCATTTGTAAGCTTTTTTGATTTATCACATAGGTCTCTAAATTGAGAAGCTACGTTGATTACTGCCTTCACATCATTTTCACTCCTGTTTCTGGAATGTGCTATTTCTATTCTAAAGACTCCTTTGTCAATTTGAGTTGTCCCTAGATGTTCTATGTAAAGGCCATGTTGGGGTTGGTGAATTTTGTAAGAGTTTTCTGCTGTCGTTGCAGAAATTAGCAAGAATAGAATTGTCAAAACATAAAGAAGTGCTGATTTTGAAGTTGTATGCTTCAGTCTTTTCTCTTTTGTGGTTCTTTCTTCTTTCTGTGCAACATGACTATTGATTTCTATTGTGGGCTGGGTAGCGGCTTGTGTATCTTGGTCTGTAGGCAAAGAAATTAACTTGTGAATTGGTCTCTTTTGAGTGACACCTCCTGGCCTTTTTATTGTTACGACTCGAACTGCTCCATCTTGACCTGGATGAATTTCCATTATTCTCGCCAAAGGCCATTTGTTCGGATTTATATTTTCTTCTTTAGTTAGAACCATTGTGCCCACTGGCAAATTTTCAATAGGCTTGTTCCACTTATATCGTTGTTGAAGTCTGGAAAGATACTCAGTAGTCCAGGCTTCCCAGAAGTCTTTCTTCATTTTTTGAACGAGTCTCCACCTTTGCGACAGATTACAGTTCGGGAAGGATTTAAATTCGGGGGGAGCTAATAATTCTCTCCCTATTAAGAAATGTCCAGGGGTCAATGTATTGGTGTCATCAATATCTTCCGTTAGGGGGCAAAGCGGTCTCGAATTTAAACACGCTTCAATTTGGTGCACCAAGGTTGTCATTTCTTCATAGGTCAAAGTGCATGCTCCAATGACTCGCTTAAGATAATGTTTCATGGATTTGACACCTGCTTCCCAGATTCCTCCAAAATGTGGGGCTGCGGGTGGGATGAAGTGCCATTGTGTTCCTGAGCTGATAATTGCATTTTGCAGGTGAGGCTCTTCGATAATTTCCTTCACTTCTTCTTCAAATTGTTTTGATGCTCCCAAAAATGTAGTGCCGTTGTCACTATACATATTTTCACAATGACCTTGTCTTGCAGTGAACCGTCTGAATGCAGCTAAAAATGCTTCGGTTGACATATCGCTGACCACTTCTAAATGAATCGCTTTGGCGGCAAGGCACACGAATACTGAAATGTAGCCCTTGTACGACTTATGTCCTCTCCCTTTGGTGGTTCTAATTTGAATTGGACCAGCATAGTCCACCCCTGAGTTTGTGAATGGTGGTGCTGGAGTTACTCTTGGTTTCGGGAGTTGTCCCATAAATTGTTCTGCGGTTTTGGCTTTATAACGAATGCAACTGATGCATTTTTTTAATTGGGTTCTGACGGCTCGTTTCCCGTTAATAATCCAAAATTTGCTCCTAATATATGCAAGAGTTGCTTGGTTTCCGCCATGGAGAGTTCTTTTGTGAGCTTCTAGTATAACTAGCTTGGAAAAATGGCTGTGGTACGGAAGAATCATTGGATGTTTCTTCTGGTAAGTTATTGGTGCGTTTTCTAGTCTCCCTCCGACTCTAATGAGATCTTCGCTGTCTAGGAATGGACTTAGATTCCGCAGTTTGCTGTTGTTTCCAACTGTCTTGGTAGTACGTAGTGATTTGTAGTCTTCACTAAATTCTTGTTTTTGAATCAATGCGACGACTTTTTTAAGGGTGACCTGTATTTCCTTAACAGAGAGAATAGGGCTTTCCTCTCTATTGGTAACTCGGTAGCAGTATGATAAAACTCGTAGCATTCTTGTAAGGTCAGAGAATTTTTCGCATATGTCACTTTTTACTACAATTTCAGCTTTGTAACAATTTGCTCTGATTTCCTCGTTTACTTCGGGGATTATCTTGGTCAGAGGAAGGTTATTGGATGAGTTGAGCCAGTGAGGACCTTTCCACCAGAACTCGGTAGTTTCCAGCTTATCAGGATCCAGACCCCTGGAGATAATATCTGCTGGATTTTCCTGAGACTTGACGTGATTCCAAGAAACTCCTGTTGCATTTCTGTGTATTTCACATACTCTATTGGCGACGAAGGTTTGCCACTTTGTAGGATCTCCTTTTATCCACCCTAGAGTGATCATGGAGTCAGTCCATGCGAATGTTTGGGTGTTGTCTAGTTGCAAGGCGGTTCTGGTTTTCTGTATTAACTTAGACAGAAGTACGGCAGCGCATAGTTCTAGCCGAGGTAGAGTTGTTCTATTCTTGGCTGGGGCAACTTTTGATTTTGCTTGTAGAAGTGTGACAGTATGTTCGTTTCCTTCTAATATTCGGCTGTAAATTACAGCACCATACGCCTTTTCTGACGCGTCACAAAACCCATGTAGTTCTGTTTTGGAGTTTCGGTAACGCATCCACCTAGGAATTCTAATTTTCTCTAGTTCCTTTACTTTACTTTGAAATTGCAACCATCTTGTAGATATTTCTTCGTCGACGGGCTGATCCCAGTTTAGGTTTCGTAATCATAGATCTTGGATAATGAGTTTGGCTTGCATGACAACTGGAGCTAGCCATCCCAACGGATCGAATAGTTTGGAGATTTCGGATAAAATGTTTCTTTTTGTTAGTTTTTTGATTTGTGAGATTTCTACTTTGAACTTAAATATATCGTCTCCTGGGGACCACAAGACCCCTAAGGACTTTTTTTCTTCGTCTTGCGGCACCTCATGAGTTTTTTGATTTCTAAGTTCTTCCGGAATGGACTTTAGTAGTGCAGGAGAAATGCTTGACCATTTTCTTAAATTGAATTTTGCTGACCCAAGCATTTGCAACAGTTGTTTTTGAAGCTCTAGGGCTGTTTGAACGTTTGTTGCTCCTGATAAAATGTCATCAACATAGAAATCTTGCAATGTTGCTTCACTTGCTGCCGGAAAATTGTTTGCTTCTTTCTTTGCTAGCGTTTGAAGTGTTTTCATAGCTAGGTACGGAGCTGACGTGGTACCGTAGGTTACGGTGGTAAGTTCATGTTCAAACATTGGTTGATTAGGATGTTCTCTCCATAATATTCTCTGGAAAGGTTGGTCTTCTGGGTGTACTTTGATTTGGCGGTACATTTTCTCTATGTCTGCGCAGAAGACAATTTCATGTTTCCTCCAACGAATAATTATATCTGCGATATTTTGTTGTAACCTCGGACCGACGTGCGTGATCTGGTTGAGGCTAATATTTGTGGAAGTTTTACAGGATGCGTCAAAGACTGTTCTTAAGCGAGTGGTTGTACTTGCTTCTCTGATGACAGCTTGATGCGGAATGTAATATTTTCCTTGATTGATTTCTTGTCGTCCAACTTTCCGCATATGGCCTAATTCTAGATATTCCTTCATAAAATCTATGTACTGGTCTCGTAGTTCGGGATCGTGTTGAAATTTTTTCTCAACGTTTACAAGTCTTGCTGCTGCTCGTGGCTTTGAGTGGCCTAGAGTTTCTGGCGATTGCTTGAACGGAATTCGAACTACAAATCTTCCTTCTTTGTCTTGTTGTGTGGTTTTTTCGTAAAATTCTTCGCACGCTTGTTCTTCCTGTGTTAATTGGTGACATGGCATTATTTCTTCAATCTCCCAGAATTTTGTTAGCTGATTATCTTCTTCATATTGAGAAATCATACTAATTACTTCAATACTTTGAGGCTCAGATAATATAGAACCAGACACAATCCAACCCAGTTCCGTGTTTTGTTTCAGAAGACCCTCTTTAGTTTTCTGAAGGTCGTTCAGGATTATGGTTGCATATTCCTTGGCTCCTAAAATTCCATCTATTGGTCCAGGAGTCATAAAGGTAGTGTTCTGCTAAAACTTCATTTTTCCAGTTGTCTATGTTATGTATTTGGAGTTTTTGTTTCGGCATGGAACGTGTTAACTTTGGGAGGACTATCATGTTAACTTCCATAGAAAATGTACTTTTGAATCTTGGTCTAATCTGGGCATTAGTGGACCATTTGGAAATTTTAGGGTCTCCCCCGCCAACACCAGATATTTCAGCTCTGATGTGGCGGCGTGGCAAATTTAGTCGTTGGGCGGCTTCTTCCGTAACAAACGAAGATTGTGAACCTTGATCGATCAGAAGTCGTAATGGCTGCGATGAACTTGAAGTGGAAACTTCAACAAGGGCTGTTGCGAGAAGAACGTTCTCTTCTTGTTTGCTAGTATGGTGTGTTGAAGTATTTCTATTGGTGTTAGGTTGATTATTTGACCTTCCTGCACCGGCGTTGTATTGGGAATTTCTTGGTGGATTGTTAGAATTTCTTTGAAAACCTCTGGGTTGGTAGTCTGTTGACCGTTGTTGGTTTTGTTGATATCTTTCAAGGTGTAGAAGTGTATGATGCTGGCGACTGCATATATTGCACCTTGTTTGGCTGAAACACCTTTTGCCAACATCATGACTTAAGCAATTATAGCACATGTGTTTTTCTTGGACGTGTTTGTTTCTTTCTTCTGCTGAAAGCGTTTTGAACTTTTGGCAGTGGTACGTCATGTGTTGTTTATCTTTGCAGAATAGACAACCAGCGTTACTGTGTTTTTTGTTATTGTCTGATGCGACGTTAACGGCAATGGTTTCTAATGACTGGAATCGTCTTTCTAAGAAGTTCATAAATTCTTCGAACTCTGGGATATCATGCGGCTTCTGAAGATTTTGTTCGTATAGACGATTGGTTTCAGAATCCCATTTTCTGAGGATTATTCAAATTACCATTGGACCCCATGTATCGATTTCTACATCTTGGTTTTTCAACGCCTGTAGACATTCTCTTGTAGTGTCGTGTAGTTGCTTTAGTTTCAGTGCGTCTTCTTTTGTAACCGTTGGTACGTCTAATATCTTATCAATTAGTTGGAATGTTAGTAGCCTTTTGTTTGCTGTTTCGTACTTAGCTTCAGTTGACTCAAGGTGTTGAATCAATTTGCCTGCTTCTCCCCGTGTGTGGGTTTTCAGATAGTGCATCTTTTCGGCCTTGGTCAGTGCTTGGTTTTCATGAATTACTCTTTTGAATATATCGAAGAAATTAGACCAGTTTTCATATCCTCCATAAAAGATCGGGATAACGACTTTTGGAATTGCTAACTTTTGCTGTGGCTGGTTCACCACGATTTGTTGAGTTTGGGCCATGATATTTTCTTGAGCTTCTAAAGTTAGTTTTTCCAGAATTTCTTCGTACTGGCCAAGAGTGTCTGCATAAGTATTATTGACAAAATAGTTGTTTTGAAACTTTGTTTCATTTATCATTATTTCTTCATGCAGTTGATGAATAGCATCCCATTGTTTTTTAATTTTTTCCATGTGAAGCTTATAGCGAGATTTGGACTTTCCTTGGCTTAGTTCCGTTTCAATTTGGTTTAGGTCGGTTTGTAGTTGTTGCAGCCTGAAGTTTTGTTTTTTCAGACGGTGTTCTTGTTCTTTTTCCGCCAAGGGATCGGCGGAACTTGCTGAAGGTGTTTCTGCTTTTGGACAGGTTTTTAGGTAGTTTAGTACTTCTTCGTATTTTTCTTTTAATTGGTTGTCATATTTTTTGGTAAAATATGCATGTTCGGTGAGGTTTGGGTTTTTTATTTCCTTGTCGTTTTTCTGGATACTTTTCCATATTTTTTCTAAGGTGGCGATGCGGTCTTTTATATATGTTTCAGTTTTTCTCAAAGAAGAGTCCTTCTTGCTTTTGCTGATAAGCTGGATTATTTGTTTTCCTAGTTCTTCTTGTTCTTGAACAAGCTCATTCATTTTGCTTTCCGCAGACATGATGAATTTTTGAACAGACGGGACGGGATATTTTGTTTGTTTATTTGTTTTTTGTTTACTTTCGGCTAGTTTGCAAGTAGTGTCTGTTTGTGTTGTATGTTAAGCTGAGTTCAATAATATATGCCCGCCAGCGTGAACTTGGCACAGGAATACCTTATTAAACCCTTAAAGTATTTTCCTCGCCAGCGTTAACTGGTCACGGGGAAAAGCCTTTGCTTGTGTGTGATACTCAATCGTGGAAACGATAATATATGCCCGCCAGCGTGAACTGGCACAGGTATATCTTATTTATTCCTTTTAGTATTCCCCTCGCCAGCGGTAACTGGGCAACAAGGAAAATACCAATTATTAAGTAACGTGTATATTTGTGTGTGCGAGTGAAGCTAACGGCACTTTGCTTTTTCCCACCACTTAGTTTTTTCGAGTGCTTCTTCACGTTACCCTACTCAGTTCAGGCAACGACACCCTAAAACAGGTTTTGGTGGTAAGCTATTCGCCGAAAAGCTCTTTAAATCTTGCTTCTAGCCTGGTTACGAATTCAAACGGTTTTTTATCTATGGTTGGCGTGACTGGCAAACCTGAATTGTGCGTTTTGATGTCAACTCCGTCTAAAGAAGCTATAACGATTTCTTCTAATTTTTCTTGACGTTTCTTAGCTCTTTGGTTTCTGTTCAGCTTTTTTCTTGCCATGTACGACAGACTTCCTGACAACTGTGATTATATGGTTGGTTTTGGTTGCTTGTAGATGGACGGACGATAAAGTTGATGGACGGATACACGGTTGTGTATATTGGACGGATGTTCTTCGGTTGAAGAACGGCTTTAAGGCTCGAAGGACCAATGTGCAAGCTTTGCTTGCCAATAGCTTTGCTCAGCTTCGGCTTGAGATGAGCAGCGGGACGATGTAGGACGTAGTAGGTATTTGTTCGTAGTAAATGAGTAACAATTATCGTGGTTAATAACGTACTGATTTATTCTAAGATTTACATTCCATTTATACAACTATCAATTAAACAATGCGTGCGATCTCAATGATGCAAAATAGTAAAATTTAATAACATTATATTATGTATAGTCATCAGAACGTGCAAGGTTCAACTGACGTGACTGTAAGAAGGTCAGTGTAGACACTGTACATACCATCTAAGTAAATATTAAATATGCATAGAATTGTCTTATTAAATTATAGAAATTTTATGTGTAATTGTGAGAATTATACAGAAGTCAAAAGACGGAGTTTTCTTTCGTAGGTTTCGAAATTAGTGGTATTCGGATTATACATGGATGAGTGAAAGTATTTATTTAAACAAACTATTTTGTATGTCCTGTTTAACTGTAGGTGTAAAATCAAGCATGGAATAAAGAGGGAATCAATAATTTTGCGAATGTGACGAGAGGTCGTAGTAGGCATGAAGCTTCTTTGGAACATATTCAGTGCGTTATTTCGTTTGCAAATGTAACGAAAAGCCTTAGTACAATTGAAGACGCTTTGAGGGAAACTTCAAGATTGTATATAAAAATGTTTAATGACAATGTTCCTTTAAATAGAAGGTTTATGCAGTTATCTATTCGTGCGACTATTTTTTTGGGTAAACAAGAAGTGGCATTTCGGTGGCACATTGAATATGATTCTTCGGAAAATCGTGGGAATTTCAAAGAACATTTGGACTCCTATATAGCGATAAACAATATAGACATTCAAGTACACACCTAAAGTATATATATATATATATATATATATATATATATATATATATATATATATATATATATATATATCTTTATTATAATCACTCACAGTCGTTGTATTGGTCTGATGCGTGAACGTACCAATAATTTTAGAATGTAAAATGAATGTTCAAGTGTATGTCAGAATATATGTATTTTAGTTTTACTATTTATTTGTCAATTTTACGTTCTATGGTAAGTCTTAAATTTTAAATATTTTTATTTGTTATATAGAAATTGTGCTAAAAAATCTTTTAGGTTAGAAAAAAACCTATAGAAAAAACTATGGGAAACGTTACCGAGACATCAAATATATGTTTTAAAACATACCTTCTGGTTTGTTGTTTAATATAATGACCCTAAACTTAAAAAAAAATATTCTTATACACAGATACTTTTTTATTTTCTTGGATTAGCGACCTTCTAAACGAAAATTAACACATTCCTTTTGAAAGTCACATGTTAGAAAAAATTGACTTTTCGATCAACCACGTGATCTTCATCAGAATACATAAAATCGAGTTCTTCTATAAAGAAATTTTAATAACCAAAAATTGGTGCACATAGAAAACAATAGTAAGTCTTACCTCTTAAAATTAAAATCCGAAGATTTTATTACAATACAACAGCACATTTCTAACATTATACATTTAGTGTGGACATAAATAAGACTTTCGTGAACAACACGGGAACGAATACTAAAATATATATTTTTCTGTGGTGTCACAGGAGATGAAATTTTTATTTATTAAGGGGTCCAGCGCAGTTTTTTATTGTTGGTTTTGTTTTAAACTTGGTTATTACTTAATAAAGTTATGGTATACTTTACTGAGTTGTTTTGTATCAGTTTTTGCATTGATAGAGTTTTTATTTTTTTCTCTTTGTTTTAATAATTTTCGGCTTTTAAAACTTTACCAAAACGAATGAATGTTGGTTTTTAACTCACGTGTCTTGTTAACGCAGTCGTGTTCCTTTTGTCATATTTGTGGTCTTGTATTCCAGTGGCGGCTATTCAGGTGAGGTAGGTGAAGTGCTACTTCACCAGGAAAAATAAACAAGCAAACATCTAACTATATTTATTATATATCTCTTAAAATTTTAGTTTTTACATTTATTTATTCACCTAATTGGTAAAAAATAAACTGTACATCTCGAATAAATATTTTACTTGACCGTTAGCGGCATGTCTTTTTAAAACTTTCAGTCGAACTTTATTATAACAACTACCAAACTGCTTTGACTTTGCTGGAGGTGCTATGTTTAGTTTACGATTTTTCTACTATATATAGCGCCATACAACGCTCTCGGTGAATTGCAGGCGCAGTACACTACACCCACGTGTCGTTCAGTTTGCGGTGGTTGTTTACTTTTATTTTCGCAGATTTTGCTGCAACTTGACCGTTTTGTGTTATATTTATTTAAGGTGTTGTTACAACTTCAAATTCGAAGTTAGTAGTGATTGTTCAAGATTGGAATAAATTAAAAGACGTCTTTGAATTTATTACAAGCTGTAACAAATCTGATGAAAAATCAATCCGCCTTGCGAAAGGATTTTTAAGTGAGATGAACGATTTTGAATTCACGTTTCTGACATTAGTGTTTAATGACATTTTCTCAATCACGGACCTACTATTTGACGTTCTTCAAAAAAATCGCTTCACACTCATTTTTGCGTATCCAATATAAAACACTGTCGTGAGGCGCACTGTAAATAAAGAAATGAACATTTTTTTAATACCATGTTTGATAAAGCAAATTCTATTACGGAAATAAATCACTACAAACGTGAGTTTCCTAAGCTTTCACCTGAAGAAATTAGGGCTAAGTATAGAACCCTTTTTTATGAAATATTGGACTATATTTTAATGGAACTAACATTAAGATTTCAAGACTGCGAAAAACTTATATTTTCATGTTTGGCAGGTTCTGCTAAATTTTCCGAATATAGTTTAAATATTCCGATTGGCCCGTTTGAAAATTTGTTACAGTGTAAATGGGGAAATATTTTCAAAAAGTCAACGACTTAAAAATAGCTTGGTCTTATTTTTGACATTGAGAGTAATTGGAATTTATCGCTGCAAGAGCACGTGAAAAAAATTAATAAAAATAAATATATTTTTACAGAAGCATATAAATTGTTTTCCCTTGTTTTGACAATACCGTGGACAAGTGCTTCAGTGGAAAGAAGTTTTTCTTTCTTCAAATGTGTAAAAACTTATTTAAGAAATACAATATCTCAAGAAAGACTTACTTCTCTTGGCAATATTTCAATGCAAAAGGAATTTCTGGAGGAGATTAGGGCAACTCATCCGTTTTATGAGGATGTTATAAATAAATTTGCTGGTATGAAGGATAGGAGAATTGATTTAGTATACAAAATTTAGGTAAGTCGTAAAAACATATTCTACCCCCTCCACATATAAAAAAATTCTGGAAAAAAAATTATTGCGATATTTTCTTGCTTCATTTGCACTTCACTTACTCTTACACCCGCGAGCCGCCACTGTTGTATTCTGTTTTTTTAGTACTGACTGTATTTTAGTATACACTATTACAGTTTTTACAGTGAATTTAATATACTATATATGTTCATTTTGCAATTTGCTAAAGTTGCTCTTTAAAAGGTTATGGCCCTTGTGACTGACTGTATTGTTGTGTTTTTGAACACCTTTTGCAAACTTTCCGATATTTAGGTTTAGGTAGGGACATGTAGTTGGTGTTTTTTTATATTAGGGTTTATATTTTCTGGAGATAGGTGGTTTCTATTGTAAAATTTAAAAATCCTTTTTTTTGAAAATATTGTTAATGATTTTTTCAGGGTAGCAGTTTACCTGTAAAGCTTGTTTTGTTTTTTTAATACATTTTTCTCTATATTCAGGATCCGATAGTTTTATAGCCCTGTCTGCAAGACCTATAACAACTAATTTTTTTTTGGGATATAGGGTGTTAGGAGTCGAAATGTAAATATCTAGATGACCAAGTGTCTTTAGTATACCATTCAGTTTTTATGGTATTTTTATGTGGTATAAATGGAGGTCTAAGAAATTAATCAGAAAAACTCTATTTTGTGTAATCTGATGAAGATCACGTGATTAATCGAAAAGTCAATATTTTATAACGTAGAAATTCAAAGAAATGTGTCAATGTTCGGTTAGAAGGATCCTAACCCAAGAAAATAACAAAGTAGTTATATATATATATATATATATATATATATATATATATATACCATTGGTTTCTCACCTGGAAAGTATATAGTGTGGAAATAATTTAAAAAAGTTCAGTAACAGAATATGAAACAGATAAGGTGTATTGTGAAGTATTGTGTCAATGAATTAATATCTGCTATCATTGATATGGTTATTTAAATATTTTCTGTTTGGTTCTAGATGTGGATGGTCCAGGCTTTTTGGTCAGTAGAAGGTCTGAGCTAGTCTACTTGAACTAGGGTGGATGTTAGTTCCTCAAAAGACATTGTTATAGTGGAAGATAAATATCTGCTATGTTGTTTCATGATATGTTTCAATGTTGAGAATTAGTACCTTCCATCACGTCACGCGTGCAAACGGTAGTATTTATAGGTCGAGTCTATCCTCAATGCTTGAACATGTCCCTCCGCTGTAAAAAAAGATATATTGCATCCACAACTGCTGCTGGTATGGTAGCAACCATCAAACCACCGGATTTACTAAGCTGCGATACCAGCGCTACTTCATATCAGCATAGGAGGTCACTGTCAAATAATACCAAAACATATCTAATTTACTGTCAAAAAATGCTAGTCAAAAAGAGTTGTTCAAGAAAATAAACATAAACAATACTACTATTACTAATACTATTTTATGTCCCCTTGTATCCCTGATAGTTTACCGTAATTAACACGATATTTGCGGAGAGAAAGGCCAGTTGGAAAACATTTCTAACTGATTAATGCTAACCAAAATAAATTTGTATAAGCCCGATGGCAATTTGACAAACATGACTATTTTCAGCTTTCAGAATTTCTATTCTAAAATATCATAACTACCACGAATAGCGCCTGAACTCATATTACTAGTTCAATAAAACAAACACGATAGCAAATTGTGGCAACTTGATAGTCTAAAACATGTAATAATAACAGTAATATTTACGCTTTGCTTGAGCACTGCAGGGTAATAGATGAAACTGGCAAATTTATTTAGCCCAAATATATACTTTGGTATGTGAGTTACGTTGTGGTCGAAGAAAACACCCTTTTTAAAAAACGTCAAATTTTTATTAAAAGGTAAAATACAAGATTCAAGATCAAGAGCAGACTAACAAGTGATTCAATCACCGTCCTTTGCTTATATTTATAAGATTTCCTTATCTGTAATTGAATTTGTCACATTCAGCAATATGGGGAACGTAACTCCTCCATCCCTTAATGGGCATATAAACTGGAAGTTTTTATGACCTAATTATTTTAAAATAATTAATTAAATTATTATATCATTTATTTGGTCAGTATTTCTTAGTTTATTAAGTTTTAACTTAGGCCATAAATACTTGTACAAAATATACAATATTATAATTATTAAAATTACATATAGTAAAATTGTCCATAAACTTGTCTTATGATAATATACAGTGTCGGTTAAAAGTTTAGAGGTTTCAATTTTTTGTTTATTTATTTCGTTTTGTAGATCATCAAATTTTTCCAAGTTTATAGAATTTGTTTTCAAAAATCTTATATTATTATAAATAGTTCGGTTTGTAAAATTGAGTTTAATATTAGGCAATGGCACATTTAAATATTCGTTTTTTGAGTTTTTATAACTTTTAAGTATTATATTATTTATCTTAAGACTACATATAGGACTTAATTCAATTAAATAAGTTCCGTTTAGTAAAATAGTATTTTGGGTGTTTTTACAAGTTTCCATTGCTGTAATATCTTTATTTGTTATTACAACCCATTTTCCTTCGTCTATATTTTGAATTTCTAGGCTGTCTATTTTTACAGGAATTTGCTTACAATTCGTGATATTATGATAATATTTTAATAGCTGCATTTCGCAGGGTAATGTTTGAAATATATTTTCAGAATGTATATGACTGCATAAAAATTCATTTTCTGTGACTTTTTTGCATGGATCATTCGAATATCCAAAATTCTTATCATTAATTATAAGATAATTAAAGTTGGGTATTATTATTTTGTAATATTCGCCATTAGGTGTGGGTATAGGAAACAAATGGAATAAGGTATACTCTTTCTTTTCGACTAAAGGAATTTCTATAATAAAAGTAACTTCGCTATTTATTACGTAACCTTTTATATCTAGGATTGTCTCATATTTTAGGACATTTTCTAAGTTTGGTTCAAATGGCAATTTTTCTGAATTTAAGTATTTTTTAATCATTTTTATTTCTGATAGCAGTTCTTTAGGTTGAATTATAGTATTATGAAAATTATTTAGTTTTGCAAATGATATAGCGATTTCTATATTCGCTAATGTGTCAAAAATATTTTGATATAGCATATATATTTGTGTTAAGATCATTTGAGTTCGGTAATATTCGAAATCAGATATTTCTTGTAGTTCGATTTTGGTTAGTGTTTGTATAGTCTGATTTACTCGAAATTCTAGAATATTTTGGTTATGGGATATATTTTGTGATATTTCTTGAAAACCTTTTATAGAATTACTGAGTAAGGTCATTTGTTTGTCCATTGACAACTTGATGTTATTTTGATTTTGTTTTAGAATATTTACTTCATTATTTATTAAAATTGCATCGTTGTCGTCTAGATTGCCTGTTATACTTTTAATTATACTTCCTAGTCCGTCAATTAGCCCACGTTTCTGCCTACTTTGTTTAGGGGGTAGTATTTCATTTATTTGGCGTAATATTTTTTGTTTTTGGTTATCAATAATTATATAGGAATTATAGTATTCCGTATTATAGTCAGTTTTATTTTTCAAATGTAATTTTAACATATTATATTTTAAACTCAAGGATTTATATTCCTCAATTATACCTTTTATATTAAACACTTGAACAAATGTCCAGTGATTAATTGTCTTCTGGGCGTGTCCTAGTTTGTAGGGTAAGATGCCAGGGTTCAGATTTAAGTCGTGGTATTTTGGTCTGTCTCCTCGTGTGTAGGACCATCTGTAACAAGAGGTCTTTTTAGTTCTTTTATGTGTATAATTTCTGTCTTTTTTGGGTTTTTGATATTTTCAATTTTTACACGATTATGTTCAAGGATTTCTCTTATTATAAAGGGGCCACTAAATTTGGCTTGATTTTTATTTCTAGGGGACAGTTTTTTATACACTTTTTGATTAAGTTTAAATTCATAGGGTTTGTCACCTTTAGGGTTAGTTTTTTCTAGCAGTATTTCTTTCTGTGTTTCGCTTTTCTCTGTGACAGTATTGTAAATGGCGTCTACTTTTTCTTTATGGGATAGTACATAGTCTGAGTAGAATGTTGTTGATATTAAGTCTAAAGGATCACGTGAGTTTGTGTGTCCTAAAATTAATTCATGGGGTGTATATTTGGTTGTACTATGTATCGAGCTATTATATGCTATAATTGCATACGGTAATAGTTCGGGAATTGGTTTATTTTTGTCTTTATCTTTTAGGATTCTTAAATGTTCGATTAATGTAGAGTGATATCTTTCTATAGGGCCATTTGACTCATGGTGTCCTGGGGTTGTAAAGTGAATATTTATTTTTTGGGCTTTTAATAATTCCTTTACTAATTCGTTATTAAATTCAGAGCCATTATCACTAACAATTGTTTCTGGGCATCCAAAGAATGAAAAATAATTTATAAGTTTGTCACATACTGACTTAGCATTTTTATCGTATACATAGGCTTGTCCGTATTTTGAAAATTTGTCAAATATTGTAAGGCAATTATGTTTTTCAAAAATAAATGTGTCTAAATGAATTATTTGAAAAGGTTTAGAAGGTGTTTCGGTTTTTACTAAAGGCACATACGATTTTTGTCTGCTATATTTTAGGGTTTGACATGTAACACAGTCATTTATAAATTGAGTGATTTCTTGTTTCATTTTACCCCAATAGTAGTTTTGTTTTAGTCTATCATAGGTTTCTGAAATTCCCCTGTGATTAGTTTTACTTTGATGTTGATGGGTCATCAATAAAATTTTTTCATCCTGTTCTTTAATATTATTGACTAGTTTTGTGCATCGTATTATTTTTGGTTTCTTAAAATTTTGTATATATATATTTGTAAAAATTGGGATAAGTTCTTCATTATAAAAATATATATAACATGTTTTTTTATTATTCATGTAATCGCGAATAAATTCTTTAATGATACCAGGGTTTTCCGGTATTTCTACATTATTAATATAATTCCTTTCGAATGTTTCGAAATCCACTTTTATTTTATGATGAGGCGATTTCTTTATTAAATATTGCAAAGGCTTATTGTTAATTATTTCGTCTAAGATATTTAATCCGGGGTTTTCTGTCTCATTTTGATTACTATGCACAGTATTGTCAGAAGTAATTAAAGCTGGTTGAATTTGAATGTCAGATAAAATGTTTATTCTTTGTTCATTGTTCGCTTGACCTACGGAAATTGAGGGTAATTCGTTATCTAAGTTTCGAACTTGATCTGAGTCAGGGTTATCTCTACTTGAGCTTGCAACTTGAGAGTCAAGGTTTTGTGTCACGGTTATATTTTCCGAAAGATTACGCAAGTATTCAACTATATCGTTGTCAGCGTCTCCGGGATTATTTAATACGGAATCATTTTCGTATAGATTTAACTGAATTCTCGATAAGGCGTCACAATTACTATTCAAAATGCCTTTCTTATAGATAATCTTAAAGTCATATTCATCTAGACGTAATCTCCATCTAGTTAATTTCGAATTTACATCTTTTTGATTAAATAACCATACTAAAGGTCTATGGTCAACATATACATAAAATTGTCGTCCGAATAAATAAGGGCGAAAATATTTACAGGCCCAGACTACGGCTAAAAGTTCCTTTTCTGTTGTTGAGTATCTAGTCTCGGTTTCATTTAATGTACGCGATGCGTAAGCTACCGGTTTATCATTAGGTAATGTTCCTTGAGATAGGATTGCTCCTAAAGCATAGTTACTCGCGTCTGTAGTTAATATAAATGGTTTTGTAAAGTCAGGGTACTGCAATATTGGCGAATTTATTAACAGGCTTTTACAATGTTCGAACGCATTTATAAATTCAGGCGTGTGCTCTACTTTAGAGTTCTTTTTTAGACATTTCGTCATTGGTTTTGTTATTTTAGCAAAGTCTTCTATAAAGCGTCTGTAGTACCCAATAAGGCCCAAGAAGGATTTTATTTCCTTTTGAGTTTTAGGTATAGGAAAATTTTTTACAGCTGATATTTTTTCAGGATTTGGTTTAATTCCGTTTGGTGTTACGATATGTCCTAAATATTGTACTTCTTTTTTTTAAAAATTCAGATTTGTCTAGTTGTATTTTAAAGTTTGCTTCGCGTAGTCTTATAAATATTTTTCTTAGCTTTAAAATGTGTTCGTCTAGACTCGTACTGAAGACAATTATGTCGTCTAGATATACAAAGCATATTTCGTCCTGTAGACCTCTTAATATGTTGTTCATAACGCGTTGAAATGTTGCGGGGGCGTTCTTTAAACCGAAGGGCATTCTTAAAAATTCATAATGACCAAAGTCTGTACTAAATGCTGTTTTGGGAATGTCCTCTTTACATACTTCGATTTGATGAAAACCGTTAGCAAGGTCTAACGTAGAAAAATATTGTGCTTTCCCTAGTTTATCTAATATTTCGGTAATATTAGGCAACGGAAATTTGTCTGCAACACTTACATCATTGATACGACGTAGATCGCAAACCATGCAATATTTCGGCTTTCCTGAAGCGTCAAGCTTTTTTGGAACTATCCATATTGGTGATGAGTAAGGAGAATTTGATTCTCTTATTATATTTTGATCTAGAAGCTTCGAAATTTGATCTTTTACTTCTTTTTTATAAATTTCAGGGTATCTATAACTTTTAGTATAGATAGGAGTGTCTGTTGTTAATTTTATTTGATGTTTTATTGCGTTTGTAAAAGTTAAAGGTATCCCTTCACAATAAAAAACGTCTCTAAATTCAAAACAAAGTTTACGTATTTTTTGTTTTTCTTCATAATTACAATGGTCTAACCTTAAATTTTTTAAATTAGCTTTAAGTTGGTTATCTAGATCTCTATCAGATTTTTGTTCATTTGAATTATAATCGACGAAGTTAAGTTCATTCACATTTAATTTTTCTACTTCTAGAGGTTCAAGAAATTGGATTTTAATTGGGTTTTCTGTTGGATTTAGTATAGTTGTATAAGTAAGGTTATTTTTTATTTCTACTAAACATTCAGGAATTTCTACATTTCCGTATTTTTGGTAAGAAATTATGCCTGTTCCTTCTGTGATATTCACAGGTATTTCTATTTTTTGTATACATCTTGGTGAAATTATATAAGTAAATTTTTTTTTAATAATTTCAGGCGAAAGTTGTTTTTCATTTTTTCCTAAATAGCGTATTGGTATTTCTGTATGCGGCGATTGTAAAGTTCGTGTATTGAAATCTAAATTAGCGTTAAGTTGGATAATAAGATCTAGGCCTATTAATCCATCAAATTTGTTTGAAAAATTAAATAAATAAAATGTATGGTTGCCTTGCGTTTTAAACGTCTGAAATAATGGAATTATTGCTATTTCATTGTGGAAAGATGTAGCATGCGCTGTTTGAACTTGAAATATTTCTCTTTTTATATTTTCGGGAAAATATCTATAGGCAATTTCTGGTTTTATAAAACTTCGAGTACTTCCAGTATCTAGTAGAAAATTTGCGTCTAATTCGGGTATATGAATATATGGTAATTCGGCTGTGTAGTTATTCAAAAATACTACCTCGTATTGTTGTTCGGGCTCGTTCCCGTAAAATTTACATTATTAGTATTTTCTGGGAAATATTCTGGTTCGTGAGTTTGTTCTTGGTATATGTTTGTGTAACTTGGTTCATATGTATTCATATAACTTTGTTCATAAAATGGATTTTCGAAATTTGGTGTTTCTTGATTATCAGCATAATCAAAGTTTTCAAAAATTGGGAAATTAACATTTGTATTTTCATGATTAACAGTATAATCATATTGAGTATTATTTTGTGGGTTTTGTTCCGAAACTTCTTGATTGTAAAGTTGTTCGGTAATTACCTTTTTATTTTGTATATTATTATTTAAAATTGTGTTTCCAGAACTTGTGTCCATAGGTTCTATTTGTCTTGTTCTTATAGAATTTTGTGCAAAATTGGTGTTAGGTCTCATAAAGGGTCTTTGTTGGTAAAAATTGGGTCTTTGAAAATTTTGTTGAAAATTATTAGGTCTTATATTTGAATTTGAATTAAAGTTATTCGCGTTTCTTCCAAAATAATTTGGAGTATTATTTACAGCATTACCGTTTATGTTATTTTGGAATTTTGGAAAATTCGGATTTATTGCATTGGGAAAATTATGTGAATAATTAGGGTTAAAATTAGGTGTATAATTTGGACTAAAATTATATAAATAAGGTGGTTTATACATTGGTGGCGATTTTTGGTTTTTATTTTGCGAATTTGTTGTACTCATTGGCACAGGTCTATTTTGTGGTATTTGTGAATTTTTAAAGTAAATAAAATTTTCTTCCTCTCGCACAAATGCCATAGCTTCTTCTAAAACTGTTGGATTTTTTAGTCGAATAACTAATTGCATATTATAAGGTAACCCTCGTATAAATGTTTTCAGAGCAAATTCATCGTAATGGTTAATTTTTATTAATTTGGTTGCGGGATCTTCATTTGTTCCATTTAATTTTGCAGATAATAGGCTTCTAGAATCTTGGATTCTCATGCCGAAATTAATAGGGTGTTCGTTTTTAAAAGGTTTTAGATTAATTAAATTTTGTATAAGACAATCGATTGATCTTTGATCAGCGAAGGTACTTGTAAGGGCTTGTTTTACTAGAGCCCAAGTATTTAATTCTGTTCGAGATACAATAAGTTCGGCGGCCCTATGTGTAAGTTTACTTAATATGGTGTCAAATAAGCAAATATTTATTGGGTCATTTAAATTAGCCGTGTTTTGAAAAGCTTTTAAAAGGTTTTCGGAGGCTGTTACAAATCTCTGTAAAAGTTTTGGATTCCCGTCAAAATTTGGAATGTTATCAGCTTGGTAACGTAAAAGAGTATAATTAGTTGTCATTATTTTATTTTTATTGTCAGTTGAACCAGATTGAATTGATAAATCGTTTAGAGAATTAATTAGATCGTCTAGGTTTACTTCCTTAAAGAGCTCAATTTTGATAAAATATATATAGGTATACTTTTTTAAAAATATAAAATGGTTAAAATAAACTATATTTCCAAAAATAAGTTTCAAATTTACGTTTTGAATTATTTATATCAAAAATTATTACTTATTTTTGCAAATAGAGAAAAAAAAATGCTAATATTAAAATGTTTGCAATGACTTACAATACTAGAAGAAAAATTAGCTTCATGGGCTTCTTTTTTTCTTTTTTTCTTAACTTAGGTCCTTACTGCTAGGCTGGTTTGGCGATTTTTGTCCTCCCCAGTGTGGTTTGCCTCTGGATCGGCGATTTTTGTCCTCCCCAGTGGTGGTTAGGCTGCTGGTTTGGCGATGTTTGTCCTCCCCAGTAATGCCTTGTGTGACTTGCTAGCTGTCCCGTTCTTATTCCTCGCCGGTTCCCCAAAGTTGGTCCCGTGAAGTCGCCTTAGATCGGCACTGTCTACTTCTTATGAGCTCCAATTTTTCTCAGGGCTTCTTTGATTCGAGCACTCCCTCGAAGTCACCTTAGATCGGTACTATTTACTTTTTAGGACTCGAACCGTCGAAATACGTAGATTTTCTAGTGAATAAATTTTTTGAAAAAAAACCGTGTTTTTTGCACGTTTCACTATCCGTACGACTGCGCCAGTTACGTTGTGGTCGAAGAAAACACCCTTTTTAAAAAACGTCAAATTTTTATTAAAAGGTAAAATACAAGATTCAAGATCAAGAGCAGACTAACAAGTGATTCAATCACCGTCCTTTGCTTATATTTATAAGATTTCCTTATCTGTAATTGAATTTGTCACATTCAGCAATATGGGGAACGTAACTTGTGTAGGTGTTAGTAAATAAATGACATGCAACTGAATCGTGAGTGTTGGCAACGTTGCTACAAGACAACATGTACCTCCTAAATATTTATAAATTTTGTAACAAAAATACTAAAACAAATATCGTAAAATGTGATTGTCGTAAATTGTGGGTGTACAGATACTGTAGTGAAAGAAAATAAAGTTCCAGAGGACAGCGATATGGTAACATTTTTCCTTGAAAATTTCACCGATTCAATTGATACGGACGATCTTATTGATGTTTTTACAGAGATGTGGTTAAGTGAACTAATAATTTTCCTAAAGTTGTAGCTTCTAGTGAGAGCGCCGGCGGCGATAGGATAACAAGTCTTAAGATACCCAGAAGAACAAGGTAAAAAAGTTGCATTTTAGATTCACAAACGAAATGGCTCTAATCAAAATTTAGTTTAGCTTAAATAGCTATTCTTAAACATTTAATCTATGCTGAACAATGTACATTATAAAGTAAAGGTATCAATAAGACAATAATAAAAACTGTTTAAAAAAATATACATATACACTTCGAAAAATTGATTTTTACTTCCCTCGTAAAAGGGAAGTATGTAATCGCGAAAAAATCACTCTCCCAGATATTTTCAGATCTTCACGTTTCAGGGTCCCTAAATGGCGAAAACCATGTTTTCTCAATTCCGTCGGTCTGTATGTCTGTCTGTCTGTCTGTTCGCGGCGTAACTATAAAACTATTTATCCGATTGACTTCAAATTTTGGTCAAAAATTAAGGAGCATATAGGGATGACCTGGTAATATTTTGGTAAAAATCCAATATGTCGAAAGAAAATGGCGGCCTAGTGAAATGTTAAAAAAATTAATATTAAAAAATTGCTCATCCAATTTATCTCAAATTTTGCAAAAACATCAAACATTATGTTGAAATTAAGTGGTAAATTGTCGGTACAAATCCAAGATGGCGGAACAAAATGGCGGCCAAATAAAATGCTTGTAATCGTGAAAAGATCACCCTCTAAGGTTTTACACATCCTTAGGTTCTAGCGTCGCTAGATGGCAAAAAATAAGTTTTATCAATTCCGTCGGTCCGTCTGCCGGTATGTCTGTCTGTCTGTCTGTCTCTCAGTTCGCGGAATAGCTTAAAGACTACTTACCCGATTTACTTCAAATTTTTATCAAAAATTAAGTGTCACATGTGTATGACTGGGTATTATTTTCGTAAACATCCAAAATAGCAAAAAACCAAATGACGGCGTAGTGAAATGTTAAAAAAATTGTTATGAAAAAACTGCTTATCCAATTTATTTCAAATTTTGCATAAATCAAGTATATTGGAATCAACTGGTAAAATTTTGGTACGAATCTAAGATGGCGGAACCAAATGGCGGTATAATAAAATATTTAAAAATTCAGCCTGAAAAAACTACTTAAGGGGGAACTGCTCGCAGTATTATGGATCATTTGCAAGCCTTCCGCCGCTGCAATAGGAAAATATGTATAATTGGGCGCTAAATGCGATTTTTTATGAAAAAATCTAATCTAGAATTATAAAATAGAAGTAGATTTGTCCATTTTCGACCATTTTTCGACCACTTTTTGAGGCATATGCCGTCGCATATAATTTTTTTTTCCACAAAATGGCTCTTTTGAGGTCAGATGTGCAGGAAGTTTTTTCTAATACGTAGGTACCTTTTCATCTTACTTTGAACTTGACTAGACCTTGTCGCTAGTTTTTCACTTTTTGCGTGCAGTTCTGCCTTAATAAATTTATTTCAAATTTTGTGACAGCACTAGTAAAAGGGCTCAACTAGTAAAACTGTGTTACTAATTTAAGATGGCGGAACAAAATTGCGGCCAAATAATTTTTTTTTAATCGTGAAGAAAATCACCCTTTTAGAGGCCAAAAAACATGTTTTATCAATTTCTTCGGTCCGTCTGTCAGTCTGTGTGTCACTTCGCCACCTAGCTTAAATACTACTTACCCAATTGACTTCAAATTTTGACTAAAAATTAAGGGTCATATGGGGACGGCCTGATAATATTTTGGTAAAAATCCAATATGGCAATAATGTTAAAAAAATTTGGTTAGAATGGTGTACTATTTGGAGTTAAGATCTAGTAAAAAAACAAGTATTTTTTTAATTGTCGGCTTTTTGCAATTTAATTGTTGCATCCTCAGGACACATATATAGATCTTATATCCTGCATGAAACCCATATTAACAGTACTTTTACTCCGTTACTTCGCATATATTACCCAGATATTATGTTTCTAAATGCTTTTCGTTAACAATCCATTTGTTGTTACGTTAAAGTCGTGTATTATTTAGGGTTAGTATCCCGTAAAAAAACAAAAGACTATTTTTAAATACTCGACGTTCCGCAACTTTGTTGTTGCATCTTCAGGACACATATGTATCCAGCATGAAACCCATATTATCAGCCTTTATATATTCCGTTTGTCCGGATATATTTCCTAGATATTGAGTTTCTAAATGATTTTCGTTAATGATCCTCTTCTTTTTATGTTAGAGTGGTTTATTATTTGGGGTTAGGATCCAGTAAAAAACAAAAGACTTTTTTTTATTGCATCCTCAGGACACATATATAAATTCTATATCCTGCATGAAACACATATTTTCAATCTTTACCTACTACGTTGGATCACAGATATTCCCAGATATTAAGTTTCTAAATGGTTTTCGTTAACGATCCTTTTGTTTTTATGTTAGAGTGGTGTATTATTTGGGTCTAGGATCCAGTAAAAAAAAATATATATATATATAGATAGATAGATAATATATCTTGCATTAAACCCATATTATCAGTCCTTACCTACAATGTTGGTCCGCAGATATTAGGTTTTTGTTAAGGATTCTTTTGTTTTTAGGTTAGAGTGGTGTATTATTTGAGGTAGGATAGGATCCAGCAAAAAAACCCAAAGTTTTTTTTAAATTGTCGAAGTTGCGCAACTTTATTGTTGCATCCTCAAGACACATAAATTGTATATCCTGCGTGATACTCATATTATCAGGCTTTACCTACTCTGTTTGTTCGTAGATATTTTCCAGATATGAAATTTCTAAATGGTTTTCGTTAACGATCTTGTTGTTATCTTAGAGCGGTGCATTATTTAGAGTTGGGAAATATCTGCGGACCAATGGAGTAGGTAAAGACTAATATAGGTTTCATGCAGGACATAAAATCTATGGGCCCTGAGGATGCAACAATAAGATGTCGAAACGTCGGCAATTTAAAAAAGTGCCTTTGTTTTTTTTACTGGATCCTAACCCCAAATAATACACCACTCTAACATAACAACAAAAGGATCGTTAATGAAAACCATTCAGAAACTTAATATCTGGGATATCTGTAGACCAACGGAGTAGGTAAAGACTGATAATATAGGTTTCAATTTAAGATGGCGACAAAATGACGGCCAAATAATTTTTTTAAAAAATCAACCTAAAAAATATTGCTTTCAAATTCAAATTTGGCACAGGTAGAAAGGAAATGGTAATATATATACTGTGACTATGTACTGAACTAACTTGGATCACACTTCACTCTTCCCAATAAAAGTAATAATTTATAACGGGGAAAGTTTCGGGTAAAGAAATTTAACGATTTTTTAAAATAATCTGTAGAAGAAAGCGCAGTTGTGGTAAGCAAAGGTATATCTATCAGATTATGAACAAGGTTTGCACTTTTAAATTTTCCAACTTAAGTATAGTATACAGGGTTCACCAATAACTAAAAGGTGGGCGTTAAATAGTGATTTGTTGGGTTTGGTTTTTTTATCAATCTTGATTTTTACCGAAACAGTTTTTTTTACATTTGAAATTTTCTCTAGTTGTTTCAGATGTTGCCTTAATTTAAAACAGATTTTTTTTAGCAAAAAATGAAAAATCGTCTTTTATCATCGGAATAATTCTCTTTTTCCCAATAAAATACAGTTTCACATGTTATTTTATTTTTTATTTTTATATTTATACAGACTTAAACTGTTTACCTATCATTTCGAATTAACTGAGAATATGTCCAAATAATACAGTGGGTAACAAAAGTCTGGAATACTACCTACCTTGCGGAGGAGAAATTCAACATTGTTAAAGTTTAGAATCAGTAGAGTTTTTGGTGTGCCCTGTATACAATATTCATGGTGGAATACTTCAGGGTGCCAATTCTGTTCATAACCTGGTAGACCATACTGAATCTGATTGCCATAAGTGGGCTTTGTTCTGCAGATCATTTAAAAAAAAAACAGTTTTTCTAAAACACTACTATACTACCTACCTATATATATATATATATATATATATATATATATATATATATATATATATATATATATATATATATATATATATATATATGGAAGTTAAAGTTATTACGTTAATTTTCTATGAAATTTTATCTAATTCAATTTTCGATGGAATTATCTTTTCAATAGTACGCATAGTTTTCGGCATTTGGACGAAAAACTGAAAAAAGTGCGAAATTTTTAATGTTTTTTGCAATTTTTCTTTCTCTAAGTGGCAAACATGAAATTCAAATTCAGCACCCCATAAGACATCTAGTAACGGTGACAAAAATTTTTTTTCCTGTTTCTGGCACTTGTGAGGACCACTTGACTGCATTAATTGTAAGATATTGATTTTGGCATTTATTTACAAAATTTGTTGTCACTTTCTATATCAGTGTTGCCAATACTCACGATTCAGTAGCATATCCTTTATTTACGTGATTACTAGCACCAACAAATACCATAGTATATATTTGGGCTAAATAAATTAACCACTTTCATCTATCACACCGCAGTTCACAAGCGAAGCGTAAATACTGCTGTTATTATTACATGCTCGAGTCTATCAAGTTGCCGTAATTTGCTCTCGTGTTTGTTTTATTAAGCTAGTAATATGAGTTCAGGCGCGATTGGTGGGTAGTAATGATATTTTAAAATAGAAATTCTGAAAGCTGAAAATAGGCATGTTTGTCAAATTTCCACCGGACCCATACAAATTAATTTTGTTTGGTATTAATCAATAGAATAAATAGAATTGTTTTCCAAATGATTCTCGCCTCCATAAATATCATAGTAATGGTAATGCGGTATCAGAGATGCAGGGAAACCTAAAATAATTGTGGATGACTTGCTTGTTTAGCTGACGTATTTTTGCTTTAAAATTCTGAAAAATTATTTATGCATAGTGTTTCGTCACAGGGACATCCTGTTGAGCATTCCTTTTGCTTACGTAACTTAACACTAATAAAGAATTTGCCCTAAAATGCAAAATTTTTTTACTTCTCTTGTTAATGGCTTAAATTTGTGCCTAATATTAGTAATATATTATTAGAATATTAAATTTGTACATTTTATCTTGCAAAATGTCGGTTATCCACCAGTCATTTAGGTATGGATATAATATACCTTTAGAGCTCTTTATTAAAAATCCTAAAAGTGCTGCAACGGGCTCTGCCATATTTTTCAATTTTCAGGATTCACAACGACGCGACGATCCCGCTTCCATGTTTGCCTACTTTATGAAATAGGAAATAAACTAATAATCGTAAAGCAATCCAGAGAAAAGAGAGAGTGAAAGGATATTTATTAACTAAAATAGATTCCGGGAGATGACGCTACTTGGTCTATCGGGGGATTTTTATAAAGAGATATTTCAACAAATAGCCTATTAGCGGGACATTAATTAATTCTTCTTCTTTTTCGGATGCGTATCCACTAATGGATGTTCGCGATCACATTTTCCATCTCCTCTCTATTCCTTGCAGTGTGTACCAAGGTCTGTATGTTGGTTAATCCAGTCCACTGTCGTATGTTGCGAAGCCAGGACATTTTTTTTCTGCCAATACCTCTACGGCCCTCGATTTTTCCCTCGATTATTAGTTGTAAAAGGCGGTATTTATCGTTTCTCATGATATGTCCCAAGTATGCGGTCTTCCTTTTCTTAATAACAGTAAACAGTTCGCGTTCCCTGTTAACTCGAGCTAGAACCTCCTTATTCGTGACCCTCGCTGTCCAAGGTATTTTTAATAATCTGCGGTATGTCCACATCTCAAAGGCCTCCAATCTGTTAATTGCGCTTGCTTTTAAGATCCAACTCTCCACCCCATACAGTAATACCGACCACACATAGCATTTTATGAATCTCAGTCGCAAGTCCAAGTCAAAGTCCGAGCAGGTGAACACGTGTCTAAGTTTTTGAAATGCCTGTCTAGCTTGTTCTATGCGACATTTTATTTCGTTATCCGATGTCCAGTCTTCATATAGCCAAGTGCCCAAATACTTAAATCTATTTACTTTTTCTATAGGTATTGTGTTAAAAGTCAGTTCTGCATCGTCAACGGCTTCTGGATTTCTCGTTATGATCATGAATTTTGTCTTCCTTACATTTAGATTCATGCCAACTGATGCGCTATTTTCCCCCACTAAATTGACCAGTCGTTATAAGTCTTCCAACTTATCGGCGATTAAGACCGTGTCATCGTCGTATCTAATGTTGTTAATCCATACTCCATTGACTTTAATGCCCATATTGACATCATCCAGTGCTTCTCGGCAGATGGCTTCCGAGTACAGGTTTTTTAATTTTGGTTGATTAATTAATTAGAGAGCTTATATTTCAACGTTTTTCTTTGTTTTCGAGGGAGGCAAGTGCTCATCTGTTCTTATGCACGAGGCGTCACTATACAAAAGGCTAAGTTTTAAAAACCGAAGAATTCATATTATGCAAATAAGGAGTTAGAGAATTGCAAACAAAAATAATAATTTGTCTGATTATAAACATACAACGGAATTACAAAAAAAGATAAGTCCGCATCGCAGAAGCCTTGTATTTTACATTTTAGTTAGATCTAAATCCTGCATTGGTTTTGTGTTACGATTTTTTACTTTGAACCTAAACAGGGAAAGTCCTTAATATCTGGCTCTAAAAATGGCAGCAAGTACAGCTGATCCGTTGAATGTTTTTTTTTTAAGTTTAATAATAATAATTCATTTCTCTTTAAGTTTAGTAATAATTTGACGTGTGCAAAAATGTCATTAACACAAATAAATTAGATATAAATACATTAAATCTATTTATTTACTTTTATTGGGAGTTTTTTCCACTTCAATTTTTTAAATGTCGATATCCTAACTGACTATAGATATGTTTAAAAATAAAAAGCTAGAAATTTGATGCAAAATCAAATTAAAAATTAAATATTCATGAGAACTATGATTTAAAATATTAGGTACGCAGTCAGTCCCTAGATGGCGCTTTTTTAATGCCAATTCTACAGTGACTTTATACGAGGACAGTGGCGACAATAGAGCATAAGCTCCGCCCATCCGCCATTAATAGGCTACATTTTTGTTGTTTATATGTGGATAAACGGCGATTCTGCATATTTGTTTTGCGTTTTTAAATAAATTGTGTCTAAATATTTTCAGGTTTAAAATACCAGTGTTGTGTATTTATGTATGAAGTTTGAGTCTCAATTAGTTATTGTACATTTAGGTAAGCAAGTGTTTAAAAAATACTGTTTTTATAAGCTCTGTTTGTGGAAGTTTTCCTTTTGAAATCCCTTATTTAGAAATAAATTACGAAATTAGAGTTACCAGATTTCCCTCGACAAAAAAGGGGAAACGAATGTCAATTCGGTTATATTGCAAAGACATATCCGGTGACGAAAGGGCATCTGGTAACCCTATATACAATAGACTTATATTTACTTATAAAATATAGTGATGTAGACTGCAAATACTATATAAATATTCTTTGCAATTCTTAGTTACTTCAGGAAGAGCAATATCTTCTCAGGTTATGTCATATAACTTGAAATTTTGGGATAATTATCTAGATAAATTATTGTTTAGTCTATGCAAAT
This sequence comes from Kuschelorhynchus macadamiae, assembly GCA_030620095.1. Lineage (NCBI taxonomy): Eukaryota > Metazoa > Arthropoda > Insecta > Coleoptera > Curculionidae > Kuschelorhynchus > Kuschelorhynchus macadamiae. Next base: position 65,928 of record JAUTXW010002794.1, read on the forward strand.
AAGGCATTTTTTATTATTGGATCTTTCTTAAACAATTTTACATGGCTTCATTAAAACTTTTTTAATAACATACTTTATTAAATACAAATGCTCAAATCAAAAAAGCTTATATTCTATTATAGTAACAATAAAGTCAAGAACATAAAAATTGATAATTTAGGAAAGAATTAATTTAATTGTTTCATGAACCGGAGTGTCCTTGCAGTGAGTTCCGATCTACTCCGAGGCTTTTAAATCATTGTGTTTTTGAGGGGTTTCAAGTGTATGGTTAAGTTTTACAGTATTACCTACTATTTTTTCATAAGTATATTTTTTTAGCTCATTATAAAACTACAATATTCCGGGCTGTGCTGCAGTAAGATGTTCAAATTCTGCCAAAAAAGGCTTCCATATGGAGGTTATTTCTAAGAATCCGAGTTGGAGAAAGGAATGGGTTATAAGAAATGAAAAGGGATAAATTGATTTCTATGGACGCATCACAATTATGTGAGGTATGAAACGTGGCAATTTAGTTTAACTTAATTTTATCAAAACCATAGCTTTTTGCAGAATGTATTTTTTTAAATTCTTTTTTCTTGTAGATTCATTTTGTGCCAGATATGTGGGAAAAGCCAAGGAAGATGGTACCAGAAAACTTACGACAAATGCAGTACCCCCAATTTTTTCTTTTCTTCTCTAGTGGAAATCGTTATAAAAATAAGTTAAGATTAAGTGAAAGAAAAACTAAAAGTTTCAAAGACAATTGTGATATTGGGAAAGCTTTTTGTGTGCAGTGCAGTGCAGTTATTTATGAACTCAAGGGTTTTTGTTTTAGTGGATTTTTTGCCAACAATTCACATTTATTTTTATATTTGTTTTTTTTTAATACACTTTTAAGATTGAAACATTTCCACATAAGACATATATTTTTTCTCCCTGTATAAATGTAATATCACCCAAAGTAATTATTTAAAAAAAACATACGTCTTATGAGCCAGTATGTTTACTTTTCGTTGCCTTTTAAGAAAAAAAATTAAAAAGTTCAGAATTTCCCCTGCCATATTGTTTAAATGTGGCCATTCCGGTTAGGGGTTAACTAGGTAGTACAAGGATACATTTTTTTTTAAAGAAACATTTTCCAGACAGCTCTTTGAAACTAACTAACTTTAATTCTTCGGTTCAAAAATTTAATCATTTAGGCAACTATTAAGTATATTTAAATAATTAGTGCAAAGCATTGTTAAAAAATTGTGTAGGTATTATGTATGTCTAAATAAAAGATATGACAAGTAGCATTCTAAGTTAGGAAAAATGAGAAAAAAAAATAGGAAATGTTATTTATTTGGGAACTGAGGAAATAAAATTAACAATATAATATTTAAAAACAATTTACTTATATACTTTGACAAGTCTTCATTTTATTAATATTAATGATATTGACAAATACGTAAAGTTGACACCAATTCATAAGTACTATAAATGATTCATTTATTTCCAAATTTGGTTCGAATAAGGAAAAAACATTCCAAAAGCAGAGGCCTTTGTGATATAATGAAAAAGCTACTATAACTAGTTTGCCTGTGTTCTGATCGTAGTATCCAGGTATTTCGGTTGCTAAATTGACAGTATAAAATGAACTATCAAACTAAAAAATATATTCAAATTGTAATATGCCTAATATTAGTCAATGCCTGGAAAAAAATTAAACACGAGCAATACAAAATTGTCTTGTTTATTGTGCATGCAATAACTCACATTTATCGGTCAAGTATTGTGTGAACTTAATAAAAAAAATTAGGTATTGCAAAACAGATTTTCATTCGTTGGCTTACAAGCAAAGAACATTAAGTCAAATGTGAACATAGTTGAGTTAGTGTTTTTTGCTTGTATCATATTTAATTAAAAATGAAACTAACAATTTATTGCAACATCACATAATCAGTACGTTCTGTTAAGCAATTTTACCACGAAAAATCATAATTTAATAAGGACTTTATAACAGCATAATTTTCCAGATTTTAAATATACCCAGGTAAAAATTGAAGGAAATTTACTTCTACATTGCTTGCAACTTTTCAATTTGTTTAACAAAAATGAATAACAATTTTCATTTTACAAATCACGTAATTCTTATATGTTTACATAATTTTGTGTAAAATGCATGAGTCAGAATTCAAAATTACACACATAAGTGTAAGTATTAAAATACATATACAGGTATAAGTACTTTAATTATCTACTTACTTAATAGTTCATGTTCTATTTCAAAATAATTTGGTATAAAATGATTCGTATAAACTTAGTACGATATGGTGGAAGAGCACTCGTTCGTGAGGTCTAGTTGAACATAAACATATTCATTCGTCTAGGCATGAGCTAAAGAGCCAAATTTAGCTTAAAATGTAATCAGTTAATCTAAAAACAAAAAAAAAATTAAAATTCTAGGCACAGACACTAAACACAGTAGTAAGAGATTGTTAGAATACAAAGTCCAAATAACTACTTTCGATTAAAGCAAAAATAAAGTAACGATATATTATGCATTTACAAATAAACTGAAATAAACTAGACGAAATTCCCATAAGATCAATGGTAAACAACAAAACTGTTGCCAATTAATGGCAGATAATGGCTCCAGCCAATCAAAACGTTAACCACTATTGTTGCCACTGTCGTATTTAAAACTATTTGTTTCCAATTTAATAAACAGCATACAAATTTAATTTGTAATGCGTTATTGCTTTTTTTTGCCGTTTATTGAAAAAAATATGGTACTTAAAAAATTTGTATGGTGCATGTGAAACTTCCACATGCATACCTTATAAATATACTTCTAACACTTATATCATAACTATTTTTGTGTTTGTGAGAATAAACAGACAATTCAAAAACAACAACAGTTTAAAAATTACAAATAATACTTTCTGATACATCTAGATATTTGTAATATAAAAGGTTTCAAGGATGAACTACAATGGCATTTACATGATAGCAGTAAAATAAACAGGAAATTCAATAAAAAATTGTATTTTAACAAAATATAGGAAATATGGCAACACTAATTTATTATTCATTACCTTAAATTTTTTCTTTGGGCCAGGAGAAATGTAAAATAGTATTAAATAAAAATGCGGTGTTGTATCCTAAATTCATATTAAAAGCAGAACGACAGACTTCACTAAAGGAATACTAAAGATTTTAGCTGTCTGTATTGTTCCCCTGCTAAGAGTCCCGATTTGATATTATGTCCGCAGGGGCACGATGGGGTCAGTTTCATACAACTTAGCCTATTGATTTTGTAAATAGATTTGTTTGAAAGCATTTTTCATTTCGTTAGGAATTCCGAGGGTTGAGATAGATAGCCTGCAGCCGTTATAAAATATTGAGAACTTAATTTCGAAGACATGTGACTGGATTTAGGAAAGGAATTTCACCAAGAATATAATTAATTTTTTTCTTATTTTATTATAGAACTTCACACGGATTGAGATATTAAAATGTATTAGAATTCCCAATCCTTTATTTATTAAAAACAATGTTCGTTAGGTACCTTTTTGAACGAATGAGTAAAAATTAAATTGATATTTGATATTTTTAAAATATATTTTACGTAACCTTTTTAAATAAAATTTAAATTATTACATTGTTTATTTAATTATTCACTGTCACCTACACTTCATTAGAATAAATCAGAAATATTTTTTAGTTTACTCTTAAGGAGCAAACTTAATTTCATTATAATTAGCTGCAAAAGGTAATATTATAAGAAAAATTATATAGTGTGTTTTAAAAGCATCAACCAACTCTCGTGGTAATATTCCTCGCTAAAGATAGGACAAAAACGTTCCCATCGTTATGGGTTCTGAAATTAAAATTTGTGAAGACTCTTTGAAGCAGCAAATATTTTGTTTCAAAAGGTCTAGACCATTTCATCTATCCAACACCTACAAATAAAATAACTTTCTTGAAAAAATGTGTGCCACTGACAGCAGTTAAATGCCTGCATTATTTTAATGGAAATATGTTGGTAGGTACGATTTTTTTCTCGATTTCGGCTTCGTTTAGGAAGTACAGTCTTATCATCTTAGTTTGTATATTGCATGATTTTTTACCAAGTTTTGGTAGTCTTATTAAAAAAATATAATGTGTGCCATAACTGCGACAAAAATTCTTGAATCTATTTAGCAGAGTAGGTACATTATTGATAAAAGGAAGTTGAAATCGAAAACAAAAATATCAAGAGGTAGCAATTTACAAATATTCAACTGCCCACATATTAGAGATATCGAACTCTATTTTATTGTTTTGCAAGAACACCCCAATAACATAGAACGGTAGCTTTCGCGGCTTTGGTCAATTAAGAAATCATGGTTCTTGGGATTAGACCGTGTCAAATTGGAATTACTATCCGACGTTTCGCCTTCGATTGCACGATACTTAAACGCAAAAAAACTCACTAGTATTCAGATCTATTTCGATTTCTGATCAAGATTCTTTAACATCGGAAACATCGAAACTGACCGAAGCTCTCAGAGGGAATGGCTATTGCACTGAAGATATTGCGCGTTCAATTAAAAGACATAGTAAACCAACGCAAACAAATGCTTGCGAGCCCCGAAAGATCTTATACCTTTCCAAACAGAAGGAGTATATAAAATTCCTTGCTCCTGTGGAGAAGTGTATGTGGGAGAAACAGGACGCTTAATATCAACTAGACTTAAGGAACATGAACGATGTATTAAAAAGAAACAAATTGTTCAATCTGCTGTAGCTGAACACCAGCATAACACTGGCCAATTCATAAATGTAAAGGAAACCAAGGTTCTAGCATCGGTTCCAGGTTTTTATAAACGAAAAGTTAGAGAATCTATTGAAATATTTAAACATACAAAAAATTTCAATAGAGATACGGGTTACGGTCTACATCACACGTGGAAATCGATCTTAACACAGGGTCACTGTTCGGCGAGCCCGCCTGAAGCTCTTCGAGCTTATTCAGTGTTCAGATCTCGTGGAATAAAGATCCCTGAAGATGCCTCGTGCAATCGAAGGCGAAACGTCGGATAGTAATTCCAATTTGACACGGTCTAATCCCAAGAACCATGATTTCTTAACACCCCAATAGTTTGTCTACAATAGATACAAAATATCGAAAAATCTAGGAAATCGAAAGTTTACAGAATAAGGAATTTAAATTTGTTGTACAAATCGTCAAACCCAGGTCACCACCTGGGAAAAGAAATACCCTGTAAATTTTTTTAAAATACGTCATAGCTATTTTGAAGGCATTTCTCACAGCATATAATGCATTAAATATAATTATTTACCTCTAGAAATGTCCGAGATCCACGAAAAAAAAAATACGAAAACAAATTGCATGTCAAAAACGAAAGCTTTGCGAACCGAACACATGTTCATATGAATATTTAGCCCTAACATAAACTTAAAAACTACGTCCTACATTTTTGACCATCTATGAAATAACACCCTGTATAAATCCTATGGAATTCAAAACGTATATCCTATATTAAGACTTATAATGGCTGGAGAAAACATTTACAACAACATTTACATTAACAACTGATCTTAAAGTGGGTAATAAAGATTTGTTCTGTATACAATTTGTTAAGTTACAAACGAACAAAAATATCAAAAATCGCTAGAAATCGTCTTTTTTAATTTTGTTAAAAATTATTTTGGTCAGAAAATTTTAGGAGTTAACAAAATTTCGCAGAAATGTAGAGGATTTATTTCGCGCCCCATATGTACCATGTTTTATGTGTATATGCAGTTATGCAAAAAGATGCAAATAACCAACAGATCGGCCAAACAAACAACAAAAGCCGCATCTCGATATCGCGTTTCGCAATTGAAATATCCAACCTTAAACTTTGGTAAAAAAATTCTTTTTGCACTATTTATGTCCAGCAGTTTATTTCCAAAGAAACGCTGTTGCTATGCTAAACAACGGCGGGTTTTTTCAAAGTCTATATTTTAACTGAAATTTCGGCTAGTTCGCTAGACTATTTTGCTTCTGTCGATGAGCCACATCGATTTGTCAAACTGCAAATACCATGTGATACCGAATGCTGTGTGCAATGATTACTTTAGACGTTAAAAATGCTTTCAATAGTACATCGAGACAGCTTATCCTAGAGAATCTTCGAATGAAGGGAATAGAGAGAAAAATTATATTAGGGGCTGCAGGAAGAGTCGTAACCAAGGAAGTTAATAGTGGGGTTCCTCAGGAATCGGTATTGGCCCCAACTCTGTAGAATGTCCTCTATGATGACCTACTAAGAATTGAAATGCCTGTGGAAGTAACCTTGATTCGCTGACGATATAGCCTTGACTGTAGTTGCCCAGGGAGAGCGAATACTGACAGATGTTGCAAATATTGCTCTATTACGTATCATGAACTAAATTGGGGCAAGGCTGCTCCAGTTCGCACCCTAGAAAACAGAGGCTGTTCTCTTAATAACTAAAAGAAAAGTGGCTCCGATAGTATTTACTATAAAGGATACACCACTCAGGCCGAGCAAGGCAATAAAATACTTAGGAGTATGGCTAGGCTCGAAACTTTCTTTTGCAGAGCATGTAAGGCAAACTTGTAGGAAAGTCGAAAAGTCTATTGTCGCACTGACAAGTCTCATGCCAAACATTGGGGGGCTGAAAGCTTTAAAGAGAAGGGTAATGGGAGGGGTTATACATTCCCAAATGCTATACGCAGGGCCTGCAAGGCACACTGTAACAATGAACGAAGAGGTGATACAAATGCTTGCGGGACAACAGAGACTGATGTGCATCAGAATATGTAGTGCATACCGGACCTTATCAACCGAGGGAGCAGGGGTCTCGCCAGTAGAGTTCATGATATCTGAGAGAAACGACAAGTACTTTGTTAAGTATATGAAGGTGCTAGTGCTAAAAACATTTGTAAAAAATCAAAGCAATATAGCTGACACTTTAAAAGAAAATACTAAACTATATAAAACACATTTTAACGAAAATTTCCGATTAAATAGACTATTTTTGTGCTTGGTAGTTAACGCAGTTTTGTATCTTGGAAAACAAGAGTTAGTCTTTCGCGGCCATGATGAGAGCAGCGACTCAATAAATAGCGGAAATTTTAAAAAGCTTTTACGTTTATTAATATCAAAAAGTTTCCAAAAACTAATAAATCATCACGAAAATATTAAAAATGTTTTTACTGGTGACTCGAAAACTATTTAAAACGAAATAATTGAAAGCATTTCTGATTATTTAAATGATCATGTATAAAATTAAATAATGAACACGCAGTTTTTTTTCTGTGCAAGTGGATGACATACATAATTTTAAGATACGTTAATTCTGAAGGTTCAGTTGTCGAGGGATTCTTAGGATTTTATAATGTCAGCTCAGCTATTGGATCAAATTTTGGACCAATTTGACTATAAACATAAATTAACAGGGCGATGTTACGATGGCGTAAGTGTGATATCTGGCCATCTAAATGGCCTTCAAAAAAAAAAGAAAAAGCGCCGCAGGTCGTATTTGTCCATTGTCTTGCGCATCGTCTTAACCTTGTGATGCAGCAAAGTTTAAAAATATTTCTAAATGTCGAATTTTTTTTGCAAGCCTTAGTGGTATTCCCTCATTTTTTCATCACTCAGCTACGAGGCGTATACAAACAATTACAGAAACTCGTTGGTCTTTAAATTCGAAGTTAGTAAATGTGATTGTTCAAGACTAGAATCAATTAAAAGACGTCTCTGAATTTATTACAAACTGTGACAAGTCTGATGAAAAATCAATTCCGGCTTGCGAAAGGATTTTTAGGTGAGATGAACGATCTTGAATCCACGTTTCTGGCATTAGTGTTTAATGACATTTTCTCAATCACGGGCATACTATTTGCGTTCTTCAGAAAATATCGCTTGACATTCATTTTTGCATATCCAATATAAAGCGCTGTCGTGAGGCGCTCTGTAAAAAAAGAAATGAACATTTTTTTAATACTATGTTTGATAAAGCAAATTCTGTTATAGAAATAAATCATTACAAACGTGAGCTTGCTAAGCTTTCACCTGAAGAAATTAAAGGCTAAGTATAGAACCCTGTTGTATAAAATATTGGACCATATTTTAATGGAAATGACACTAAGCTTTCAAGACTGTGAAAAACTTACATTTTTATGTTTGGCAGATTCTGCTAAATGTTCAGAATATAGTTTAAATTTTCCGACTGGCCCGTTTGAAAATTTGTTACAGTTATATGGGGAAATATTTTCAAAAAGTCAACGACTTAAAAATGAGCTTAGTCTTATTTTTGCTAATGACAGTAATTGGAATATATCGCTGCAAGAGCGAGTAAAAAAAATTAATGAAAATAAAGATATTTTAACCAAAGCATATAAAGTGTTTTCCCTTATTTTGACAATATCGTCGACAAGTGCTTCAGTGGAAAGAAGTTTTTCTTGCCTCAAACATGTAAAAACTTATTTAAGAAATACAATATCTCAATAAAGACTTACTTTTCTAGGCAATATTTCAATTCAAAAGGAATTTCTAGGGGAGATTAGGATAACTCATCCATTTTATGAGGATATTACAAATAAATTTGCTGCTATGAAGGATAGGAGAATTGATTTAATATACAAAATTTAGGTAAGTCGTAAAAATATTCTACCCCTTCCACATATAAAAAAAATTCTGGAAAAAAAATTATTGCGATATTTTCTTGCTTCATTTGCACTTCACTTACTTTTTCACCCGCGAGTCGCCACTAGCATACAACATGGGTAAATGGTCCTTTTGGAGAGGTGGACTACTTCTTGACATCTCTCTATTATTTAGATGTCCTAGATGGGAAGAAATTAGGATGAACTACAATCTGCAATAGAGTCTACCTTTTAATGCAGACAATATGATGGAAAACATGCATGGTAACGAAGCTACATGGAAGCTAGCTTACTCAACAATTCGTAAAATAATTGAAACAAAGGAAAGAGAAAGTCGGTAGAATGGTGCAAAGGCGGCTCCCCACTGAAATAATGTGAGAGCGGTTTCCGGTGGGTGAAGCCAGAAGTTGAGGAGAATTTTTTACTCAATAGGAATCTGACGCTACCCGTGGGTACCGTCGGGTATCTTGTGCAAGATTTTCCCTCCTCCCCAAAAAAATAGCATGTTATTTATGTGCTGCAGCAGAATCGAAAATTTAAATTCAAAATTGACAATTTTATGAACAATTTAAGTAAAACAATTTTCGCACGCCCCATTTCAGAAATAACCCCAATTACAAGGAATGCATAATTGCATTTTCCTAAAGTTCGTCGGTATTCCGCTAGACCCTTGTCGAGAGCGTGACGTAATCAACGTTAAAGCATCAGGTTTGTCGAAACTATGAAATATCTCCTGCCATCAAAGAGGGTCGGATCGGTCAAGGAATCGCCATTCCAGAAATAGGTCCGAACATATAACTATCAACAAGAAGAATAAATTACACGTCCCTCGATATTCGGACGATAGATTTCAGCCGGACAAATATTTGGGACGTTCTAGAAATTTCAAACGAAACTGATTTTATCTGTTACCTATAATAAGAATTTTGTTATTAACTTTTCCTTTCTTTGTTTCTGTCTTTTTATTGGTTTTTTAACATATTCTAAACTTTTTTCGAGCACTGTACGTCTATAAATTCTACAACAGTCTAAAAATATTTAAATAATTCTTGGAACAGTGAACTTATTTTAGACAATTTACTAAGTATTTTAGTCATTTTATTAACCAATATTATTAGTTACATCAATATAAAATCAATAATTAAAATTTTTGTTTAAAAAGTCGAAAAAAAAATATTTTGGTACTAAATGTCCTCTGTTTAAGAGCTGCGTAAAAGGTTTTATTTGTTTTTATCGTAATAAATAGGGTAATTGAATTGGTAACCAAGGATATTTGACCTAGGTGCCTCTTGTCAAAATGACAAGATCGATCAATGTTTCATTTTAACCCAACAAAATTTTGTCGCTCAAAAACCATCTTGTTGATGTTGTCGGTAGGGAGAGTTTTGTCCAGGTATGAGTTTTGGCAGTAGAAGACAGGCCGTTGCTATGTTTTGCTATTTTTAGTAGACAGCACTTGATTGAACGGGATCAATCTTGATTGAAGACGATCCAGTGTGACTGCCACTTAAGACTAACGCCATTTTCAAAACCTAAAAAAGGAGGTTTTAAATGCTTTAAAATTAAATTTCAATTATTAATTAATTAACTAATAAATGAGTATCCCTAATCTCAGTTTGAACACACAAAAGATAAAATTAAAACATTTCATAAAATATAGAACACGGGCGTTGACCAATTTATTGTGTTAATTCAGAAATTTTAAATATTATTTTGTTTTGGATTTGACTGCTGGAGAAAATGATGAAATCGCCTCGAGGTGCTAACGTAAGTTTCAAATTACGTACTTCTTTTATGACTTTGTAAAACTTATTAATACAAATTAAATAAATATAGTCCAGAATTAGTATATTATGATTATCTATATATGTATTTAAAACATTAAGCCAGATTTTTCAGCAGAGAGAGTTGTACTGTACCGATTAGCAAGATTTTTTATTTGAAATGAGCATCTGGTGACCGAGACCTTTCAAAATAATTTTTTGTATTGTTTTATTGCGTATTTTTTATATAAAACCAATATGTTTTTCATCAATAAAATTTTTAGACGATATGATGAATGCGCCCAATATTCTTATAATCCACTGAAAAACTCATCGCGCCATCTAAAGGAAAAGGTAGAACAGAATCTGGCAGGCCAGCAAGTAGATATATAAAATTAATAATAAATAAAATAGTGTCTCCCTTTTGACGATCGTTTGCCTTATTAAATTAATATGAATTGTTATTCGTTTTAGGGAGAAAAGCACATTTCTTCTGAATTGTTCATAAAAATTAAGATATGAAACCTACATTCTAATTTAAACATAACTTCATTTTAGCTTGAATCTCAAGACACGACCTTTGTGTACAAATGCAAAATGCAATCGGCCGTATAGGCAGAATGCAAAGTACAAAGCAATCAAATATCAGCTTTGGATTATTAAGAGCTACGTCTCCGGTTCTTCGTAGAGATCGAGACATGACATGAACGGCTTGTATGGAAATGAGCCGAAGTAAATGACAATCAGCATGGAGCATAAATTACTTCGGTTGACAGAAGCGAATAGCCGATACATATCAGCAGACTAAACCTTTCTTGTCGATTTAGGAATTAACGATGGGTTTGTGCTCGGTAAATAAAGCCCGTTACTCACTATTCGGGTCGATTCGTTCATTCCATTCAATTCATATGAATGAATGAACTGGCGATCAATGAATTGGAGAATATTTCATCCACATTATTTATCAATTTTTATATGAAAATCCCTACTTACTATTCGTTCATTCGGCCATTCTTTAACTGGTCCCGTTCGTTCGGGCGACTCGTTGTTCGGCGATTAATCAAGTAGGTTTTGACTTGTATTGTGAAACAATTAAGTGCATGAAATCCATGAGAACAAATTGAATACACATTCGTTAATTTATATGAATTGATAAATCGAATCAACGAATTGACCCGACGAATCGAACCGAACAGTTACTAGCGGCTTAATACGTTCGCAATGATTTCATGGGTGTCAATACACAAAAAACAAAAGATTTGATTCTGACGAATAATTCATCGAGGCCACCACAACGGCGAATGTACGAATCGACGAATAGTGAGTAGTGAACTTAAATTGCAGAGATTGAAAAATAGTCACCCACCTAAAAATGCGTAAATAATAATAAAAATAGTTAATTAAATATCTTAACCTTGGAAATGAATGATAATTAAAGTAGTAATTTAGATTTTAGGCATATAAGTTATTTAACCACTAATACCTACTATTACACAATTTTTTTAACCAAAGCGTATTTAAATTTTGCATGCAGGGTGAATAGTTTGCCCTTGTTTCCTTAACATTTTTTTTAAGTAAGCTAGGGATTTTATAGTTTTCAAAAAATTAATTTAATTTTATAGCCTTAAGTGTGGTCTATTGTAGGGTCTGTTATTACTTCCCTCCTTAAAGGGAAGTATTGCAATCGTGAGAAAATCTGAGGGTTCCTAAATGCTAATATACATGTTTTCTCAATTCCGTCGATCTGACTGTCGGTTTGCCTGCCTGCGATGGATGAAATAGTTGTATTTTGGTAAAATATTGCGAAACAAAATGACACGATAGTTAAAACGATAGATACAATTTGGGTCTGAATACAAGACGACGAAAAAAATGGTGACCTAGTGAAATGTTAAAAAAACTATTACTAAGAACTGCTTATCCAATTCACCTTAAATTTTTTACAAGAATCAAGTATTTCATAAAAATCTACTAGTAAAATTTAGGTACGAATCCAAGAACACGAAAGAAAACGGCTGTTTAACGAAATATTAAAAAAATCACCCTGAAAGAGTACTACTTAGATTCATTTCAAACTTTGTGCAAGAATTAAGTGTAATATAGACATGAACTAGTAAAATTATGGTACGAATTCAAGATGGCGGAACAAAACTACGACCAATAAATTGTTTGTAATCGTAAAAATAATCCCCCTCCAAGGTTATACATAGCTTTAACCTTTAGCGTTTAGCGGAAAAAATATTTTCTTAATTCCGTCGACCTGTCTGTCGGTATGCCTGTTTGCCAATTTAGGACATGGCTAAAAATCTGCTTACCCGGATGATTTCAAATTTTGGTAAATATCCTATAAGGGGAAACAAAATTGCGGCCTGGTGAAATGTTAAAAAAAATCATCAAAAAAACTAATTATCTAAATTACCACAAATTTAGAACAAAAATCAAATGTTACATAGAAATGAACTGGTCATTTCAAGATGGCGGCCTAATAAAAAAATTAAAAAATCAGCCTGAAAATAGACTAATTTCACATATTGTGCACGCATTAATTGTACTATACACTGTGGTCCAAATTAAATTAGAACCTTTTTTCAACTTAATTATTTTTCTTATTGTTTGACCGATTTTAAATATTTTTGGATACGTTTTAGTTGAATTATTTCTGGGTATCTTGTAAAATCTCGACTTATTTTTTTGTACAGGGTGCGCAGAAAAATCGAATTTTTCTAAAACGTTGATTTTTAACAGGTTGCAAAAATCATGTGATTCCAATATTTGAGGGGTCTAGTTCCAAAGTGTACAATCTCCAAGTTTTGATAAAAATGATTTCTGGTGTAATTTGTGGCGCTAGATTCAAAAATAAAATTATTTTGCGTCAAAACGGTCACTCTCCAGCATAAAATTAGGGTTAAAATTTGAGATTAGTTTCAAACTGTACAATCTCCTACCATTTTTTAGTTTCAAATTGTACAAACTCTTCGGTCATCAATGAAAGCAAAACATACAATCTCCAATGTATTTTAAGGCAATATCCAAAGTTAATATTCAAAGTGTACAATATCCGATTGGCGCCTAAATTTGTTTAGAGTCCGTTTATTAACGGTTTCTAAACGTCATTACTGTGTTGTTTGCTGAAAAGTAATGAGGCTGTTTGTACGCTCTTATGTGTTTGTAGTTATTAAGTGTTTAAAGTGATCAACATAGTTTTTATTTAACAATGGATCTTAATGTAACACCTGTTAGTGAAGGCAAAGGCCGAAAGAGGAAAAGAAATCCTTCTGGATGGAAGAAAAATCAAGAGAAACGTCTTAGGTAAGAAGTAGCATTATTTTGGGTGTAATAGAGTTCACTTCATGAGAAAATTTTTAGGTATAGTCCACATTTACTTCCGATTTACCCAACTTGTGGCCACAAAACCTCTGCGTTTCAGTGCAGTTTGCTAACAATGGCTGAAGTACATAATTTTCACAAAAATTTTATGACGTAAAAGAAAAGGTTTACCAAGATAACTTCATTCTAAAATATTGTCAGAATATTCCGGTGAAGCGAAAAAGGCCAAAAAATTCGAGACATAGCGAAAAAAAATTCCAAGCGCATTTTTATATCGTTAGTCAACAGAAAAGACTTGTGCCAATTTGCAAACAGTCTTTTATGAATATTTTGGGAATAACACGAAGAAGGATTGACGACACAGTGACTAAAAATCATTTTCGAATGTTATTACCAGCGAAGGAAAATCGGGGTGGTGATAGGCTGTCGGAAAAATATGAAGCCCGTAGAAAATCGATTATGGAATTTATTAATAAGTTTAAGGTGATAGAAAGTCACTATTGCAGGGGGCAAAGTGAAAGGATGTACCTAGACTCTTCCTTAAATATTAATAAAACGTGGGCCATGTACCAAAATGAAAACAAAGAATTATTAGTTAAACATAGTTATTTTAGGTATATTTTCAATAGCTCTTATAACTTGGGTTTCGGAAATCCGCGCACTGACGTATGTTCAACATGTTTACAGTTGACAGAGAAGATAAAGAGTTGTAATGACGAGAATGTTAAAAAAGACTTCCAGCTCTTGAGAGAAGCAGAGGGTGACGTTGTGATTTTTTCATTCGACTGCCAACAAAATCAGGTTTTGCCTAAGGTGCCTGATCAACAAGCCTATTATTCTAGGCAGCTGTATATCTATAACTTTACAGTGGTGCGAGGCACTTCAAAAACCCAACTGAATCCGTCAACAGTTACTTGTTTCTGTTGGACTGAGAATGAATTTAACAAAGGATCAAACGAGATTGCTTCCTGCATCTATCACCTTCTGGACACTTCTGACTTTACGGGTATCCACACTGTTAGGCTTATGTGTGATGGGTGCGGGGGGCAAAATAAGAATACCACTCTGATATCAATGTGCTGTAATTGGCTTTCCAAACAAAATGTAATAGATAAAATTGAGGTTATTTTTCCTGTCAGGGGTCATTCATTTATTCCCCCTGACCGGGTTTTTGGTCATATAGAAAAGGAGATTCGTAAGAAGGAAATTATTCTAGAACCAGAGGAACATATGAACCTGTTTTCACGATATGGAACCGTTTTAAAAGTTGGCGATGATGTTCAAATTAAATATTGGAAATAAAAACACCTGGCCAGTGGCACTTCGCATTTTCAAAAATGAAAAGATTGGTGATTACCAAAAATTCAAAAGGGATAGTTGTAGTCCGAGGTGAGGGTGCTTTAGGAATGGGGAAATCAATAACAAAAAAAGGAAAAGCCATTCCTGCTATGAATCCAACCATAATAGCCAAGACTAACACAGTAAACTCCAACAAGAAGTTAGATGTAAACAACCTTCTGCGCTCTCACTATAGGGAAGACTGGAAAAATAATCCCAAATTGAAATTTTATAAGTTTGTGCTGGAAGGGGAAAGTCAAGAAGAAGGAACTGCTGAAAAAATGCCTTTAGTTTGTAAGCCAATGGAAGAAGAATGCAGCCTAAATATTTAATTTTTTTTTTTATAAAAACATTTTATTTATTTCCTATGTTTTAATCATAATTTTAAAAAACTAGAACCACTTATGTTTCAATTAAAATTTAAATAAAAGCATACAGAAAAGATAAAGACGTTGACTTATTTCCAAAGTGAACAATCTCCATCAATGAGTTCCATAAAGTACAATCTCCATCTTTTTTTTTCTCAATACCGCCACAAAAATAACTTTTTTTTTTCTACAAATTCACAAACTAATACTAAATACTTACCTTAACTGATTGAAACCGCCAAAAAAAAATTATGGTAGTGCACTAAAGTTAAACGTTTTTTTCGTTTTCTCATTTTTTTATAAAACTGGAGATTGTACACTTTGGAATTAGCCCCCTCATCTCTACGATTGTTAAAATGGTTCATATGATAATGACGGATTTTAGGATAATGACCTGCAACTTGAATATTTTGATTAAATTAAATTTTTAATAGTTAATTTTTTAGTTTAAATCGCATGCGAGAGTTATTTAATCGGCTAAAAAACCTATAAGTTTGAATTTTGCTGAAGTATATTAAACTATTTAAAATCAAGATTGGCGTGTTCTGAAATAAAAATGTACAAAAAAACGATCAAAAAACAGGAAATATAAAATAATAATACACTTATTTATTAGACTCGAGAAAAATGAACTTTAAATTATTTTATTATAAACATTACATAACATAAATAATTTATAAAAACTGATGGTGGATATGACCACCTTGATTTTCTACAACAGCCTGTAGCTTTCGGCGCCATAATCCGATAAAATTTGTTAACATTTCTTGGTTAAGATTTTGCCAGCACATTATTATTCTTTCTTTTAATTCCTGAACAGTGTTAACCACCACATCTTTTTAAACCATTCTTTCCAGAACACTCCATACTGTATAATCCATTGGATTGAGATCCGGACTGTTTGGTGGCCAAGACTGAAGTTCTATAAAATCTGGACTGTTCTCTCGTAAATATCTAATGGTACTGATGAAGGAATGTGCACGTGCACCGTCTTGTTGGAATGTATAGTTATCACAAATATATTCGATTTTCGGTAACATATGACATAACATTTCTCGTTGGTAAACTTCAGAGGTTACGTTCTCATCTATAAAAATGATGCTGGTTTTTCTCTTCATGGAAATTCCCACGGAAACCATCACCGGTTCCGAAAATTGCACCCTTTCGGGGGAACTGCACGCAGTATTATGGATCTTTTGCAAGCCTTTCGCCGCTGCAATATTATGTTAAAGCTGTAGGAGATATTTATCAGCTTTAATGTGATTTAATTAGGGAAATCTGTATAGTTGGGCGCTAAATACGATTTTTTACGAAATAATTAAAATTAGAATTGTAAAACAAAAGTCGATTTGTCCATTTTCGACCATTTTTTGACCACTTTTTGACGCAAATGCCATCGCATATAATTTTTTTATCCACAAAATGGCTCTTTATCGCCTTGCATTGATCCTTTGTCTACGTAACTGCAAAATTTGAAATGGTAAATCGTACTCATATTTTTGTATTTCTGCAGCGCGTAAACCCTTTTGAACCGATTTTTAACCGAAATGTAATTTAAATTGCGTATACATAACACATTTTTTTGAAGTCGGACGCGCAGGAAGTTTTTTCTAATACGTAGGCACCATTTCATCTTACTTTAAATTTGACTAGACCTTGTCGCTGATTTTTCACTTTTTGCATGCAATTCTCCCTTAGGAATATCTCTCTTTTTCATATCAGAGGCAAAATATACTCGGTTATTTTGAGGGTTTTTTGGTTGCCGAAGAGTGAATATTTTTTAATTGGTAAACCATATTTTTTCGATATCTCGCCGGCACCTGAATCTTTGTAATAAAAGTTCAAATCTTTCAACACGTTTTTGCTTTACGTCAGCCATTAACTTTTGACAATGAATATTTTTAAAAGGTTTTAATTTTAAGTCATTCTTTATTATCCTGCCTACTGAACCTCTACTAATTCTCGTTGTTTTAGATATTTTTCGACAACTTACCGAATCATAAGCTGGGACATTTTGAATAATGTTTCTCACTTGTTCAAAGTTGGCAAGGCTTCTGGTAGATCTTTTCTTGCCACGTCCAGGCTTTACCCGCACAGAACCATTAGTTAAGCACAAATGCTTTAAAAAGTAACTAATTGTACTAAGCTTCCAATTTTTTCGTGGAAACATAGCCACTAACTTTTTAGCTTCATAATTTAATGTTTCTCTAAGGGACTTTATCAACAATTTATCTTCTGAACTATGAACGGGCATTCTTACAACTTATAAAGATCACAAGAATAATATTTCAAAATCTTAAACAAACTGTCAACATTCACTATCAACCTGTTTTCTTTTGTTTGAAATTTATTCAAGGATCCCTTGATTTTTAGTTGGATTTTGTACCACACAGTTTAATATATTAATGCTTAAAAAGACATCACGCAATATCTAAAACTACGAGAATTACTAGAAAAATAATGAAGCCTAAAAAAGTTCCAATTTAATTTGGACCACAGTGTAGAGATAAACTAGTAAAACTGTGATATGAGTTCAAAAAGGCGGAACAAAATAGCGACCAAATCAGATGCTTAAAAAATCAATACAAAAAATTTTCTTGTTCAATTGACTTCAAAATTTTCACCAAAATTAAATCCGATTTAGGAATAAACTGGTACGAATTCAACATGACGAAATAAACTGGAGGTCTTAAAAAAATCAGTCGAAACTACGTATTCTATTTACTTAAAATTATGTCCAACAATCAAGTGTGACGTAGGTAGAAACATGTAAAATATTGGTACGAATCCAATATGGTGGAACAAAAATAAAAATGTTTAAAAAGACAGTATATGTATTTCTAAATGACTATTATGTGGAACTAAATTGGGTTACACTTCACTTTTGTTAAGAAGGAGAAAGATTCATAACGAGGGAAATTTTCCAATTTTTTTTAGTCTATTGTAAGAGACATCGAAGCTACATTTATTCCTATAATAGTTTAAATTGTACAGGCAAAATGTATTAAAACTTGTTTCAGATCTTTTCTCAGACTTGTGGATAAATGAATGGCAACTAGACCTAAATGATTAGAAAATTGACAATATTGTAAAAACGAATAAAACTGCACCTGTGCGTCGCGTAACTGAAGTACTTTCTTTTAATATAGACTAATATATGTACAGTATCAATTTTATTTTATTTTTTTACATTTTTTGACTTTATTAAATAATATACGGGGGCGCCAAAAAGATAGACAACTGTGATTTTAATTTGTTTTTGATGGAACGTCCAATTTTTCTATTTTAAGGTTAAGGAGCCTATTTAGATTTGTATCTCTCCAAATAAACCAGGGAAACAAAATAATTTTTCTTTTTTGTGAGTTTTAATAGAGGTTTGTCATTTAAAAAGTTTCTTAAATATATTTTTTTGGATTCAATACAGTTTAAAATTACGTACCGAGTACTTCCATTACCAGTCTTGGACAACTTAAAAACAACAAAAACTAGTATGCTAATCTAGAAAAAGGAACTAGAAAACACACATTTTACTTTACATGTATCTAGTATCCTGTAAAAAAAATAAAATCTACTTCTGAATACCGAGGGAAGACACTAACTTATTTATTATTTTTATTACAATTACATATATTAGGACTTTACAAAAATTGTGCAGTATCAATAAAATGTATTCTACTTTTTGATTAACATCAATTTTTACCACACTCAAATTATTTGAGGAGATATTTGCAAATTTGTGAACCCACGTCGGGTTAAGAAGTGCATCTCGTCAAAATATTCATTTTAACGTCACGTCGGCAAGACCTTTCTTAAAAAAGTAACAAAAATTAAAAATCATAAATTTGTACATTTTTCTTTTCCAAACTCGATTTTACCCATTTTCTTGCTCTAAGTAAAAAAATGTAAATCTATGTCTTGTAACAAAACAATGACACACTCGATCTGCCCAATAGCTTTTGTTCTAGCAGGTATCAATATGCAGGTTCGAAGGCTCAAAAGGTAAACATAGCTTATAAGGCTGGCGAGATATAGACGAGTCTTTTGATGTCTCACTTATGAAGTCGGTCTCGCCGTTTAGCCCGTTGGTGGTAACAAATAATGGATACACACATATTAACGTACACATACACCTAGATACTTAAAGAAATGACTTTTCTTAGCATGCGCAGTGGGGTAAAGTGGAACAGCCTATGTACTAAAAAAGCTCTATAGTTTTTAAAAAAAACTAAAGCGGACAACTCGATATCAAAATATAAACTGTAGCTGCAGAATAATCTTATGATTACTCTAAGCTCCAGATCATAGAGTATATGTGGACTGTATCATTAATTACGTAATCAAATATTGAATTTAAATTAATATAAATTATTATATAACCATAATAAATAAAATAAACATATACGGCAATACAAATTGTTGGCTTTCGACCTCAGCCAAAAACAACTGTTTAAATGATTGCCATTACCCGAACCAGGTTTACCTTTTCACTGCAGCGAGAACATGACTGGGAAAAGCATAAAAATGCAGTAGGCGTTGCGCGTATTGCGAAGCGTATGGCGTGAAGTGAGGGCAGCTACCCAATTGGCAACTTAAACAGTACTGCAGTTGGTTTTCCGACAACTTGTCAAGCAGAGCATCTAATGCAGGTATTTTTTATATGTACAGGGTGTTCTAGCGAGGACTGAACAGGGACCTATTTTCGACCTTCCTTGTATTTTGGAAAAATTCAAAATAGCCCATCGATGTATTTTTTCTTGTAGAATCCAAAAATGTCATCGAAAAAATATTTGAACCAGAAACAAAAGAGTTACGCTATGCATCAGGTGTTTTTTAAATGGAATGTATCGTTTTTTATACGATTTTTGGAAAGAGTGTTTTTTTTTATATCCGTTCTGATTAAAAGATTTGATTTTGCGATAGCTGTTTATCAAGGTAAAATGACGTTTGAATGCTTTGTCAATAAAAATTGACATTATTTTAATTATTGTCGAAGTCTTCACCTAAAAAATATATATTTGACTCTGATCGAAATGAAATACTCTTTGGACGAGAGACTACAGATTGTTATGCTATTTTACAAGTGCCAAGAAAATGCAAGAGAAGCAAGAAGAAGATTTATTGCAAATTTTCATAGAAATATATCCATCAATACAATTCTAAGAATAAAAAACCTATTTGAGGAAAATAAAATTTTACATGATAGAAAAAGAAATTCAATAAAAAATAATTATTAAATAATAAAATAAAACTACTAATAACATAAGTTTTCAATGTGACCGCCGTTTTTCTCGAAACAACATCGATAACCCCTTTGTAGCCTTTCTAAAGTTGCTGTTACAATATGATTTTCCTGGTTAAGGCGGTTTATTTCATCGACAATTTTTCCCATGATCTCTTGAATATTTTCGTTTCGTTGTCTGTATACGACGTTCTTCAAATCGCCCCAAAGAAATGAATCCAAAACTGAGAGGTCGGGGCTATTCAAGCATATGTTCCATTTCGCCCTATCCACTCGTTATGGCGCCGATTTAAAAATTGAACCACATCATGCACGGCATGAGGAGGCGCCCCATCATGTTGCCAAATTAAATTCTGATATTCTGCCAATGGTAAGTCTTCCAAAAAACTTTCAATTTCGTTTTCTAAAAACTCATAATATCTGTGCCCATTTAAAGTCCCGTTAAAAATATTGGTCCCAAAATTTTATTGTTTTTTATCCCACTCCAAACATGAATAGAATTCCTCCCTTGAAATTTAATAGTCTGGAACTTTTTTGGATTTTCAACGGCCCAGTGGTGACTATTATGTCTGCTGAATACTCCCGATGTTGTGAAAGTAGCTTCGTCGGTCCACACAATACTTTTGAATAAATCAGGGTCTTCGTTTTCTTACCGAATTACCATTTGGGAAACAAATTGGAAGCGAAGTTCTTTCTGTGCCGGTGTTAGGTGCTGAAGTGGAAGGATACGAAAAGGCCTAAATTTATGAATTTTCAGAGTCCTGTGAACAGTCCCTCGGGTAACTCTTCTGCGCCTTACACCGCCACCGTACCGAACTTCCCGAACTGCATCCGAAATAGATTTGGTTGGATTAACTTGAAAATAATTTATAATGGCCTGGTCTCGATTTCTTCTTCTTTGTATATTTCTTTTTCTATCATGTAAAGTTTTATTTTCCTCAAATAGGTTTTTTATCCTTAGAATTGTATTGATGGATATATTTCTATGAAAATTTGCAATAAATCTTCTTCTTGCATTTTCTTGGCACTTGTAAAATAGCATAACAATCTGTAGTCTCTCGTCCAAAGAGTATTTCATTTCGATCAGAGTCAAATATATATTTTTTAGGTGAAGACTTCGACAATAATTAAAATAATGTCGATTTTTATTCACAAAGCATTCAAACGTCATTTTACCTTGATCGCCTATACCAACCTATCGTATATTTTAAACAGGTGAAGCTAAAATTTTAGTTTGTAAAACATTAAAATGTAATATAAACAGCTATCGCAAAATCAAATCTTTTAATCAGAACGGACATAAAAAAAATCACTCTTTCCAAAAATCGTATAAAAAACGATACATTCCATTTAAAAAACACCTGATGCATAGCGTAACTCTTTTGTTTCTGGTTCAAATATTTTTTCCATGATATTTTTGGATTCTACAAGAAAAAATACATCGATTGGCTATTTTGAATTTTTCCAAAATACAAGGAAGGTCGAAAATAGGTCCCTGTTCAGTCCTCGCTGGAACACCCTGTACAATTTACATTGCCATATATATTAGACATGACCTGTTTATTAAATTTAAAGTAAAGTAAGAAAGAACATTTCTTCACACATTTTCATAAAAATTGAGATAGACAAAACACCTATATTCTAATTTAATCATGGCTTCATCCCAGCTTAAATCCCAATACACGGTCTTTGTGTAGAAGTGCAAAAGGCAATCGGCACTATAGATAGAATCCAATGAACAAAACAATCAGCATGGACTATGGATTCCTCAGTGGAGAAAAGCGAATAGCTGATACATGTCAGCAAAACAAAGCTTTCGGTCGATTTAGTCGATTGTTTGTAGGCCAAACAATGTAGTCAATTTTCAAAAGGTAGCTATAAATAGATCAAAAAGTTTAAAAAACACGCCATTCGCCTAAAAATAAATAATAATAAAAATAGTCAACTGTACTTCTTAATTTTTGAAAGAGATGGAAGTTTATCTAAGTCTTACTTTGACTTTAGGCATGTAAGTTAATTATCAAACAGTTACCAAAGATTAAATTTTGTGCGAAAACCACAAGAATCTACGGTTATCTATCATATTTTTTTAAAGTACAATATATTTAAATTTTATATACAATGTGAATAACCTGCTCTTATTTCCTCAAATTCTTTTTTTATGTAAGTTATAAAGTTAAAGACGCTTAAAAAAATAACTCCAATTTGTAGCCTTAGGTGTACTCCATTTTGTTTTGTTGTTTCTGAATATGTTGTAAGAGAAAAGGCAGCCATAATATAAAGAATAGGCAAATAATTAGAGCTCAATTTTTTTTGCATACCTATGGGTAAATAAAGTGTAAGATGATGTGAAGATACAAGGTTCTACGTCAAATTTCTGTTGACATGATAAACAAAATATAAAGACTCTACCTTTGTGGGTTGTGAAAATTATGTAGAACATCGGATTTGATTTTTTTATTAATGAGTTTTCTGCAGATATTCATAATAAAAATAAATAGCTTTTTTTAATTAATTTAGGTGATTAATTATAATTTTTTTTCCAGATCTAACATAAAAAAATTTTGAAGGCTGTCATTTTTGTCCCATATGCAAACGCAGCAATGCAAATGTGGCAGCCTCGTTGGGGCAATTGTGGTTATCATTATAACCCCAATTAATGTGTTTATAGGAACATTAAAAATTATTAGCCATGGTCCATTTAATATTCCTAAAGCGGAAACTTTAAAAAAGTTAATTAAGCACACAAAACAATTTAAGAATAAAATATTTCCCATAAAGCATCTGATACGGACAGTGAAAACGAGTTTTTTATTTTGATATATTGTATTTGGCGGTTGTGCTGCTCGTTTGAGTTCCTTTTTTCTTTAGAAAACCTTTTTTCGTTGTATTTTTACTTATTTTGGAATGCTTCTAATAAAAACATATCCTAGTTGTGCAATTTTCGTTTTAAACTCTATTTTTGAAACAATTGTTTAAACATTCAGGGAACAGTTGGATATATTCAAAATAATTTCTTAAATATCTCAAGAACTAAAAGAAATTTCAAAATACTATAAAAAGGAAATATTTAGATGTTTTGATATTACAAGCCACCATTGACCAGTCGAAAAATAATGTGGGGTAATTTTGGCAACCGGTCATGATAAAAAAATTGCAAGGCTGGTCCTTTTTATTTAACCTAACCTAACTAAAAAAAGTTATTAGAAAAGTGGTTACAAATTTATAAGATTATACTTTAAAAGATTGATAGAAAAAGCAATTTTTTATGTCGCTATTGTAAGAATGCAAAAACCTGCATCTGTGTGTCTTGTTACAGGAATAACTTTTTTTATAGTAAACACTCTTTAATGTAGAGCCTTATAGATAAAATTACTGTCGCTCAATTAAGTTTTAAGATAATATCAAAAAGTGGAACTAAAAATGTTTTGAAAACGTATATCAAAAAAGTCTCACAGTTTACTCAAAAAAAAAATTGAAAATAAGATCTAGTTGTTTTCCCTATATATCAAAAATAATTATTGTTGACCTAAGTAAAGAATTCTTAGAGACTATTCGATACTTCTTGCTTATAGGAAGAACCGAGCTTATAGGCAGAATCGAGAGAACAAACAATGAAATATCGGCTATTAGTTAGGAATAGTTCTTCCTAATTACAGTGAGTAAGGCTCATTTCATTTGATTTGTTCATAAAAATAGCGAGACAGCAAACCCAGATTCTAATTTAAACCTGACCTCATTCCAGCTTGAATCCCAAGACACGGTCGTTGTATACAAGTGCAAAAGGCAATTGGTCGTATAGACAGAATCGAGATAACAAAATAATCAAATATCGTCTTCGGATTATTGAGAGCTATGTCTCAACGGTTTATATGGAAATGATTCGAAGCAAATGACAATCAGCATAGAACATAGATTACTTCAGTTGATAAGAGCGAATAGCCAATATGTCAGCCGAACAAAGCTTTCGGTCGACTTAGGATTTAACAAGGAGCTTTTGGTCGTTTTTTGAACACTGTTTGTAGAAAATGTAGAAAATGTAGAAAATTTTTGACCGGCATCTATAAGTAAATTACAATAACCCTCCCACCTAAAAATACATAAATAATCAAATTAATTTTGTATCTTTTAAAATGAATGGGAAATAATCTAGTCTTTCTTTGATTATAGGAAAGTAAGTATATTTTCATACAGTCACCAAAAATTAACTATTTAAGTAAGCTATGAAATTAAAAACGTTTAAACAAGAATTCTATTTTGTGAACTTAGATTTGGTCTACTTTGTTTAGTTGTTTTTGAAGATATTGTAAGAAAGATCGGAGCTATAGTTGTTACTATAATACGTTGAATTTTATAGCTAAAACTCAAATCTTTTTACATGCCTGTGGATAAATGAATTGTAACTAAACCTGTGACTGGAAAACTGGTAAGGAAAATTATTAGGTTATATTTTAAATTATTAATAGAGAAAGCAATTTTTGTCGTTATTGTAAAAATGGATAAAGCTACATCTGTGTCTTGGTACTAAAATATTTTTTAATCGTGCATATTCTTTAATATAGCCTAGTTGATAAAATTACTGTTGCTTCATTTAGTTATAAGATAATATTAAAAATAAAAACAATCGTAAGACAGTATGTTTCTAACATAGAACTAAAATGATTTAAAAAGTTGCATCACAAGCTCCACAGTTTACACAAAAGAAAATTCAAAACAAGAGTTAGTTGCTGCCCCTATATACCAAATTTAATTATTGTTGACCTAACTGTAGAATATTTAGTTATTAATCGATACTTCTAGCTTAAAGGTAGAATCAAGCTTTTAGGTAGAATCGAGAGAACAAATAATGAAATATTGGCTATTAATTTGTAACAATTATTCTTAATCATAGGGAGCAAAGCTCATTTATTTCGAATTATTCATAAAAATAGAGAGATAGGCAGGAAACCTACATTCTAATTTAAACCTGATTTCATACCAGTTTGAATCCCAAGACTCGCCTTTTGTGTACAAATGCAAAAGGCAATTGGCAGTATAGGCAAATAGATAACAAAATAATTAAATATCGGTTTCGGATTATTGAGAGCTATGTCTCCGGTCTTTCGTGGAGAGCGAGACATGACATGAACGGTTTATATGAAAATGAGTCGAAGCAAATGACAATCAGCATATAGCATAGATAACTTCAGTTGAGACGAGCGAATAGCCGATACATGTCAGCAGAACAAAGCTTTCGCTCGATTTAGGAATTAACAAACGGTCTGTGCTTGTTTTTAGAAAATTATTTATAGGCTAATAAATGTAGTCAATTTATCGTATCTTAAACTATAAAAATTCATAGAAACATGCATAAATGTTGATATTAAACAAGTATTAATCATCAGGTAAGGGGCAAGAAAAATAAAAATAACACTGGGAAGTCAGCATGTTTAATTTGAAGGGCAGCCCAAACGGCTGGTTTTATGAAAAAATGTAACGTAAACAAATATATAGAGAACTACATTCTCTACCCAACCAATTATCGGTATCTTGAATAGTTTAAACATGAAAGATTAAAAAGTAATATAATAGAATGCTCATTTCCAACGAATTTTAATTTAGCCTGCTGTGCCACAGATTGATCGTGGACAAGAGTCTTTGATCATCTACAGGACATTACAATTAAATCGAACTATGTGAACATTATTTTAAATTGTTTGTTGTAATCAACCGTCGCATAGCATCTATCAGTCATATCCGATCAAGTACGACCAAGCGTCACCAACCTGTTTAAAATTTAGGGATATTTATTTTTTAGTGGACGCTCGATGGTTCTCATAGCAACTATGAAAACTCAATAGTATTTTACAATTTACGAATGAATCATTCTGATGTCAACATTTAAAATATCGTAAGGAAGATTACTAATGGTTTAGCAAATTGTTCAGAATGTTATTTTGCAACTGATTTTTTTATCTAAAACTCAATATCTTAACACTTTATAGTAAGTAAAGCCGTTGGTTCATTAATAATTATTTTTTTACCATAAAAGTATGAAGTTGTTATGTTATTTTTAGTTGCTGTAGACAACAGTCTCCGGAAATATAACGAAAAGTAGTTGACTTTGTTTGATGTCACATTTCTCGATCAAGGGAAGTCCCACCCATATCCCGCTACTGCTGTTTAAAGGAATGATTCTAAGCTCCAAAGCTAATTGATTTCTTATTAACTGTCAATTATACAGGGTGCTAAAAAGAGTCTTGCAAAATTGTTAAAGTTTACGTAAAGACTACAGCTCAATTAATCTATGATGCTTTTCTTGACATGCCCTTTGGTTTTCTATGATCATACCCACAGACATTACTAAAATTTTGACCTCCCCTCATTTCTTTAAAAAAAAAACTCTATCTCTGAATGTCTCCAAAACCAAACAAAGCGCGAAACGCGCGTCCAGACCGTAACAAGTTGTGGTATAGTATGGTTACATCTCTTGCATTTTGATCTATCTTCCACCACAGGTTCTAGTGTTAGGACCAAACTAATGGTGTTTTCAAAAAGAGAGAGAATTGAAACTGCGCATTGGAGAGAGCGATGTCGAAGATAGGGAGAGCGATGTCGAAGAAGTGTCGTCTTTTAAGCATAAATGGTCGATGTGACATAAAAAGAGAAATTTGATCACGAATCGAACAGGCAAGGAAAACTTTCATAAATATGAAAAATTTTTTCACCAGAACAGACATCAACTTGTAACTCAAAATGCGGTTGATAAAATGTTTTGGACACTCAAAGTAACCAATGTGGAGGTCGTAAGAAGAATGAACAAAGAAAAAGAACTGTTACACACTCTCGAAAAACGAAAAATATTGAATCTAGAGACATTATAAGAGGCTAGAACTAGGAGAGATTAAGACTTATTATAAAAGGAAAAGTTCAGGGAAAAAGATCGATTGGAAGACGCCAGAACTCCTGGCTAAAGGATCTGCGTAGGTGGCTTGGATGCAAATCAACAGACATGTTTCATGCAGCTGTTTCTAGAAGTTGGATAGCCATTTCGATTGCCAATGTTTATTAGGAGAAGGCGGATCAAGAAGAAGATTCGAGTTTTACGTCAACCGTTAATCTAAAAAAATTGTATCTATTTTCAAAAATTCGGTAAAACTCCTTCATCCGGAGCTTTCCTCGTTATGCATCTTTTCTTTTATTAGGAATATTTGAGCTCCGCTCGTAGTCATTTAGTAACAAATGTATACTGTATTTTCATTTATTTTTATTGGGCGCCATGTTCGTTTCGTACCAATTTTTCACCAGTTTATTCCTATATCACATTTAATTTTTTTACAAAATTTGAAGTCTGATAAATAAAAAGATTGTTTTACGAAAAAATTTAAATGCCATATTTAGCCGTAATTTTATTTCGCCATCTTGAATTCGTACCATAATTTCACCATGTTATCTCTGTCACACTTAATGCTTGTATATAATTTGAAATTAATTTAATAATTTATTTTTTAGGCCGCCATCTTGTTTTACCCTCTTGGATTCATACCAGAATATTACTAGTTCATTTCTATGTAACATTTGATTTTTGTGTAACATTTAAAGTCAATTGGGTAAGTAGCTTTTAGCTACGCCGCGAATTGACAGACATAACGACGCAATTGAGAAAACATATTTTTGATATGTAAAAACCTGGAAGGGTGATTTTTTCAAGATACAAAAATTTTATTTGTCCGTCATTTGAATTCATACATTTACCTGTTCATCTCTATACACAACAAATAATTCTTGTACAAAATTTGAAATCAATCTATTAAGTAGTTTTTTTTTTAGGTTGAATGTTTGAATAATAATAATAATCCACCATTTTGTTTTGCCATCTTCAACTTGTGCCAAAATTTTACCAGATGATTCCTAAGTAATATTTAATTTTTGTTCAAAATTTGAGGTAAATTGGATAAGAAGTCTTTTAGTAATACTTTTTTCAAATTTATCTAGGCCGTTATTGTGTTTCGTTATATTGGATTTTTGCAAAAATGTCACCAAGTCATCCCCAAGTGACCTTAATTTTTGACTAAAATTTGAAGTCAATCGGGTAATTAGTTTTTTAGCTGTGCCGTGAATAGACAAAGAGACAGACTGACCAACCGACGGAATCGAGAAGAGAAAAAGTTTTTCGACATCTTTTTGAAACATAAAGATATGAAAAAATTTCAGAGAAAGATTTTCTTTCATAAATACTATGCTACAACATTACTTTTATTTAATTATAAAAGAATGCTTTGAAAATAACACAAAAAACTAATATTATTTGAGGCGTGTCATATCAAAAGTGACAATCTCCACTTTTGGCAAAAAATGAGTTATGTGGATGTACCTTTAGCTTAACAACTTTCCTATCAAATAAAGATATGTATTTGCATCATAACTGGCAAAATCCCCTATAAAATACCTTTGAAAAACTAACATTCGCTGCAAAACTATCAATCTCCATGGTGTATCTGCTGCAAAGTGAACAATATCCATCCTGACCAATAAAAATCAATATTCGGATGTCATCTGATTCCAATACGTCAGTCAGCCGTTTGTTTTCGTAATGGTTTCTACGCGTGTTGTGTCGGTTTAGAATGGAAAACTAGTGTTTAAAAAAGCAGATTTATAAAAGAAGTATACATTCTTGTTCTTACTCTTTGCGTACAAGTGATTATGAAAACACATCCAACAGAAGTAGCAGAAGAGCGAGCCAGAAAACGACCTTCTAATCGAAAAAAATGGAAGAGAACTTTACAAAAAGAAGCAAGGTATGTCAGAATTATTATCACGACACGATATTAAAGAAAGATTTACTTTTTATTTTAAGACTAGGCTAAGTCTTGAATAACAATCTATACAAAAAAATGACTGTCGGGATTTTGGATATTATATAAATTTAATTAATCTTGAATTTTATCATTTTGGCATAACAAAAACATTCCCAAAGTAAAACAGGTTTCTTAGGACCACTTACGGAACTGACAAAAACAGTATTAACTGGTCTAGAAAGTGTCTACATCACAGGCGTATCGCAAATATTTTTTAACACGGGTGTTGAAATAGTTATTTACCTACCTAACAAATGTGCATGATGCAGCAGTTGCATGCTGCGCGAAGCCGAGTTCGGATATGCCACCGAGCATGGAAAAGTCACTTTTCGCACATATTAGATAAAACATTTTTCCTACTTGCGTAGATAGACTAGTTTTTATTATTGTTTTGTATTTTTTGGGTAAAAAAAGAAAATGTTGGTATAAATACCTTCGGGAAAATACATAGGGTTCTTTAGAGAGCTGATAAAAGAAATTACGCACGGCTTTGTGAAAGTTTAGCTTTCTGGTCGCAAATTCGTGCGTAAAAGGTGTTTTTCGGCACGCAAGTAAGAAAATGTTTTTGGACCTGACAATCTTGTTTCAATGTCACAGCTGACATAACGGGTGTCAAAGTAACGATAACTTTGTTTGTAACACTTATTTTGTGATATATTATTAGTGTCGAAATAGGAAAAACCTACATAGGATTTTTTAGTATTACTCATGCATCATAAATGACACCATTTGTATTTTTATGAGATCTGGTGGGCGTATAATGATGCACGAGTTATCCTAAAAAAACTAATGTAGTTTTCTTTTTTGTAGGTATAAGGCAACTGGTCTGCCAGTAAGTCCAACCTGCAATCATCATTCTGGGTCGTTCGAGTGTCGAAATCTAACCATGAGAGACTTAAAACTTTTCCATGCAAAATTTTATTCGGTTTACGACAAAATGAAGCAAGATGCGTTAATTTTGAAGTTTACGCAAATAATGCCAATAAAAAGACGCCGCCCAAAAAATGAGTCACACTCCAAAAAACAGTTTCAAACAAAATATTTTATCAGCAACAGTGATGGTACTTCAATTCCCGTTTGCCAAGCAGCATTCTTAAATGTGCTGAATATTAAAAGATGTCGAGTTCAGCGTGTGTTGGAGAATTTCCAGAAGACCGGCCATGCTCCTAAAGAAAATCGGGGTGGTGATCATAAATCTATTGCTTACAAGGAGAAAAAACTCGCTGTAATTGGTTTTTTAAAAACCCTCAAATGTGATGGTTCACATTACTGTCGAAGTTCTTCTGCCCGACAGTATCTAAGTTCCGAACTAAGTATTAATAAACTTTTAAAAATGTATAACTGTCAGGCACCAGATCAACTTAAAGTGGAACGCACGTTCTTTTGGAATATTTTTAGCACAAAATTTAACCTTGGATTTGGACATCCTATCACTGACGCTTGCTCTACGTGTATTCAACTTAGTTTAAAAATAAAAAGTGAATCTGATGTAACTCAGAAGTCTAAACTTATGGCAGAAAAGCAGATACATAAACTTAGATCTAAAGCATTTTTTGACTGGGCTAAGGAAAAGAGAGATGATCTAGTAACGTTCTGCTTTGACTGTAAAAAAAACCTACCCCTTCCTAAAATACCGGATCAAATTTGTTATTACAGCCGACAACTATACATGTATAATTTTACGATTGTAAACGGTTGTTCAAAGGATCGGCTTAATAAAGAAAATACCTTTTGCTACGTTTGGACTGAAGACGAGCATAAAAAAGGCTCTAATGAAATTGCATCGGCCTTGTATCATCGATTAGAAAATACAAATTTCCAGGACAAGAAAGTGTTACGATTAATCGCTGACGGCTGTGGAGGCCAAAATAAGAATGTAACTGTTATTGCCACATGTTCTTTTTGGCTAATGCAAAAAGTACCCAATAATATTGAAGTTATAGAGCTCGTATTTCCGGTACCTGGGCATTCGTTTATACCGCCTGACCGAGTGTTTGGAAACATTAAGAAGAAAATTAGGAAGTTCCAGAATATTGTCAATCCAGATGAGTACAAAAATATAATATCTGAGCATGGAACCATTATAGAATTAGGTACAGACTGTAACGTAATGGATTTTAGGCAAGCAGCCAACACCATTATTAAATCGCCAGATTCGCTACATTTCAAAATAACCGAATGTAAAAGATTTTATATACGCAAAAGCATTAGAACCAACACGATTTTGGTTAGGGGAAAACCTGTTTATCGGCATAACATGAATGAATACAAATCAGTTACAAAGAAAAATAGAAGTATGGATAATTTTTGTCCTACTATTCTACCAAAATATGCT
The DNA here is from genome assembly GCA_030620095.1 of Kuschelorhynchus macadamiae. NCBI lineage: Eukaryota > Metazoa > Arthropoda > Insecta > Coleoptera > Curculionidae > Kuschelorhynchus > Kuschelorhynchus macadamiae. Next base: position 97,776 of record JAUTXW010002794.1, read on the forward strand.
GTAAACGTGAAAACAGAAAAAATAAGCGACGTCAAAGTTTTGCTAGAAAAACATTTCGGGCAAGATCGGAAACAGAATCAGGAACTTAGTTATTTTAAAAAATTTTTTGAAAGGAGTAATGTGGGAGAAAGAGCTGAAGAAGGAAATGATTTATTGTGTGAACCCACGCAAATTTTTCCAGAACTTGTCATTTAAAGTGTTTTTCTATTTTGTATTTTTAATGTCTGTGTCGTTTCTAATGTTAAAATATTTGAAATAAAATATTTCCTATGTTGCAAAATTACCTATTTATTTTGTATATATTTGTATTGTCATGGTAAACACACAGATATAATGTGTGGTACCAAACAGATAACTGAAATAAACATATGCTGCAAAATTAACAATCTCCATACATAGTTACTTCAAAATTAGCAATATCCAGATAGTTATATCAAAGACATCAATCTCCATTATACAAAGTTGATTTTTATTATTTTTTTTCAGTCTATACGAAACTTTTTGTTAATTACATGCCTTAATATCTTATTCATAAAGGTAAGTAACTATTATGTTTTCTAAAAATTAATTTTGTTTTGTGACAATCATTTTTTCCATTTTTCTCAAAATGCGTTAAGTGGGAGATTGCCACTTTTGATATGATACGCCTCATTTAATGGTAAATATATCGATAACGTATTTGTGACAAAACGTATTTTTCATTATAATTTGTGGGATCTGCACAAAGAAAACTGCCTTTTTCGTTGTTAAAGTTCACATAACCTCAGATTCAAACAATAATATTATAATAATATTATTTAGTTTTGTAATAGTATGGAATATCGCGTTACACAAATCTATTATTGAGTTCTTTCTCATTGCCTTTCACGGTCAAGGTCCCCAGCTCGTTTCTTAGTGAAACCTTTTGATTAAAACAATACATTTAATATTAAATAATTACGAAATTGTAGTGGCGAATTCATGGTTTAAAACTATTTTTTGGGTATTTCGCTTTAAACAAAATTTTAAAATTAAAACAAATTATTTACCTAATAAAATCAATAGGCAGTTTTAAGTTCTGGGTCCACTATGAATGTACCCTAGGAGCGACACTGAAAAATATTTGTATCCTGGACGTTTCGGGGGAAAGTCTACCCCCGTCTTCAGCTTGCAGAATGGCTAATCTCTGACAAAATGTCAATTTAAAAGTGTTGTTTTTAATTGTTAGAATAAGGTGAGAAATATGTGTAGCTAGAGTATGTTCATTTTAATTTATTGTATTTTTTAGCCATTCTGGTTATATTTCTAATACTAAACATAAGAAATATTCTGCTTTTAGTTTTTATTGGGTAATTTGCTGAAGAAGGGGATAGACTTTCCCCCGAAACGTCCAGGAAACAAACATTTTTCAGTGACGTTCCTCGGTTACCTTTATAGTGGACCCAGAACTTAAGACTGGCTATTGATTTTATCAGGTAAATAACTTATTTTAATTTTAAAATTTTGGCTAAGACAAAATCCCCAAAAAATAGTTTTAAACATAATAATAGGCGGTTGCGTGCTGCACTCAGCACCTCTCAGTTTGAGTCATTCGTATCCGAAGATAAACTGTACGTCCCATATATCTGTACAAATAACCACAAAAAGACACACAGCGTTAGTATGTGCGATATCCAGCAGTGGCTGAAAAGGCTAATAAAGATGATTACTTTTGTGAATTTGATGATAATTGATTTAAATATTAATTTTTTTTAGAAAATTCATGTCCTTTATCAACCTAAAATGTTTTTTTGGTATTATTCTTATACTTTAGGCATATTTAATATTCTAGGTTTCTATTAATTACACAACACCCAATACATCTAACTAACGCTTAACAGATTAGCGATATCTACGAATACTTTTTTCAATTTTGACTGGTCATGAAACATTTAAATCGGAGGAACATGTACACGTTTTTATTTTAAATCTAGGTACTAAAGGGTGTTCCTATAACAAGCATGTAATTCATATTTTGCGCTGTTTCAACTGAATTACTGAAAACCCGCTTACAAACGAAAATTGAATTATTTTGTTCATCCTACAGCCATTTGAAAAATTTTGTTTTCCAGGCAATATTGATAATCGGATAAAACTGGATTTACTAGATTAAAAAAAATTGAAAGCATTTGCTGATTAATAACGAGCAGGTGATACCGAAATAATATCAAGTAGTGGAAATTTTCAATACGTATAATTTCATGAACGTCTTTCAATTGAATCATCTCTCTTAACACCATTAAATAAAAAAAATCCGGCAAATTCAAGTCTGCAAAGTTGCCTCGTCCTTTAGTTCTCTATATAGAACTAACGTAATATACAGAGGTTTGTATTTAAAAATGTTGAGAAAACTGAATATACACAAAATTTGGCAACCCTGCATTATTTTTCTATATTAAGAGTTGGTTACTAGATACTAAGTAAGATACACTTTTATAGTTTTATGCTCAGGCAGAGTTTCAAAATGTACCAAAATATCTTCTATGTACCTGCCTAAAAATGTATCAAATAATGCAAAGCTGCAGCACTGGTCACCAATTTAAAAAAAAATAGTTTAGGTATTAATGTAATAAACCTAAATCCTTCCCTTATAGGTTATCCTTTTATAGTGGTACTCTCTGTTTGTCTAATACAAAAGTCGTCCAGACAGATCCCTGGGCGTGAAGTGTGTATCCCTTCTTTTTACATGTTCAGGTTTTTTAATTATTTTAAATTTGTTTTTTGTTTCCTTCCTTTATTTATGTGGTCTTAAATTAAATTAAATTGATTTAAGTACTTACGGTCCTTTTAAAAAGGTATAAATACAATTTCGCGGCTAAAACACAAAAAGAAAACCTTTGTATTCAACTTCTCGCTCCATCTCGTATATTTTCTGTGATAATGTGTTTTTCCAATAAAAAGAGAAAAAGAGGGTGACCCTGCATATTTTTGTGTACCAAAATCCATATATATATATATATATATATATATATATATATATATATATATATATATATATATATATATATATACATAAATCAGAAACCGTAAGAGTTAGAAGTAAGTTTAAACGGGGAATGTTTTAGACAATTATATTTGTAAAACCAAAAAAGACGGAATCTTGAGCAAAACGGCGTTTACAAACATAATTATCTAAAACATTATTATATATATATATATATATATATATATATATATATATATATATATATATATATATATATATATATATATATATATATATGTATATATCGGAAACCGTAAGTGATAGAAGAAAGATTAAATGGGGAATGTGTTAGACAATTATGTTTGTAAAGGCCGTTTTGCTCAAGATTCTATCTTTTTTGGTTTTTGTGATATTTTGAAAAAACCAAAAAACTGCATTTTCGAAAACTCCTCATAATTTCTTTATTTTTCAAAATATTTCTAATCTGTAAAAACATTATTGGGGCAACTTTTTACGTAAAATACGTCTGTTTAGTCTGATTTTATTTGCAACGCTTCGGTTTTTCGAACCATCTTCAACTTTGCATTTTCTTATAACCAGTATATTCGATTTTACCAGTTTCTGAAATAGTATTCTTTTAGTTTTTCAGCGATGTATCATACTTTATAACTAAGTTATTAATAAGATGTAAAAGTGCGCATTGAAAATTAATAAATATTTTTTTGAATTATCCAAATAAGAAAATAAAAACTAATAGAGTTAAATAGCAATATTTTTAATTCAACGTTAAATGGTATTTTTTTAGCTTTTCAGCGATGTATCACACTTGACAATAAAGTTATTATTAAGGCGAATAAGTGCATAATTGAAAATTAATAAGTTTTTTCTTAATTGTTCAAATAAGAAATGAAAAATGAATTGGGCTAAATAGCAAATACAAAAATATTTTAAATAAAAATTCAATTTCATCGACAAGAAGAAGCGAAACGGAACTTCAGATCTGAAGTCAACCGTCTATGACGTATTACAAGTAACAAAATACAAACTAAAGAAAAGCTACCTACCTACTCAGTGACATTACCTACATAATATTATGATTAAAACTGTTGACCGTTTTCTTCAATGCACTGGATGCATTTCTTCGTCATTGATCTGATTACCAGCTGAATGATATTTCTATTGATATTTTCAAAAATAATTCGAGTCGCTGCTCAAGAACTTGCCTATTTTCAGGAGGGTCAAATTCGTATATCTCAATTTTCACATATTCCCATAAATAGGTATCTAATGGCGTGATATCCGGGATCTAGTAGACCAGGGTACAGGACCACGACTGGATATTACTTTTTCACCAAAGCTTTCCGTTAAATAGGTTTGTACATCCCAGGTATTATGCGTAGGGCAACCGTCTTGTTGAAACTGTAAGTTGTTAAATTGATCATTTAAGAAAACTTCTCGAATGGCAGAAACTATTTGGTTCTGCAACATGACGAAGTATCTTGGACCTGTCACTGTCTGATCATAAATAAACAATTTAAATGAGTTAATACCAATGTCATTTATTGAATTTATTTCGGGTACAGTTTCCAAATTAAACTTACTAATTAACCCGCTCCACACATTAAGACCATATTGCACTTGCAGTCTTTGTGGCTCGCGTAGTTGCGGATTTTCAGTAGCCTAATAATTCTAATAATTCTTTTTATTAAAAACTCCACATGGTAAAATAAGTCTTATCTCACCAAAGAACTTTATTAAAAAAAGCGATATTTCGACATCTATAGATATGTCCTAACACTGGAACTTGTGGTGGAAGATAGATCAAAATACAAGAGTTCTAACTACACTACACCACAACTTGTTACGTTCTGGCAGATGATATAAACTAAAGTAACTTATCTTAACCGAGACTATTTATAGGTAAATGTGGTCACACTTGGTTGCACCCGACTGCACCGTTGTCAAGTAAACAATAGAGGGGACTATAGGGAATAGGCCCTCTGTCTTTATTTAGTGCTTTCTTACCGCATTTAACTATTTCTATACTCTCAAATGTATCCAATAATCTATTATTAGATACATTTTTAATCAAATTAAGAATATAATGGATAAAACAGAAAATTTGGACACTTTCTTAGAAACATTAAACAATAAATATCCTTCCATTAATTTTACGTACGAAGAGGAGAACAATGGGCTATTACCTTTTCTCGACACGTTAGTTATTAGAAATAACGATAAATTAGAATTTGATATTTATAGGAAATTTACTAATACTGATAGATATATAACATCCGACTCATTTCATTGCCGTCAACACAAAATGGCAGCATTCCATTTCTTAACTCACAGGTTAGTCAATTTTCTACTAAGTAAAGAACGTTTTAACAATGAAATGAATCGGATTAAAAATATAGCTAAAAGTAATGGATATAATGATAATTTTGTACATAAACTAGTAAACAGATATAAGCATAAGAAAATGTTAAAAGATGCCACTACTCTTCAAATACCTGAGGGTTCCAATAAATTCATAGTAATCCCATATGATCCCAGATATACGAGAGTTCTAGAAAAAGTATTTAAAAACGTAGGTTTTAGAGTACCCTACAAAACGGAGAATAGTTTGAAAAATCTCCTTGGAAACCCCAAAGACAAAGTCGACTTGAGGGAGAGGAGTGGCATCTATGAAATTAGCTATAATGACTGCGATCTAAAATATGTTGGGCAAACTAAACGCTCCATAAACATTCGTTTTAAAGAACACATGGCACATTTAAGATACGGAAGAACAGAAAAGTCAAGCGTTGCCCAACATGCTTTGGAAAACAATCACCGAATAGGAATAAATAATCTTAAGTTGATTAAAAATGTATCTAATAATAGATTATTGGATGCATTTGAGAGTATAGAAATAGTTAAATGTGGTAAGAAAGCACTAAATAAAGACAAAGGGCCTATTCCCTATAGTCCCCTCTATAGTTTACTTGACAACGGTTTGCAACTTAACCACATTTACCTATAAATAGTCTCGGTTAGGATAAGTTTCTTTAGTTTATATCATCTGCTGATGATGCTAACTTGATTAGCGAAACGCGCGTCCAGAACGTAACAAGTTGTGGTGTAGTGTGGTTAGAACTCTTGTATTTTGATCTATAGATATAACAATTGCAAAACACAATTCTTCTTTCGAAATCACCTGCTTGAAGTCCTTGTACAATTGTTGGCTTGTAAGGATGGTATTTCGTTACTTTTAAAACGTCATGAATATTTGACTTCGGAATGTCAAGTTCCGTTTGCTTCTTCTTGTAGATAAAGGCGGATTCCCATTAAAATATTCTCGGATTTGCCTATTGCGTTCCTCGTGTTTTTCGTACTTCTTGGTGTGCGTCTTATTAAATCTGCCAAACGCAAGCAAGTTTCGAATCAGCGTTTTAAAATAAGTTCTGCCTGGCTGTCGTCTTTCGGGGTCAAAATATACATCCATAGCTCTATTGGCATTTCTTTCGTTTTTAATATAACACACTAACATATCGAACATTTCTTCATTAGAAAATTTTAACGCCATTGTAAAGCGTATTAAAAAGGGTACTGAATAAAACTTCAAAGACAAATGACAGATTATAAAAATTCATTTATTTCAAACGCAAAGCTTACTTGACCCAATCGGTTAAATTAGCGTTATTTACGGATGTTAATTTGAACATTGAACATGTGCACGTAGTATGAATGCTATTGAGTGGTTCTTACTGATTTCCTATAAAATTTAATGTCGAATTAAAAAAATATTGCTATTTAACCCTATTAGTTTTTAATTTCTTATTTGGATAATTTAAAAAATGTTTATTAGTTTGAATGCCCACTTTTTACATTTTAATAATAACTTAGTTTTAAAGTGTGATACATCGCTGAAAAGCTAAAAAAATGCTCTTTGGAAACTGTTAAATTCGAATATATTGGCCATAAGAAAATCTGAAGTTGATGATGGTTTCCGCAAATATATATATATATATATATATATATATATATATATATATATATATAGATATATGTATGTATATATATATATATATATATATATATATATATATATTTATTTATATATATATTTATATATATATATATATATGTATATATATATTTATATATATATATATATATACATATATATACATATATATGTATATATATTTATATATATATATATATATATATATATATATATATATATATATATATATATATATATATATATATATATATATATATATATATATATATATATATATATATATATATATATATATATATATATATATATTGTTTGGTTATAAAACACTTGCAGTGCGGAGACTACAAAGAGTTAATAAAGTAACCAGGATGAAGTCAATAACAAGCAAGAAAGAGAAAATTTAAAAACTGTGGCATTGAAGATGCTGAATAAAATAGAATAAGAAGACAAAAAACTTGGAGATCGAATTGCATAGCGGTTTTTAAAAGATTATAATGAAGTTAAATAAATTATATGTATTTAATACCACTGCTTAAAAACAAATCTCTACAAACGGGTTTACCAAAACAAGCTTATAAAACCAATATACCAATAAACCAACTATACATATTTAGGGTATTATTTATAGACTTTCCACAGTGTGTCCATAGAACCCATTACGCCTTTTTTAGAATTGATTTATGGTAGAATTATAATGAAGGTAAATTAAATCGTATTTTTCATAAAGAATGTAGTTTCACCACAGTGATGTCGTGTAGTGTATATGTTAAATAAGAAGTCTGGCTACTATTCGCAGTCAGCCCGAAGTCTGCGAACAGAGACAAAGACGTTATTTTATTATCCCAACGAATAACAGCATCCCCGGAAGGTACCGCCGAGTCTCGAACAGATGCTTTTTGATCGGGAGTAAAGCGCTCTTACAATTGCGCCACCGAGAACTCTATTAGTTTTCACAAAAAGCATTTTCTTCAAATAAAGCACCGTGTTAATTCCTTTTATGGAATTTAATTTTCAAGCTTTAAAGCAAAATATAGGTTTTATTTTTCTCTAGGGTGAATTTTTGTCTTTCAGTATTAATTTTAATAAAAATGTTATAAAAGCCTACATCTTTTATTATTAAAATTGTATTACGTGTCTATTTTCTCTCTTACGATGTTCCCACATTGAAGGCTTGCCTATCCACTTACACAGTTGTAATATACTCATCTAAAAATGCTCTGTTAACATAGAGTTAAGTGGTCAAGAATTTAATATACATTTTAAGGTTTAATTTTCTGGAGTCAGCAATTACAGCAAAATATCCTTTTAAAATGAACTTTTAGCAAAAATTTATACTTTATATCCTGAACAGCTAATTTTCTCATAAATATACTTCATATTTGTGGTTTCGCTTGAATAATTTTTTCCTTTTTATTCATAAATGAATTATTCAAACTTCCTATATGTCGCGTAATATATCATATAATTATGAAACTTTATCCCAATTAAACTAACACAGAGTTGGCTATATATGTTTGGAACGCTGATAATAGAAAACAAAAAACAACTAGTTTAGTAGCGCCCTGTCCTTTACAGGTTAGCCAAACACACACTTCTTTAGGGTACATTTAACCGCTTATAACAAAAGGGTTCACTTTGCCACGGGCATTCCCTAAAAACCGACACAAAACGATTCGAGACTAGTAGATCGACCTTAGAATTGTTCGGCTGACACATTTTGGCCACTCGGGCTTTCCTGGGGAACGTTTTCTATAGTTCCCCAATTGTCATGTGTTTGATCTAATTTCTAAAGCAGGCCAAATCTTCTCCTTTAGCAGATGCTAAAATAGATCATTGTGCTGTTTTGTTAATGATCTGTATTTTAGTTCCGGTTATGTTTTTGCTTATGTAAAAAGGGCTAAAAGCTAAAATATTATATTTCAATTGTTATTGTGTCAGTTACCTTTTTTTACCGTTTGTATACTGGTAGCTTTTAAAATCTTTTGTTTTGGTTTTTTAATGTTTAAATAAATTTTGATATACTGAATTTTAAAGTCGTTTTTCCAGTTAGCTATTCAAGATATTTAGATGTTTTCATTTTTTACATTGCACATCAATTTTTGATGTGAAGAATTTACCTGTTAGTATAGGTTCTGTTAATATATTCAGTGTCAACGAATTGACTTCGGAAGAAGAAAAACTTTGCTATATTTGGATTTAGGATAAAAAGTTATTGTTTACAAACTTCCACTTAGGCTAAAATGCTATAACATATACACTTATACACTTTTCTAATTTATTATACATGGTCCTGGAAAGCCTGCTTAATTTATAAAATGTCACTTGGAACCACACTTTTTTTTTAAATTATATTATTTATTCAATATAATAAATAACGATTTGAAATTTATCAATTAATGAATAATAAAAAGAATCACAAAATTGCGTAAGTAAATTACTCAAAAGTAGCTTCACACTTTCCACTTTTCTGTTGGGAATTTCATGAATTTTAATATTTTCAATGGTTTCACGAATTTGGTCATTTAAAAAAGTTATTATTAAGAGGATTCGCATATATTTTTAACATTAAATATCCCTAAACATAAAGCTCCATCGTAATATCAAGACCATGTGGTGGCCTTATCGACAGATTAATATTCAGGAGTATGTTTATTTAACCATTCCCGACAATAACTGTAGCGTGTTCTATTTGTTGGCAAAATGCTTTTTGTCGGGTATTTAGATCTATACTTACTATCTAAGTAGTCTAGCTCCATAATTTTCAATTTTTTCTCATATTTCCGTTAAAAGCCTCACCAAACATTAACTTGCTTAGAAAATCCTAAAATTAATATAAAAATTTGGTTTTTCCATACTGCAGAAATGTTCATTTTGTAATTTAACTTTGTGGAAAGGTTTTCTCAAAAAATATAATATTTTTAAAATATTTTGAAGGTGTTTACCGAACCATAAACAAAAATGTACTCTTTTGGCATTGCAACTTTTTTGCAGTGTGTGGATAAATTAAGGATTGTGAGATTTTGTATTATGTTTTTGCTATATAGATCATCTGCAAATCTAATTTACCAACATTGCTAATTTTAGGTGCTCTCTGTCACAGATATTTTGCTGATGAGCTGAATTCATTTCGATGGCTGCAACAGCATTTTATTCTTCGCTTAAATAATTTTTTTTGTGTATATTTGTAGTACGCTGCTGGTTCATACATATTTTCAAACTATTGGATTACGATCTTTCGTCTGTCAGTGATATTTCAGGCCACTTTTCACGAAATCAACACCCTTAAGTGTGAAATATCTTTTCCAAAATGATATTATTGAACCATACAATATTTTTGTTACACTATTTAGTATTTTAACATAAGTATTTGAAGGGAGCTGATGGAAATATAATATTTTTCTAACAAAAACCTCGGAAGATGAGGAACTTCTTTATTTGTGGAATAAGGATAGAAAATCATTCCTTACAAAAGTAGCTGCTTAGCCTCATGAAACAAGCGCATAATTTAAAAAACGCACTTAGAAAGCCACAATTATTAAATTAGGTAATGAACCCATTTAACACCTTCTAAAACAGTAATCTTTATTTAATATAACATCAATTATATTATTATTATTATTATTATTATTATTATTCATCTTTTATTATTATTATTATTATTTTCTCAACTTGTTGTCTCATAGTATTTCTGTGGTTGTATTTTATACTGACGGGATTATATCAAGTCAGTACAAAAAAAAAATAAATAAAAATGGAAAAAAAAACATCTATTGTGTATAAAGAAATGATCTAACGATGCTAGATGTTTTCAATATGTCCGATTTCTGGGTGTTCCTGTGAATGTCTGTATTAAGTCCTAATTGAGCCAAATGCGGTGGAAACGTTGTTGGGTTGAGACCTGTTACTGATATGACGAGAGGAACAATGATGACTTTCCTGTTTCCACAGCTTTTTTAATTCCACTGTCAAGTCGGTGTATTTGACGATCTTCTCACTGTATTTCACTTTTAAAAAAGTGATTTTGTCTTTTTTTTTATTGAAAGGTGATATCGGGTGTGTTTGCGGGGATTGTTTTATCTGTGTGGATGTTGATGTCCCAGAAGAGCTTGCAGTCTTCGTTTTCAAGTATGGATGTTGATGTATAATTGTAGAAACGGTCTATGTTCTCGTTAGTTCGTATGTTGTGGATAATGCTTGATGAACGACCTTCGCTGCTCAGTTGTGTCTCGCGGTGTACTCAATTCCGGCCGTTATTCTACATCCATTCGTTATGTGATCGATCGTTTCTCTCTGCTGGTGACATCTCCTGCACCTGTCGTCTTCAATGGTTGCGTCCTTGATGATGTACTTTCGGTCGTTTCTGGTTGCTATGACTTTGTACTGGATGGCAAGCAGGAAGCCTTCTGTTTCGGGAAACAGATGCCCTTCTTGTAACCACCTATATGACAGCTTTTTATGTATGTGGTGGTATCTGTGTCTTCCGTCTTTTTTTAGACCAGGTGTTCATCTTTTCTAGTCGTGATTGGATGTGACTGTGTGCGTCTGCTGCGTGGCTCGTTTGAGACTGGTCGAGCGGTGTAGAATTCTTGTCTGCCTTCCTATTGCGTTGTGGAGGTTAGTTTGTTTGTTGTGGATTTGTTTTTTATTTAGCTATTGTGTATCTTTAATTCGCCTTTCTTCTTCTTTTCTCTCGATTGGTGAGTCTATCCTTGCATGCGTTGGGATGTAACTTCCTGTGTTTAATGAATTCAGAGCGTATGATAATGTGAATGTTTTCTATGCCTGTGTCTGACCATTTAATGATACCAAACGAATACGTAAGAATACGTATGGCGAAGGTGTTAATAGCTTTCGTTAGATTTCTGGAGTTCAGTCTTGTTTTAGTAGTTTTGTGAGTCTGGTTTTAAATTCCGTCTTAAGCTCTGATTTGATATGAGTGTGGCTAATTTTTGCGTTTTGATGGAAGCCTAGGTATCTGTATGTTTCTTCTTTGAGAGTGTTATCTATGGTTTCATTGTAGATTGTTTCCATCGTAGGGTGGTCTTTACAGTGTCTCTTGTTGATATGAAGTAGCCTGCATTTACTTATACCAAATTCTATGTTGATGTCCAGGACAAACGTTTCTGTGATTTTAAGGAGTTCCTTTAGCTGTGCCTTTGTGCTTGCGTATAATTTTATGTCCATGTACAATAGATGGTTTATTTTGTGTAGGTTATTTTTTTGTTGTTTAATTTAGAATCCGAAGTTTGTATTATTCAGTGTGTTTGAGAGTGGATTGAGACAGAGGCAGAACCACAAAGCGCTGAGTGAATCTTCCTGGAATATACCTCGTCTGATGTAGATCTCTTCTGTTTCGATGTGTTCTTTTTGTGTTCTCAGGTCGATTTTAGTTTTCCACGTACTCATGATTGGCGTAAACAATTTCCTGATGTTTTGAATGCCTTTGTATAATTCTAGCACTCTGGTTAGCCAACTGTGGGGTATCGAATCTAAGGCTTTTTTATAATTTATGTAACCAGTACGAAGGTTTCTATAATTTTTCCTGATTTGTTCCATAATGACGCTGTCTATAATTAGCTGCTCTTTGCATCCTCGGCTGTTTCTTCTGCACTCTATTTGCTCCTCTGTTAGAATGTTTTTGTGTGCTAGATGTTGTTCAATTCTCCTGGTAATTGTGGCTGTGATAATCTTATATAGGGTTGGAAGGCACGTAATAGGTCGTTAATTTGACGGGTCCTTATTGTCTGAGTTTTGGGTTTAAGGTATGTTATTCCTTGGATGAAAAAATTATTATTATAAATATTATTTATAAAATTGATCTGTAAAATAAAGTTAGATGTAGAATATAAATCTTTTCGTTTACACTTGACGCATTCGTAATTAACTTTTTGGATACCCATCCATTTGTAATTTCATTACATTTTTGGTAATTAAATATCTTCTGTCATTTTTAGAATAATAAAAACGTTTTTATCAAATTCCTCCTAATATTTGTCCTGAAATGTTAACAGAAGAGCAGATGGTTTTTAAAAACTGCGTTATGGTTTGGAGAAAAATACTTTATACCTAGGAGTGATAAGAAGGTTTTACGAAAAGTGATCTAACATGTCTTTGCCAGACAAAACTGTAAAACCTGTCATTTTAAAATGTATTATTAAAAAATCTGGCTTAAGCTAAATGTTAGCATTACAATATAAAAATTTTGATAAAGTTATATTTCTATATATATATATATATATATATATATATATATATATATATATATATATATATATATATATATATATATATATATATATATATATATATATATATATATATATATATATATATATATATATATATATATATATATATATATATATATATATATATATATATATATATATATATATATATATATATATATATATATATATATATATATATATATATATATATATATATATATATATATATATATATATATATATATATATATATATATATATATATATATATATATATATATATATATATATATATATATATATATATATATATATATATATATATATATATATATATATATATATATATATATATATATATATATATAGGCAGCACAAAATTTAAAAAGTATTTTGTGAAAAATCTAATTTATGTAAGTTGCCCTAGCTCACGGATTAAATAAGGTTGCAAAAATTATTAGAGTTTCCTTCCCGTTGGTCAATGACCTAATAACAAATGTGAAAATAAATTCATAAAGGACCCATCAAGAGTTCAGTTTTACAAAGCGATTTTGCCCGGAATATCATTACTACCTAAGCGTGTCATGACCAGATGTAGCACCTGAATTCGTGCGGCAATATTTTACGCAGATAATTTCCGAAAATTGAACGAATTCATTTTACAAATGTCTAATGATGATCCACAGAGCATTCAATAGTCTTAAGGAATATTTCAAAATGTTAAAATGGTACATTAATCAGTGATATATATATATATATATATATATATATATATATATATATATATATATATATATATATATATATATATATATATATATATATATATATATATATATATATATATATATATATATATATATATATATATATATATATATATATATATATATATATATATATATATATATATATATATATATATATATATATATATATATATATATATATATATATATATATATATATATATATATATATATATATATATATATATATATATGTATATATATATATATATATATATATATATATATATATATATATATATAATATATATATATATATATATATATATATATATATATATATATATATATATATATGTGATTTATTAATATTGATGAAATTTAAATAAATAATACTATTTTCAGACGTTGTCGAATCCGTTCATTACATAATTTTAAAAAACTCTTTTCCTTTGAAATTTTCTAAATACAATAAATTGAAAAAGACATACCTTTTTCAATATTTTAGGCCAAGCGAATGTTTTTATAAAGAATCGCTTTGTATCCTAATTACACAAATAAATAAGTTTCTCCTCTTCCGGAGTCAATCCAAAATGTGTAGAATAATATTATATTTCAATCAGATTTATCCAAATACCTATCTTGAATTGCTATTAGTGAAACAAAAAGGTTTTATGGTCGTATAATTCGGTTTTGGAGGAGATATTTCATACTTAAGAGTGTTGATTTC
>JAUTXW010002795.1:0-108715 GCA_030620095.1 Kuschelorhynchus macadamiae
TAATAATACAGTTCCCGGTTACGTATTGCTCTTATCCTTGTAAATTTATGAGTAAGATTAAGCAATTCAAAAAAGTATCATCAAGTATTTCTCAAAGTTGAGCGTATAGATACATGGAACGATATATTTGCTATTTTTGACGACTCATTTCATTACCAATTCTTTAATGGCAGCATTTCATTTCTTAACTCACAGGTTGATGTTTCCATTATTAAGTAGCGTTTCAATGAAACGAATCGGATTAAAAATATAGCTAAAAGTAATGGATATAATGATAATTTTGTACATAAATTAGTAAATAGACATAACCATAAGCAAATGTTAAAAGATGCCACTACTCTTCAAGCACCTGAGGCTTCCAATAAATTCATAGTAATCCCATATGATCCCAGATATACGAGAGGTCTAGAAAAAATATTTAAAAACGTAGGTTTGAGAGTGGCTTACAAACGGAGGAACAGTTTGAAAAATCTCCTTGGAAACCTAAAAACAAAGTCAACTTGAAGGAGAGGAGTGGCATATATGAAATTAGCTGTAATGACTGCGATCTAAAATATGTTGGGCAAACTAAACGCTCCATAAACATTCGTTTTAAAGAACATGGGACATTTAAGATATGGAAGAACAGAAAAGTCAAGCTTTGCCCAACATGCTTGGGAAAACAATCACCATATAGGAATAAATAATGTTAAGTTAATTAAAAATGTATCTAATAATAAATTATTGGATGTATTTGAGAGTATAGAAATAGTTAAATGTGGTAAGAAAGCATTAAATAAAGACAGAGGGTCTATTCCCTATAGTCCCCTCTATTGTTTACTTGAGAACGGTGCAGTCGGGCGCAACCAAGTGTGACCACATTTACCTATAAATAGTCTCTGTTAGGATAATTTACTTTAGTTTATATCATCTGCTGAGATGCTAACTTGTTGAAGGAAACGCGCGTTCAGAACCGAACAGGTTGTGGTGTAGTGTGGTTAGAACTTTGTATTTCGAAAAAAATCCAGCGTCACTCAAAAGTACTACAACGTAATGGTTAAAAATTCCTATGTTGCGGTGTAATAAATATTTCCAAAAAATAAACGTTTTTGATTTTCAAACAACTCCTCAACAAATGCGATTTTTTTTTTGTAAATTTTTGATATTTTCTAAGGAACTCACAGATAAAGACGATTATTTTAAAATGACAGCACTTTTTTGTCCAAACTAATTTCTCAGTTTCAGGTGACCGTCAAGAACTCCCGATTTAAAACTACTAGATTTAGACCAAACATGACTTATATTACCATACTTCAACAGGAAACATGGAGTATGGTATGGTATTTAACAAAAAAAGAATTATTTATTGCAATTTATTTCTATACTACTAAAAATAAGATTTAGATATCAAGAAACAAACTATGCAATGACTGAAATTCGTAGTTCACACAAGAAAGCCTAACAAAAAGTGGCATTTTCTTTTAAGACGATAACAAAACAGAAATTCATATATCTAATAATTTGAATTTACAGTGCATTCAAACTAGGCACCATTTTTTACTAAAAATCTCAATAATGAAGCCATTAAAGAAGGTTGTTTGTAAGTCTTAAATAAACCCCCCACAATATTGTCATATTTCCTACCATAAAAATAAAAAGAGGAAAAACAAAAAACAGCAATGAACACTATTAGCTTTGCCCTAACTTTCCCTGATGCAGGGAACCCTTTTACTTAACATACCTCGAAATGTAGCCGAGTTGTTACAATGTTTGGCTTTACCGTAATACGTCACCAGAAGCAACCTAACAACTTCACCAACAGAAAACAACCTTACACCTAACAACGATGACCGGCAAACCGTACAGTAACGGTCGATAACACACGTTTTTCGTCTTAAAGACAATCATCTTATTGTTATACAAACTCAATCACATTGAGACAACAAAACAGTTTGTCGTTTCCCCGTCCTTACGTTCCTCCGGATACCTTCCCGTAGTGGGCACTATATAAAGGGGGGGATTGTATATGTGTGTTTATTCCAGGAGCCACAAAAAAGTGGCCCATTCTTATAACTTTTTACTTTCGACTTTGAATGAAATTTTGGTTCATTAAATAGGATGATTTTTTTAGAATTACAGAGTTGCCATATCTTCTTTTATTTCCGGATTTCTATTAACTTTTGTTTTTTAAATGGGACACCCTGTATTTGCTTATTTTGTTATGAATTTAACCATGAACCATGTGTCAGAACACAACCTGGAGAGTTTTCGCTTTAGTTTCAGGTTAGTATTAAAGAACATTAAATATTGACACTTTTAGGTATATTATTTTCGCTGTACAATAATTGTTAAAATTAGCGTTCTTTTAAACATACAGGGTGGTCTTAAATGTATTGTAAACATATATCCGCAAATGCTTTATTTTTGAGATACAGGGTGTTACGAGTTTTTAAGAAAAATATGATTTTTTTTTAGTAATTCCAAAACAGTAACGGCTATTTGAATAAGATTTAGCACAACCCCATAGGTATTAAGGTGTAAGGGCGCTATTTTAACAATATCCATCAATCTTTAGAAAAATACGATTTTTTTAGTATTCTGAAACAGTAACAGAGCTATTTGAATTAGATTTAGCACAACCACATAGGTATTAAGGGGCCTATTTAGACAGTATTCATAAATTTTTATTTCAACCATGGGCGTAGGTATGGGTAACCATCCCTGGCTTTCTTAATCAAAAATGGTACACCACTGATTTTTTAAAAATCACTAGCTTCACTTAAGTTTTGAGTAATTCTGACCCCCAACTAAAACTAGACCAAAGGTGTCAGAGGCGTGTATCCAAACATATTTTTTTTTTCGAAAACAACTTGCATTTTTTTGAGTATTTGGACCCTAAACGTTGAAGCTAATAATTTTTTTAGAAAATCAGTGGCGTACTACTTTTTTATTAAGAAAGTCAAGATGATTATCTATACCTACACCCATGGTTGAAATAAATACTGCCAAAATACAGGCGTTAAATACTGTCAAAATGCAGGCTTTAAAATCCTATGAGGTTGTGCTCAACCTAATAGATTTCACTGTTTGTAATGCCCAAGCGTAATACAGACAATGTTCTTGCGTACCGTAACAAGTGATGAGAAAGAACAATAATGTCTCTTAAAAACAAAAAATCCACTGGCTACGATGAACTTCCAGCACGTGTCCTGAAGAAAGTATGTGACGAAATCAAAGAAACATTAGAGTCAGTTATAAATACCTCACTTAGTAGTGGAAAATTTCCAACCACGCTCAAATTGGCCGTCGTTGTTCCTATTTATAAAAAAGGAGACCGCCATCTCGTGCATTTGACACTCTAAACCTGGAATTTATGTCCAAGAAACTTGACAGTATTGGAATACGTGGAACGGCGAATTCGCTGATAGCACCATTTCTCGCTGAAAGAAAACTTCTGGTAAGAGTTGAGAGTCAATCTTCAGACGAACATGACTTCAATATCGGTGCAGCACAAGGGTCGGTACTGGCGCCACTTCTATTCTTAATATTCATAAATGATCTCAAAATGCCAGACATGACTATTAAGTTCGCCGATGATACTGCAGCTGTCATCTCAGCAGGAAATGCAGTGGAGTTACACGGAACAATTCAACAAGTCCTGAAACATGAACAGGTGGTGCTTCTCCAACCAATTGGGCCTTAACAAAGACAAAACGGTCATAGTTCCCTTCTACAAGACCATACCAAAGGTTGTACTGGATAATAGTGAGTCACTAGTAAAATACCTAGGTACCTTCATTGACTGAAAACTATCATGGGAAATGCAACTAGAACATGTTTCTAATAAACTGAGCAAAGCATATTATGCCCTCTTAAAACTAAAACAGGGTGTCCCAACTACGACGCTTTTAACGGCTTACTATGGACTAGTGTATCCACACCTCAGCTATAATGTAATGCTCTGGGGACAGTCTGGTGTGAATCGGATTTTGATGGCACAGAAACGGATTGTGCGTTTAATCTTTGGACTAAAACCAATGGAAACATGCAGGGAAGTTTTCAGATCGCAAAAGATATTGACGATGCCATCAATATACATATATAAAAGCACCTTTTATATATATAAAAATAAAGAACGCTTTACCAGAACTTCAGAACTGCACCAGTACCCAACCAGGAATAGAAACAATCTTGTTTTTCCAATCCATAACTCCACCTTCTACGAAAAATCACCATACTACGCTTGCACAAGGATCTTCAACAGAATACCTGCTACTATAAAGGAATGCACTTCTTATAGTCAGGCTAAAAGCAAACTTCTAAAATACTTAGCGGAAAAGGCATTCTATTCACTGCAGGAATATCTAGACGACTTAGGAACATAAAGAAGAATGGTCTTTGTTATATTTATACACTATTGTTTGTGATTTTTGTCATTCTAAAATTATTTGTCATTTTATTTATATATAGGTATCTAATTGTGTACTTTAGTCTTAGTTATAATTTTTGACAAAACCTTGGTCATTTGTAAATGATTTTATGGAAGAATAAATTATTATTATTTATTTATTTATTATTATATATTATTATTATTATTATTAATTAAAACTGAACCTAAGGTGCCAGAGGTGTACACCTATTCAAAATAGAATTTGTTTTTTCGAAAACGACTTGTATCACAAAATACAAATAAGCCTTTCTTGTGTATTGTAAATTGCCCTAAACGATGAAACTAGAATTTTTAAAAAAATCAGTGGCGTACTACTTTTTTATTAAGAAAGTCAAGATGGTTACCCATTCCTACGCCCATGGTTGAAATAAAGACCATTAAATATTGTCAAAATACAGCGTTTTAAATCCTTTGAGATGTGCTAAATTTCAACCAAATAGATCTCACCGTTTGGAGTTCTGACTCCAACTAAAACTGGATCTAAGGTTCCAGACGCGTGCATGAAAATAAAATTTGTTCTTTTTTCCGAAAACGACTTGTGTCACAAAATACTAACACTTTTTGTGTATTTTTACTCGCCCCAAACGATGAAACTAGTAATTTTCTTTTAAAATCAGTGGCGTACTAGTTTCTTATTAAAAAAAGTCAAGATGGTTACCCATACCTATGCCCATGATTGAAAAAAAAAACTGTTAAATACTGTCAAAATACAGTCTTTAAACTTCTTTGAGGTTGTGCTAAATTTCAACCAAATAGATCTTATTGTTTAGAATTCTAACTCCAACTAAAACTGGATCTAAGTTGCCAGAGGCGCGCATCAAAATAAAATTTGTTTTTTTTTGAAAACGACTTGTGTATAGTAAATTAACAAAAAAAATCAGTGGCGTACTACTTTCTTATTAAGAAAGTCAAGATGGTTACCCATCCCTACCCTGATGGTTGAAATAAAAACCGTTAAATACTCTCAAAATACAGCTTTTAAAATCCTTTGAGGTGTGGTAAATTTCCACCAAATAGATGTGACTATTTGGAATTTTGACTCCAACTAAAACTGTACCTAATTGCCAGAGGCGTGCATCAAAATAAAATTGGTTTTTTTTTAAACGACTTGTATCTAAAATACTTGTACTTAAAAGCATTTTTGGTGTATTTTTACTTGCCTTAAACGACGAAACTAGTAATTTTTTAAAAATATCAGTGGCGTACTACTTTTTTATTAAGAATCCCTACGCCCATGGTTGAAATAAAAATGGTTAAATACTGTCAAAATACACGCTTTAAAATCCTTAAGAGATTGTGCTAAATTTGTGTTTGGAATTCCGACTAAAACTAAACCTAAGGTGCCAGAGGCGTGCATGACAATAAAATTTGTTTTTTTTTTCTTTTCGAAAACCACTTATATCACAAAATACTAATAATAGGCATTTTTTGTATTGTTACTTGCCCTAAATGATGAAATTAGTAATTTTTTAAAATAATCCGTGGCGTACTATTTTCTCATTAAGTGAATGGCATACCTACACCCATGGTTGAAATAAAAACAGTTAAATTCTGTCAAAATACAGCCTTTAAAATCCTTTGAGGTTGTGTTAAGTCTCAACCAAATAGATCTCACTGTTCTGGAATTACTAAAAAATATATAAATATAAAAACAAACATCCAATATTTCGTTACTTGGAATTAAAAAACAAAAGTTCTTGTTATAATAATATATTATAATAAACATTTTTCAATTTAAAACCAGTCGATGACAGCTCGTCGTGCTAAATCAGTCGTGATTGGATTCTATGTGACGGTTGATTGCAATTAGCAATTTAAAATAATGTTCACATAATTTGTTTTAATTGTCCACGATCGATCTGTGTGACTGCAGCCATAAAAATAAATTAAATTTTGTCACACTGTATCTTGAAAAATATGTTTTGGATACTTACTTCTGAAGGACACTGTATAAAATATCCCATTTAAAAATCAAAACTTAGTAGAAGAAATTCGGAAGTAAAAAGTTATGGCAACGCCGCCAAGGTGAAATATTTAACCAACCAAAATTTTGGCAAATAAATAAGTTATAGTTTCGAGCCACTTATTTGTCGCACCCGGTATACGCGTGTGTATATATAGTAAAAGGGAATTTAAAAGTTCACTAAGTAAATCAGTCTGCTGTGTGGGGAGGGAGCGCGGTCCCTTGGTACGACGCTACATTCTCTACCAGTCCAATTCTCCTTTTCTTAAGTATGGCCTATGGTCAGTCTTATTTTATATTACTCATTGCAACTTGGCGGCGGTCGTCGGTCGTTCATGCCGTTTGGTGGTGCTTTTGGTGGGGCGGGCACTGCTCTTCTAGCTGAAAAACGACAAAAAACACATGTTTATTTTTCTCATAAACGAAAGAAGAAAAAGGTAAAGACCAGATAACTTTTAATTATGTAATCTAAGAAACAAATAAAAACGTATAAAAAAACAGAGGCTGCACTGTAACCTTCATTTTGAAAAAGACTATTACAAGGTTTAAGTTCTGAATTATTATTTATCACGGTTCTTAGCAATTTTGAATTATCAAATTCCCTGACTTTTTCAGGTTTCCCTTGACAATTTCACGGAATTTCCAGGTTATGTTTTGAGAATTTATGTTTCTTATAAAAAAGCCAACAAAACGAATGAAACTAAACGTAAATGAAATTGTAAAAAAAATATAAAATATTAAAGAAAATGCTATAGTAATAGAACAAGCAGGGTTACTTTAACTGGAAGAGATATAAATTTTTAAAAGGATATTCTGTTCTATTTAAAATTAAGTAAAAAAATGCAGTTATACAAAGCATTTACAAACAAAAAATTAATATATACTTGTGACATGTCGTTATTAAAAATTAAATTTAAAAGGATTATAGAAAAAATTGAAAATAAGTATTTTACATTTTTCGTCTCAGTTCCGATATTTCCAGTTCCATGGATGCTGCCTTCCTTTCTAGTTTTTTTTTATTTTCTAAATGATTAAGTTCACTTTCGGCTCTTTTTTTTTCGAGATCAATTTCTTTTTCTTTCCCTTTACGAGGATTTCGGTTGTCAAGGGCATCTTGATAAGTTATGTAAGTATTTTTAATTTATACCCTCATTTTGTCGGAAATATTAACATTTAATGCACCACCTATTTGATAAGTTGCGTCATATACTTGTCTTTGGCAGATAATCCAACAGATTTTCAACTAAAATATTTATATTTATGGAAAACCCCGACTCAACGGTGGCGTTTCTATGCCACAATTTTTAAAGTAGTCATTTTGTCCCAAGAAATGTAGCACAATGTATCCAATCCAGTAGATTGATTACATGTTTTGCAAAAATTTATCAATTCGGGATCTATTAGATGCTGGCTATACCGCTGACCACTTTTTTCTGCAATTTCTGCGGATTTTTTTTTTCGTACAAATAATTTAACATATTTTGGACACTTATATGAAAACTCCTTGATTAAGCATGATGTTTGGTTTTAAGCATGTTACATATTTAATAAACTTAAATGTATTTAAGAGAACTATGTTCTATTAACTTCTTTATTTGATCAACATCAGTTGTATTAGTTGGTAAAAGCATATCTTTATTATCAAAATTTAATTTTAAAATTTGTTTGAGACCTTTATCCATAACTTGTGTTTTTAAGATTTTTTTGATTAATTTGTTTAGCATTTCTAATAGATCATCATATAAAAAAGAAACCATAGATTTATCGCTCTGATTTTTTTAAATGGTTCTAAAATGGCGACGATGTGAAATAATAGGAGTCTTGGTCTTAAAAATGTATCTTTTAAAACCTTTTTTGTGTTAGTAACTAAAACATTTGATCGAAGCTTAGTGGTTTTATCTTCCATCCAAATTTTAAGGGGAGATAAAATGTCCAAAGCCCTTCCACAGACTCTACCCTTCTAATTTTACAAAATTTATAGAGGAATTTGTCTCAGTCAGAGAACTAGCTCTAGGTCACATTACTTAAGCCAATTTTCTAGTTGTCCGAGTTACTGTTATTGTGAATGGCGCTGGCGGGCAAGTCTGAATATATGGAAGATGTTACAATATAATTGACCTGACCCCTGAGTTTCTATATTTTTTTGTAAATTCCCTGACTTTCCTGATTTACTTACTTGAATAAAATAACTAATAGTCTGTCTCTTTCAAGACAGTCTTGTATAAAAACACAAATTTATAACCATTTATCCTAAATAATTAACGAACGGTATATTACGATAGGTCCCTAATGTTAAAATCTGACATCATTGACGACACCTCAAGAATTTCACTGAATTCAGGCAACCCTTTATACTCCCATGCATTGTTTGCTTTGAATTATTTCAAGTCTTTTGTCAATATCCAAGGTTAAGGCAGTGTATTTGGTTAAGTATAATCGGTGAATATGTTTTGTAGTAAGAGAGCATGTTTTGACACTGTTTGGGGTGACAAAATGTCCTCTTGATTGTCTATTGTGTGTAACCGTCATCGAGAGTAACTGCAGAAGTATATTGAAGTGTGAGTTGTTATATTTCCTGTGTTTGCCGCCACTTTGCACGAAGTATAAGTTCTACTGATAGGCGATATCCCCATAAGGAAACCTTAATTGAGATTAGAAACACTCCAAGGCTGTTTAAAGCCATAGCATCAGGTAATTAATTATTCAAAATTATCAGAAAATCTTGCTAGGAATATATTTCACGGAACAGTCGTTACGTGGATTGGTAGTACTAAAATCATTTCCCCATATCTTTTCAGGCTTTTATTCTAATACTACTTTTCACTATAAGAAGCACATTTAACATTAGATTTTATTGTGAGGGACACAATTTGTAGAAATGCCTAGACAGGGCAAATCAGTTGGCATGGGGTGACTGAAAATCACAATAAATTCTAGTTGGGGTACCGTGGTTTAGCTGGAACGAGGCATTTGAGGATCTGCTTGCTGGCGTGTGCTGTTTTTGTGGACTCCGTTGCAGTCTGCTGCGAAGAGCTGAGGGAAGTCACCAACCTAACACCGAGTCTAAAGATAAGCACCTTACTTTGTTTAAGCTTAAAAGTGGTTGCTTTGCTACTGATGTCGTACTGACCCTGAGTGTGCATTAGAATTTAATCTTCCGTAACCTATCTTGTATTTATTGAGTTTTCTCACATCCTATTTACCAATCTACATTCATTTTAATCATTAATCAGCTAAAACTTTACATAATTTTTTTTCTAATTTAATACTTGAAGCTCTTTCAATTAATATTTTGTGTTATTTTTTTGTAATTTAGCTGATTTTGGCAAGTCAATTTCGCTGTTTTGTTAATATTAGTAAATTTCAGTTTTTGTAAAATACACCTTATTATTTTGCCAAGTATTTGTTTCATTTTAAGTGCTTATATGTAGTAAAAAACTATGTTTTTTGTATGATAAGTAATTTTTTTATGTTATCGCAACGATATATTTTTATTTATTATCTTATAATTGAAGTTTTAATCAAATTCAATTCCTTTTCTTAAATCTAGGTCATGAAGCAATTCTGTTAACTTTATTTTATGTTTTAAAAGTTAAATAAAGATTGAACTTTATTTAACATTGCATTCTCCCATTTGATTCTTCTGTTTTTTTCTTATACAATATACAAACCTTTGGCATTTTGGGAAAGGGCGGTCCTTTAGAATACGGTAGCGTTGAGGGGTTGATAGATGGGGATAATTGCGGTGGGTCCGAATCCACGCTGGTCAGCCTTTGTCTCTTCACGTGGTCGGGCGACACTGAAGGGGCCCTCTTACCGCCAGACTTTATCCGTATGTGCGGAGTCGTTTTTGATACCTGAAAAAAAAAAAAAAAAATATATATATATATATATATATATATATATATATATATATATACAGTGGCGAACAAAAGTATGGAAACATTTTTTAATTTTTACTAACAATGTATTTATTTCAATATTACTAAACTTCTGCCGTATAGGAGGTAGTTTTCTGAAATCTCTATCTTTACTGCAACATATATTATAGAAGAAAAACAAAACTTGTAAGATCTTGTTTTATTTACAAAGAAAAAACTTAAATTTGCACCAATTGAGGAAACAAAAGTATGGAAACATTCTTTTAATAAATACATTCTATTTAGATAGTCACATAAAACTTAATGAAAACATTAGTATTTAGTTGGATAACCCCTAGCATCAATAACTGCTTGACATCTTCGGTCCATAGAGTCAATCAGCTTAGCACAAAAATCACCTTCAATTTTCCCCCATTCATCTTACCATACAGCCCAAAGTTCATCTCGGTTCTTGATATTCCTTTTCCTTATCTGCTTATCTAGATGATACCAGAGATTCTCATAAGGATTGGGATCGGGCGATTGTGAAGGCCACTTCATCATACTAATCTTGTTTGCCGAAAACCAATTTTTGACTAAGCGGGAAGTGTGTTTAGGATCATTGTCCTGCTGAAAAATCCAGGCCAAAGGTAGATCCTCTTCATATCTTATGAGATGCCTCTGTAGTATATCACAATACATTTGTGCATCCATTTTGCCATCTATCCTCACTAATGGTCCAGTACCAGATCGCCGAAAACAGCCCCAAACCATTATGTTTCCTCCGCCATGTTTGACAGTAGGAATTAAGTATTTTGGGTCATATCTTTGTCCTGGTGGCCTCCTAACATATCCCGTAGAATCACTTCCAAACAGATTAAATTTACTTTCGTCACTAAAAACTACCATTGACCATTGATTTTCTGTCCAATCTTTATGTGTCCTAGCAAATTCCAACCTTGCTTGTCTGTGACGCTTTGTGAGAAGTGGTTTCTTGACTGCACATCTACCATAAAGATTGTAAGTTAAAAGGCGGCGTCTGATTGTCATATTTGACACCCCCACATTTGGAAACTCCTCTTTTAACTCCTTATTTATTGCCACTGCTGATTTTTTCGTATCACTTTTTGATATTCTGCCGTAATGCTGTCCATTCTACGAGTTCTTTTCCGAGGTCTTCCACATTTTATTGCTGGATCTACTGTCCCTCTCTGCAAATACCCCTTAATTATTTTGTTTACAGTTCCCCGTCGAATGTTTAGTGTTTCCGCTATACGAATTTGCTTATTTCCATTTCGGTACATGGTCACAATTCTCTGCTTAAACTCAGAACTGCAATATTTACACTTAGGCATTTTAAACACAATTAGACAACCAAGAAATATCTAATAAATATATGAATAGGTTCACCTCAGTCCAACAGAAGAATTTAGACTGATATAAGTTAAATGTTTCCATACTTTTGTTGGCTACTGTATATATATATATATATATATATATATATATATATATATATATATATATATATGTAATATATATATATATATATATATATATATATATATATATATATATATATATATATATATATATATATATATATATATATATATATATATATATATATATATATATATATATATATATATATATATATATATATATATATATATATATATATATATACAGTGTGTCCAAGATAAGGATGCACAATATGGGGATCTCGGAAACGGTAAGAGATATAGTGTCGGTTAAATTAGACAAAAGTTGCGTATACAAAATCCCGTTTTACAAATTTGAAAATTCTAAGCAGTTCCGGAAATATCCGAGAAAAACCGAAATATTGCGATTTCGTTTCAATTTTCTTTTGAAGCTATTTGAAAAGATATGAAAAAACGGAACACTTTTTCATTCTCACTACAAGTACAACGCTAGAAATGTATTAAAAAGCCATTTTTCTAGATAAAACATAAGTAATCATATTGTGCTGTACATCGTTGAATTCGCAATCTAATACTGGGTGTACTTTTTTTCTGTCCGGTAAGAAAAATCAAAGTTGATGGTGGTTCCGTTGAAACGAAACGTTGTAATAAAAATTTGTTAACGTCACCTTGTACAGTTTAAAAAGTGAGAATGAAAAAGTGTTTTCTATTTTTTTATATCTTTTCAAATAGCTTCAAAAAAAATTAAAACGAAATCGCAATATTTCGGTTTTTCTTTTTCAAATTTGTAGAACGGGATTTTGTTGGGCATCAAAATACGCAACTTTTGTCTAATTTCCGAGATCCCCATGCTGTGCATCCTTATCTTGGACACACTGTATATATATATATATATATATATATATATATATATATATATATATATATATATATATATAAAACGCGTTCGGCGACCAAATTTATAGCAATTCCATCAATTTTGTTTAAATTTTTGTAGTTTCAATTATGTGCTACCTGAAGTTTTAAATGTATCACCAGTAGTTGTTAATATCTACGTTAGGTTAGGTTAGGTTAGGTTAGGTTGTTAGTGTTTTCTTTAAGATTACCTGTAGGAAAATAAGTTCTTTTTGATATTTCATTTTTTCTGTTTCAAAAAAGTATCTTTTTGTTTATTGAAAAACTATTTAGATAAATTTTATTTTAACTTTGTTCAAAAAACAACGGTTTTTTTTCTTTCACGGCAAACTATCATATTTTCTATTTGGCTGAACATTCGGCACGTTTGCTGGACTAATGAGGTGTCTGTAAAAAACGGGTTTATATGTCATGTGCTGCTTGATCATATAAGAATAAGTATGGGTTAAAATATTCGTAGTGACATAGTAAACAGGTTCCAACATCTTTTGGATGATTGTCACTATAGAAACCTTAAAAATTTATCAGTCTTTACGACCATCCCAAAAAAACACATGTATTTAGTTTTTATATAAATAAAATATATATGATACAAGTAGATGTTTTAGCGTGCAGTTTGAAATATTAAAATATTGAAAAAAATTAACTTATACCTACTATTGTTCAAGAATTTGCGCAATATTAACAAATTAATGTTTACACCAATGATCCTTACAATCTACGTACCGTACATACGGGCACAGTTTTGCTGGTAGAGGGCGCTGGACCCTGCGCGTCAGTCGATCTGGGCGACAGAGCGGCGGGCTGCGCTTGCTCCTGCTGCTGCTCGGTCTCGTCAGACCCTGGCGAGGGCAAATTTTGCATCAGCTCCTGGATTGCCAATTCGAGAGTCTTCGGATCTTCGGTTTGGTCTATTTTGGCACGGGTAGGCATGACTGCTGGTGGCGCCATCCATTCCTGAAAAGTAAATTCATGTCAAAAAGAAAAATCAATTTCTACTAATCTCAACAAGTTATTTTTAAAATTAAAATTTATAAAAATTCGAAATTATTTATTTATTTATTCAAACATAAGCATAGTACAGAAACTAATTTTCCAAATGGTACAATTAACAATATTATAAGATAATATAAAATATACAAGCATATACTGTATTTCAATGATACCCTAGTCAACCCTTCAAGGAGCACAGAGAAATAATAGAGCACGTAGTTTGTATCGTAGATAGATAGGATCGTAGAACAACCTTCTCTGCTTAGTTCTGTGCATGGGAGCAAACAAGTTGATTTTAGCTAGAAGACAGTCACAGTCTAACATGCCAGACAATATCTTATAAATAATAAGAAAGCACTCTTGCGCCGAGCTTCCAAAGATTGGAGACCATAAAGCTGATTCCTCATAGTACATGAGACATCTCCTAAAGGAAAATGTAGCTTAAATAATAAGATTTTGGTGAATTTGGCCTGAACCCCATCGAGTCTCTTTCACATGGCAACTGTATACTGAAGACCAAACAATGCTATAAATAAGGGTATTATACAAAATGAGCAATACGCTTGAATCAGATATATCCTCTTCAAAAAACCAAAATTCTCATTCCCTTCAGAACCATGGTATCTCTATGAAGATCAAATACTTTCTATCAAATAAAACACCCCGATCATTGAAGAAGTCTAATTCCTCAAGAATGGTTCCACCAGCATCATATGCGTAAACCATGTGACTCCCACCTCTATAGAAACTCATACCCTTACACTTCCCTATATTTAGCCTCAGCATGTTTTCATCACACCAGGCAACCAGACTATTCAGATCTTTCTGCATGTTGTCACTACCAGATCCTATGGTAGAGAAAATCTTCAGATCATCAACATACATCAAGTAGTGAGTATTCTTAAAGTCGGTACAAATGTTGTTTATAAACAGGCAAAACAATATAGAATCAAGATGTGAAACCTGTGGCACTCCGGATAGAATAGAAAGTTCTCTAGACAATATGCCATTTACGCTGACTTGAAAGGTGATCTCTGAGATATGACTGTATTAGCTCTACATAAGGGCCACTCAAATCAATTTGGGAAAGTTTTTTTTTTAGCAACCCATGGCAGACACTGTCAAAGGCTTTCGAGATATCCATATATATATAACATTCACCTGATGACCCTCTTCAATAGATGATGACAAATATTCCTGGAAATAAGGATAAAAATAAAAATGGAATAAGATGGATGGCTGTTGATCCTCTTATGTATAATCTCTGTTGTTCATTCGCTATATAGTACTTGTATGTATAAAAAATCTCAGTCAAAATTGCTTTGTGTGTGGTTGACTTTAGTTGATGAGTGACGTCGATTATGTGCTCTTAAAACCTTTTGGGAATAATCTGAATTGTCGGTGTTTAAAATATTGAAAACCTGTTCTACATATAATTTTCGGAATTCTGAGATGTTACATAGTTTTGTATTTACTCAACTTTATCGATTTTACCGAAAATTCGATTTGGAATAACTGCGTCTTATAATAAACAAACGTTTTTTGTATTATACATTAGGGACATTCCTATGGTAAAGGTGTCCATAAACTATAAAATTCAGTTGGATGTTTTCTACCTGTTAACTTCTTATAAAACATGAAGTGAAACCAAAGCAAGCCAAGATGGAATGCAATATTTGTTCTGAAACGCGTGACATTTATCAATGTGATAACACTAAATTATTTTTAGGAAATACAGCATAGTTGTAAATATACAAACAGGGGACTGTTAAGACTTCGACCTTTTTGAAAGTTCCTCTGCCACTTTGGCAATATGGCATACCCATAATATGAGTCTTTTTTGTGTTATAAAAACTCTAAATGAATGGAAACAGAAGACATATACAGAACATCACACTAACAAGAAATAACTGACTGAACACAAGCAAATTAAAAAAAGAAAGCACACTGTTCACATTTAAATGGTTTGTTAGGTATCTAATTACATAGCAGACCACATTCCGAATTTACCCCATCTGTCCAACCCAGATCTCCATGCAACAATACACCAGAGTTTACCTGTCGAAGACTCTGATGTTGTACTCTGACATACAGAGATTCAGTGATGATGTTATGCCTGAACAAAATGACTGTCTGACGCCCTCGAGGACAGTGAAGTAATTCCAGGGGCAGACACAATGCATAATGTGTTGAAAATAGTCATAGTGTCATAGTCAGTCAATAAGCTTTATTGTATAAAGAATGATGTTCCTATTTACAAAGCTAAAAAAAACACAAAAACAAAAATATATGCACACAAGAGAATATAAAAACAATGGAAAGTAATTTATACAAAGTTAAAAAAAAGACAAAAAAGTATAAAAAGATCAATTTACATACAAATAGAAGTATCTATATGTAATAACACTCAGACACTAGTCCACTAGAAACAATGCAACATTATATATATATATATATATATATATATATATATATATATATATATATATATATATATATATATATATAATAATAAATAATAAAAAAAATACCGTGAATACATATACACATACATACATACATAAACATATGAACATACACATACATACATGAAATGACCTAAAAAAGTATCATTTAGTTGAATAGTAAAAAAAACACACAAAAATTAAATAAATAGTATTAAGTCAACCAAATAGTCAACCCAGAATGTAACATAAACCATCAGTAAACTATAACTCATCTCCATAATATTCATCCAATTGGTAATAAGCTTTGTCAATTAGCAATACACGAACACGTTTTTTAAACACTTTAAGTGTACGCGAACCTTTTACAACATCTGGCAGGTGATTATAAAGCCTTATACCTTCATATATTACGGATTTTTTTATTAAGTTGGATGATGGGATAGGTAGACGTAAATTCATTTGCCGACGGGTCACGTACCTCTGGTCCGCAACAATGTACTGATCTCTATTAATATATATAAGACATACAGTTTCCAGAATATACAAACATAGAAGAGTAAGAATCCGCAGACGAACAAACAGGGGCCTACATGTGTCTCGTAGCCGAGCATGACATAGATATCGAATTGCTCTCTTTTGAATCACGAACATGTCAAGCAGATGTTTAGTTGCCATATCGAAGCCGCGATTCAATCAGTGCAAAATAAACAGTTTTAGCCAAATCAGAACCCACCTCCTGGACTACGACTTTTACTGCAAAGCAGCCGCACGACAATTTTCCGCCAAGTGTGACTATGTGGCTATCAAACTTTAGACCGCTATCAATGATGAGGCCCAAGAATTTGAAGTTCTGCTGCCTGACAAGAGATGCACTACCAATTGTTATGTTCTCTAGATCACATTTAAAGCAGATCATGCTAGTTTTGTTAACATTCAGCGACAACAGGTTAGTCACACCACTCCTTCACCCTTCTCAAGTCAGATGAGACTGAGGCAGACAGGGAGTTAATGTCTGCATCGTGCCAGAGAATGGTAGGTAGTGTCATCTGCAAACATTGTGAATTTACACAGGACATCCAATCTGGCAAGGTCATTTATGTACAATAGAAAGGGAAGAGGGCCCAGAACTGACCCCTGCGGAACTCCCCAGTTCAAGGATCCTGACGAAGAACAATTGCCACTCAAAACCACACGCTGCCGATGCCCTGTCAGATACGTCTCGAACCAAGAATGGGCCACATCACGGAAACCATAGTGATGGAGTTTCTGCAGCAGAATTCTGTGACTCACGCAGTCAAAGGCTTTAGATAAGTCACAGAAGACAGCTACAGAATACTTGCCCTCATTGATGTGAGAATACAATTCTTTAAGTAGGCTAAACATGGCATCATTTGTACCACTATTCTTTTGAAATCCAAACTGTACCTTGGAAAGTATGGCGTTGTGCTCCAAGTATGAGACCATTCGACTTTTAACCAGCTTTTCGATGATTTTAGAAAGGTTAGCCAAGAGTGAGATTGGACGGAAATTGGATGGATCATTCAAATTGCCACCCTTGTGAAGAGGAACCACTTTAGCAGAGGTCAGACATGAAGAGAAAAAACCCCTCTCCCACGACATATTAATAGCCCAAACCAGGCCCTCCAGAACTGCATCAAGAAGGTTCATGAATATTCTAACAGACAGAAAGAATAAATAAAATGGGTCCAAGCACTAGCCCCTGTACGACTCCTTTTTTTTTAAACTGCATATTCACCACAAATGCAACAGAAATTGTAGGCGAATTCACACACTTACGAAGGACACACCACTTTATTTGAGAAATAAAAATTATAAAAATACACTCATTACTATAAGAATTTTTTTTTCCTGATGTCCAGGATTTTTGTCATGTTTATCGCAACAACATACATGGAAATCAGTTGAAAATATGCAAACCATTTTTTATCGCAGACCTGTGTAATTGCTCTACCTAAAGCAACATCGAGATATTGCTGCTACTTAGAGCGACTTTCTCACCGGTTCTCCGTTTCCATATAACCGACAAAAAGTTATCTTTTCTAATTGCAATTGTAGCTTAAGTCGCTTGGAGTACCCAGTAAGAGAGATGTTGTGGGTTCGAATCGAAAATGCTTGATGATATTTATGTTCCTGACACATTTCCGCTATCTAATAGCAATATCGTAGAAGTTAAAGAAACATTTTCAATTATGAAAAATAAAGTCTTCGGGTCTAGTTGCTCTATTGTTAAAATAGATGTGATGAACACAGGTCAGTAAAATTTCTGGGTGTTCATTTGGATCCTGGTCTCAGGTGGGATGTCCACACTGATTGTCTTGCTAAAAGACTAAGTGGTAGTTTGCTTGCATTGAGGAATCTCTCAGAGTGTGTATCCTATGTCGTACTAAGAAATGCATATTTTTGCTTTGTTCCATTTAATTATGACATATGCATTGTTAGTTTGGGGTCATGCTCCTGGAGCGAATAGAGTTTTTGGGATGCAAAGAAGGGCAGTCAGGGTTTTGGTTGGGCTTGGCTATAGGGAGGATTACAGCCCAGCCTTCAAACATCTAAAAATCTCCCTCAGCGTTTATTCTTGAAAATTTATATAAAAATAAACTTAAGAAAAATTCCAAGTTCATAGTGAGGTTCATAATCATAACCACAATACCAGGCAAAAATCCAACATTTTTCCACCCGAACGACGTCTGGAACGATGTCGAGATTGCCCTGGATGCTTGTCTGTGAGGCTCTGTAACAGATTACCAGCAGCTATAAAAAATCTGTCACTAAAACAAAATAAAGACATCACTACAGGATAGTGCCTTCTACAGTGTTGAGGAATTTTTAAATAGTTAAGCGTACCAGATGTGTTTGGTAACTTGGATTGTAAAAAAAGTAACAACAGTAAAATATTTTATATATATTGCTCAGTGTATTGTATATGTGTATTGAGTGTACTCTAGGTTTTTAGGTATCAATTTTTTAAATAAAACTAAAATTATTTTAATGTGTCTATTTTTAAATATGTGTTTTTAACTATTATATATTTGATCTGTTAACACCCATTAAAGAATTGAATAAATATTCAAGGTAAATTCACATTTTTTGCCGACGATACTACGATTCTTTGACGTTGCAAAATAGCAGAGGATATGCATTGCATGGTTTCTTAGAACACTGACTGTATTAAGAAGTGGTGTGACTCTAATAACGTGTGCTTTAAAATAAAAAATAACTAACATACTATCATTAAGACTGCATTCCCTTCACTAGAGCTAGACTGTCAGACAAATGAAACCAAAAAACATGTCAGGTTTTTAGGCATCACCATAGACCATGAATTAAAATTTGGAGAACACATCGATGGCTCAATCAAAAACCGCCGCAAGTCAAAAAAAAGAGAAAATGACATTTTTGGCTTGGAAACGATGCAAGATATCGATAAGTTTTTAATACAAATACTGCCACAAATCAAATTATGCTTATAGGTGCGTGAAAACCATTTAAAATCTAGCCACAACTCAAAATTGTATGTAAAACTGCCTTAATTCGGGTTATTTTCTGCAAAAATACCACAATTTTTACTAACTACGTAATAATTCGAGATACGGCGCTTTTATAATCGTAATCGCAAATATGATATTAGGTTAAGCCACATTTTGAAATGTGGCGGTTTTTGATTAAAATTTTAAAAATAAATTAAATTTAGCGCCAGCGTCTTTGTATGCAATTAAAGTTATGGCGCTTTCTATCGGAACTTATTTTAAATGACTATTTTAGAAATAAGCAACAAGTCAGAATGCGACGGTTGTTATTCTTCGTTCTCTCTTTTTTATAATTGTTATAGAAGGCAACAATGATACAATTATTGTAATTTAAAGTGTTTTAGTAGTGTTAGTGTTGTAGTTACCTACAATGATATAAAATGTCTGAAAGATCCAAGTTTAAAAACAGTTTGCTGTTAGCCCTTAAGAACACAAACCCCAACAATGAAAATAAGGTAAGTAATAATTGTAATTGTAAAGTAGATTTTTTACTTAGGCCTTTTAGTGGTAACACGTTGAATTAATTGTGACTCTTATGCTTATAGACCGTCTGGTAGACGTATTTAAAAATAAGACATAATTTTTTGTACCTAACTATCTAAGTAAAGGTTTGGGTCTTAAAATAATTAATCTGCTTTAGTTACAACTATATGCGAAAAAGTAAATAACCGTTTTAGTTAAAGATGTGGGGGTAACAAATTGTTTTGTTAAAAAAACTAAACGAAAAGTTGTTATCATCCAAATACGTGTTTCCAGTGATGCCAGATTGAGCGGAATCCCCATCAAAATCGAGGACTTTCTAAGACAACCCGAAAAGTTTTTGGGGCGTTTTTTTTTCGGGGAGGGACAAATGAATTGGGGGTTCACGGGGGGTTTTTGTTCATGTATCTTTGAGTATTTGTGACTGCACTACAGTAAATTTAATTAGGCATAATATACAATGGCAAATAACCATTGCAAAGAAAAAATAATTTTTGTTATATATTTCGAGTAGTTTATTATGACAAAAGCAAAAATTATTTTATCACAAATTTTATTTTATTCGCAAAAAGTAAGATGTTTCTAAATTACGTTACAATTTTTAGTTTTGGGGTGTTTTTATCTCTACGATCCTAAATAAACTAAACCTTGAGGTAGCTATTTATATTTTTTTTTTCAGTTTTTAGATTCATCAGAATCTGGTGTTGCCACCCAACATGAAATACACATTACTGCCGAATCAGAAATGGACACTCCGACGCACCAAAACATCAAGGTATTTTTCGCGATCTACTCAGTTAAATAAAAAAAAAATATATGTATATATATATATATATATATATATATATATATATATATATTTATATATTTAAAACACTAAGCAAGCAAGTTCGTGAGAGATTTATAGTGCACCAATATGTAAGATTTTTTTTAAATAATCGCCTGCGGTTGTCGACACCTTGCGACGCTATTTTGTTGGAGATTTAAACAGCTATTAAAAGAGTTTGGTAGCTGTTTAAAACTCAAAAAAAAAATGACAGGCCGTGTCAATTTATAGGTAATAACTTGTGTAATACATGTTCGTTGACTGTGTTCTTATGTGTTGCACAAACTAAATTAGAAATTTTAGAAATAAAAATATCTGTTAAAGTAGTGGGCAGTTCTCAAAAAGCCCGATGAAGATGATAATCAAACAAAATTGCCAAAACATTGCTAAATTAAAAGAAAGAATTGCTTAACATTGATCTACTTTATTTTAAAACGCTTTAAAAGAATATTGAGGATTAAACAATTTATCGCATAACTATAGTAATACCTTAATTTTTGTAGGTTCTATACGTAGAGCCCACAGCTGCTGCTGATGCAGTTGTGAATAAATTTGCCACTGTGAGTAATTATGAAGTTGAAAGCAATATTCAGATTATTTACCAAGCCATGAAAGAGAGTGATAATCGTTCAACCAACATTGTTCCTGAATATGATATCAGAGACATTGATTTTCTAGGGACATATTATGACAAAAAAATTATTGTTTCCAATGGAGTCCTTCTTCCTGAAAATACAAATACAGATGATGCTGAAATGATTACAGACGAAGTTCCAAGAGCTTCCAGAGAAACAAATATTGATAAGCGTAAGTACTGCATGTTACAAGATATTGAAAATAATATTTCTAGTGTAAAGAGTATTATTCATGGAAATAAATTTGCAGGAGATATGGGACTGAATGAAGGGGAAGATACTGAAAATATTTTTCCTAATGAAGGAGCGATGTTGGAAAATGTGGTTGAAATGGGTACCCAAGAAATTCCCAGTACTTCCAGAGAATCAAGTACTAATATTGACAAGGACTACATACCAGAAGATATTGAATATTCAAGTGACTCTATATTATCAATAGATGCAGAAACGCAGAAAACGAATCGTTCTAGGAAACGTCAAAGAAATGAAGAAAATTGGAAGCAAAATCAAGTAAAAAAAAATAAAAATGAGGGTAAATTATACGTAAATTCAAAGGGACGGACTATTCCGGAAAAAAAAATTGGCCCTGCTTGTGAAGGAAAGTGCAAATACAACTGCTCAGGCAAAATAATAGAAGATCAAAGAAACAAGCTTTTCCAGATGTATTGGGAATTAGGAGATGTCACAAAGCAAAGGTGTTTTATTTCGTATAATACCAAAGAAATAAAACCAAAATACAGATATTCGTCTACGAATAATTATAGGTCACTTAATAGAGAATTATAGGTCACTTAATAGAGAAGAATTCCTATTGATAAAAATAAAGAAAGAGTCTGCAAAAAGTTTTTTATGAAAACTTTAGGTATTGGGGATAGAACAGTTAGGACTGCTTTTACAAAAACTGATTTTAATGGAATCGTGAAGGGTGATAAAAGGGGAAAGCATGATCGGCATAGAGCGGTTGACCCTAAAATCAAGGAGTCTATCAGAGATCACATTAACTCGATTGATAAGGTCCCTTCTCATTACTGCAGAGCTGACAGTAAGAGAGAATATCTATTTGGTGATCTTACACTAAGTGAGCTATATCGGATGTATGTTAAATGTTCTGAAGCTAAAAATATACCTTATGGAACAAAATCACTTTATTCTAATATATTCAACAACGAATTCAACATAGGATTTCAACAGCCAAAAAAAGACCAATGCCAGCTGTGTATGCAGTTCAATAATAGTACAAAGGATCAAAAAGAAACCATAAGAGATAAGTATGAACAACACCAAAACCAAAAAATCTTGTCCAGGCAAGAGAAAAACAACGACATAAAGACCGCAAAGACTAATAAAAACACCAAAGCATTTTGTTTCGATCTACAAGCTGTTTTACCTACCCCAACTTCCCACGTATCTGCCATGTTTTATAAAAAGAAATTAGCCACTTACAACTTTACGATTTATGACATCATTGACAAAAAGGGTTTCTGCTATGTTTGGTCGGAAAATGACGCCAAAAGGGGTTCAAATGAAATATCCAGTTGCGTAATGCACTTCATAAAAAATTATTGCTCGCCTGATCAAAATTTGATATTTTACTCTGATAACTGTATCGGACAAAACAAAAATAGATACATAGTATCTATGTATTTATATATAGTGAAAAATGGCTTTTGTGCATCTGTAACACATAAATATTTTATAGTAGGTCATACCCAAAATGAGGGCGACTCTATGCATGCCCAAATAGAAAAAAACAAAAAAAGAATTCTTAAAAGTTCTGAAGGTGGTATATTTATTCCTGCACAGTGGATCACAGTAATTCAAACGGCGAAAAAGACAGGACATCCTTATTCTGTTATAGAAATCACAACCAAGGACATTTTTAATTTTAAACTTTATTCCGATATACTTGCTAAAAACTGGGGCCTGAACACAAACGGCGAACGTGTAATGTGGAACGATATTCATATAATTAAAATTGGGCAGCATGGTGTGCTCTATAAAAATTGGTTTAACGAAGGCGAATACAAAGAAATAAATTTGGTAGGTAAAACCAGGAGAAGGGAAAAAAAGTCTGTTTCTTCCGTTGCCTTATCAAATGCTTATGATAAGACACCTGGTATAGCTAAAGATAAATATAAAGATCTCATCGATTTACGCAACTCAAATGCAGTTACCTCCACGGTATCATGATTTTTATATAAATTTAACTGTGTCACAGACAGAAGATGATACAGACTGAGTAATTTTTATGCTTATTTTGAACTTTTACTTTACTGAACTTTATTATGTTCCCTATATTATTTTTTGTATCTAGTTTTTTATTTTTATGTTTAGTTTTTTTTTTGTAATTAATAACATTTGTTGATTCTCATGTAAGAACTTTACTTACTTTTATTACTATTCCATAGATTATTTTTTGTACCTTGTTTTACCCCAGACAATTTTGTTTTATTTTAATAAAAACCGCCACATCTCTAAATATGGCAGACTTACACTTATAAATTTTAAGCTTACTCTATATAGATATGCAGTTTTTTTACTTATGGCTGTATAAGTTGAAAATATACTAAAATTTTATCAAAAAAAGATTGTTTTTGTCTGCCACTTCTAACCTTTTTGCAACTTTAAGGAAATTTTGGGCTAATTTTGAATGTTATTTTTAACAGCAAAATGTCTTAGCTTTTAAATAAAATATAAAGGCTCTATGTCATAAACAAAATAATGAAATTAGAGAGTTTCAAAATTTCAAAACAAAATTTCTCAAAACAATAGAATTTTAGTTGTGGCAGTATTTGATTGAGTCATCGACATATATTTTTTAAATTCAAAATTGTGTCAAATGAATCGAGTTTTTCTTCCCCAAAAATGGTTTATCATTCACTAATAGAATCACAAATCAGGTATGAGATTGCTTTCTGGGATATATCTAATCCACAACTGTTTAATTCGGTTTTTGTTCAGCAAAAGAGAGCAGTTCAGTACTTAAATAGAGCCAAATATAGAGATCACTGCAAGCATCTCTTTATATTGTTAGAAATTTTAACTTTAACCTCATTTTTTTATAGTTGAGACCACAATTTGGAAACTTGTCGCTGCCCGTTCCTAAATCAGGTTTGACTAGAAATTCGCAGAGTTGCTGACTTGTAAAGCTTTTAATCAGCAAGGCGTACTACAGTCTTGTGGAATTTTATAATGATACGTTGTAATATTCGCTCTTTTGTTTGTTTCTAACCAAAACCTTTTGAACAAAATTCTTCTGATAGCTTTCTTAATTCTTTTATATGGATTATTATTTTATTATTAGATTTTTTATTATATTGGTGTTTATTTGTTTGATGTGATTGTATTGTGCATGTCACATATACGGTGTGGAAAAAAGTATGGACTACCCCTAATAATTTGGTAGTCTGCAGGTTTTATGGAAAATGCTCAAACACGTTTATTTAGTATTTTAGTTTGTCACATTCGGATAACATTTATTTATTTTTTTTATAGACATCTGTCAAAAATATGACGTAATCGACATGTTTTATAAATGGTAACATATGGAATGTGATACATCATTTGAAAGCTCTTGTTTCACTCAGTAGGTTCCTAGATTTTAGTGCTATTTCAAAATGGCGACCGTTCAATTGTGTGTGAAACAAAAGTATGGACTACCTCTAATAATTTGGTAGTCTTCAGGTTTTATGGAAAATTCCCCAACACGGTAATTTAGTTTTTTAGTTTACCACATTCTGAAAAATTTTATTAGTTTTTTTTATTGACATCTGTCAAAAACATGACGTAATCGACATTTTTTTAATAGCAACATATGGCATGTAATGTACATCATTTGAAAGCTCTGGTTTCACTCAGTATGTTCCTAGATTTTGGTCCCATTCGCTCGTGCCGTTTAAAAATGGCGCCTGCTCAATTATTTGACATTCATCATATTTTTGACAGATGTCAATGAAAAAACAAATACATTTGATCAGAATGTGGGAACTTAAAAAACTAATATGTCGTATCCGAGCATTTTCCATAAAACCTGAAGTCTACCAAATTATTAGGGGTAGTCCATACTGTCTTTCCACGCACAATTGAACGGTCGTCATTTTGAAATGGCACAACAGAATCGCACTAAAATTTAGGAAAATACTGGGCGAAACAGGAGCTTTCAAATGATGTATCACATGCCATATGTTGTCATTTAAAAAAAATTTCGATTACGTCATATTTTTGACAGATGTCAATAAAAAAACAAATCAATTTTATCAGAATGTGGGACACTAAAAAACTAAATTAACGTGTTCGAGCATTTTCCATAAAACCTACAGACTTAAACAATTTCATTTGTTTTGTATTTTATAATTTAACTTATCATTAGGTAGGGAGCACTATATTACTAATGTATGTGTTTCTCAACGTGTTTACTGGCTGCAGTTTTACTTATTTGTTATTGTAATTTGATTAGAACAAGATGTCCTATAGCAGGGCCATCACACAGAAAATTGAGACTGTCTTATCTTTTTATCACACCTTAACTGCAATTTAAATACTTACGCTTAGCATGGAACTCGCGTCGGTCCCGTTACCATTCGCAGTGTATGGAAGGTTCGCCAGTGAGCTCAGGAACATGGCGCTGTATCTCCGTCTCATCTCGCTGATCTGGTTCTTGCCCTCCTGCTCGTCCACCAATACGTTAACGCAGATAAACGACTCCACTATGCCCTGGTCGTCGATCTCCAGGAAACCGAACGTCTTCAGGTAGATGAATTGTCCGTTGCTTGACTTCAGCCTGTAGCACGAGTTGCCTCGACTCTCGCCTTTGTCGTACACTAGAAAAAAATTATTGGCTTAGAATATTTTATTATTTTAGTCTATATCTACGGGCAACTGTAGAATTAGTTAAATCAATCTACTTTTCAGAAATCAAGAAAATAATAACCCAGGCACTCATCTTCAGAAAAATTCTGTTCAGAGACGTTTAAATCAGGGTTGGCAAAAATCATGATTTAAACAAAAAACAAAAATATCGGATTTTTTTATTTAAATTAGATTTTTTTTGATTTTTTTTTGTTAGGCAGTTACAACAGTTTATTATTATTAAATAGCACAATAAATAATACAATGGAGTATAAAAATTCCATTTGTTACAAATATTAATAAAAAAATTATAAAATTAAAAAAAAAACAACCGGAAAGTACTAAAAACATAATATAAAATCGAAGAGTTAAGAAGATGTAGGTACCAATTATTCAGTGCCTATTAAGTATTCAGTGGCGGTTCGCGGGTGAAAAAGTAAGTGAAGTGCAAATGAAGCAAGAAAATATTGCAATAATTTTTTTTATATGTGGAAGGGGTAGAATATTATTTTACGACTACCTAAATTTTGTATACTAAATCAATTCTCCTATCCTTCATAGCAGCAAATTTATTTATAACATCCTCATAAAATGGATGAATTGCCCTAATCTCCTCCAGACATTGAGATATTGTATTTCTTAAATAAGTTTTTACACGTTTGAGGCAAGAAAAACTTCTTTCCACTGAAGCACTTGTCGACGGTATTGTCAAAATAAGGGAAAACACTTTATAAGCTTTGGTTAAAATAACTTTATTTTCATTAATTTTTTTCATTTGCTCTTGCAGCGATATATCCCAATTACTTTCATTGGCAAAAATAAGACCAAGCTCATTTTTAAGTCGTTGACTTTTTGAAAATATTTCCCCATATAACCGTAACAAATTTTCAAACGGGCCAGTCGGAAAATTTAAACTATATTCGGAAAATTTAGCAGAATCTGCCAAACATAAAAATGAAAGTTTAGTGTCATTTCCATTAAAATATGGTCCAATATTTCATAAAAAAGA
Source organism: Kuschelorhynchus macadamiae (assembly GCA_030620095.1). Taxonomy (NCBI): domain Eukaryota; kingdom Metazoa; phylum Arthropoda; class Insecta; order Coleoptera; family Curculionidae; genus Kuschelorhynchus; species Kuschelorhynchus macadamiae. Next base: position 27,396 of record JAUTXW010002795.1, read on the forward strand.
GTTCTATACTTAGCCCTAATTTCTTCAGGTGAAAGCTTAGCAAGCTCACGTTTGTAATAATTTATTTCTGTAATAGAATTTGCTTTATCACACATGGTATTAAAAAAAATGTTCATCTCTTTTTACAGAGCGCCTCACGACAGCGTTTTATATTGGATATTTTTTTTTGAAGAACGCAACTTGAACAATCACATTTACTAACTTCGAATTTGAAGACCAACGAGTTTCTGTAATTGTTGGTATACGCCTCGTAGACGCAGATGTAAGAGCATACGTTCGTTTGGCTGGGTGATGAAAAGATGAGGGAATACTACTAAGGCTTGCAAAAAAAATTCGACATTTAGAAATATTTTTAAACTTTGCTGCGTCAGGGCAAATACAGCCTGCGCTTTTTCTTTTTTTTTTTTGAAGGCCATTTAGATGGCCAGGCATCACACTTGCGCCCTCGTAACATTGCCCTATTAATTTATGTTTATAGTCAAATTGGTCCAAAATTTGATCCAATAGAGAATATAAATTCTCCGACATTCTATCGGAGCTGACATTATAAAATCCTAAGAATCTCTCGACAACTGAACCTTCTGGATTGACGTATCTTAAAATTATGGAGCACTGGGAGGTTTCCGTAATATCAGTGGTGTCCGTCCACTTGCACAGAAAAAAACTGTTTGTTCATTATTTCATTTTGTACATAATCATTTAAATAATTAATCAGAAATTCATTCAATTAAATTCAATTAATAATTGATTATTTCGTTTTGAATAGTTTTCGAGTCACCATTTTTAATTTTTTTTTAAATAAAAAGGTAGGCGTTTGGTCTGAAAACTCGTTACGGTGCCGGAAGCATATTCAGTAACAGCAGACGTGCTAGAAAACTCAATATCGCTTCGGCTACGCTCGGATTCTAAGCAGTAGGTACACACGCTCTAGAGTCAGGTAACCAAGGATACAGTTGGAACGGCAGGCAGTGTACTGTACTGTGAATTGGAAGCAATAATTGTATAAGGATTATTACAAATAATTGAACCATTACCAAAAAATTACGGCTACATGGAAATAAATAAAAACACTATAAGATCTAATTTATATTCAAAAACTGACAAAGAGGTAAGTACGTTTTAGTATTAAATAGAAATAAGATAGTTTATAGCTTTGCCAAACTAATAGCAGTGGCACTTAGTGTCTATCTAAATTTTACTTACAATTTTTCAAAACTGGGGATATTTAAATTATATTAATCGATTAATCTAAATAAAATCACTATTCGTACGGAATTAAAAGGAAAGGACCAAATAAAAAAAAAACTTAAATAGTCAAATGCACATATACGGTACATGTGCTACCAAAATTATATTACATTTTCGTACCGCCTATTTTTAGTTCACACTGCTTATCGATTGAAGCGTTCTTATTTATCAAGCTTAATAGACTAGTACATATTACCAATTACCGTGCTGTAATTGCTACACCTTGATAGTTATCACCTACGAGGTTACTTTGAAAATATAATAGTTTAATGTTTGTAGTTTGGACATAGTGCAGAGGGTGACTTAAATATACCTATAATAGGTTACTCCATTTAAAATCTCAATTAATCTGAATTACTTCTGGGGTATCTCAAAAATATATGCTGCTCCGAATAAAATATAATAATTTGTAATACAATTTGACTTATTTTTTTGAGGAGTACAGCTAACAAGGTACTTAATTTTGATGATGATCAATATGCTACGTTTAAATTTCTATTTTTATGGCAAATTAATATTTTTATGATGATCACACACACAGTGAACCGAAAAATAAACAGGCTTTTCTTAATGATTTTATTAATTGTTTAGTCTGTTATCCTAATTATTTGCCACAGTATAGTAATTGCACTTGAAAGAAAAGATTTAAAATAGTACATAACGTAAGTAAAGCTTTTTTATTTATCAGATCGCTTTATTATATTTACGGTTTTATAAACGGCTTGGACAAAGACTACAGACGATTCAATTTTTGTATTGAATTGCAGTTTTCACACCTTTTATTTGATTAAAAGACTTAAAATTTGATATGTATATTATTCACCAACAAACATATTTATTCTTACAAATGTACTAAACACAAGGAAACTTTCGGTTTTATTTTCTTGATTAGGTATGTATTGTTGTTAATAATAAAAGACCCCAATATTTCATAATACTTATTTTTAATAGAAGTTCTTATAAAAAAATATATCGACCCAAAAATGTGAGATTTATGAACTAGCTTATGGCAAGCAACCGAGAGGCGAATTATTTCAAACATTGCAAGGCGTCAATGACTCAGCTTATACCACCCATTCAAAATAACCTTCCACACAAATATATGAAGTTAGTGAAAATTCCATATTAAAAAAAGACAATAATTTACCTATAAATGAGGAAATTAATTATTTAAAAGAAGACTGGAAATCTTTTTCTGAGGAAGTTTTAAAATACCTAGATGAAGATCCAGAATCATTTTACCCAGATATGTCGTCGTTTTTGAAAAACAGGGAGAAATATGCGAAAGGTAAAAATTGCTTAATATCAGGACTACATAATGCTTTTAAGCACACTGGAGTAGTTTCCAAAAGAAAAAGTTTTTGTTTAAGGAAAGGAAAAATGATCAGCATCCAGCCTACAAGTGTCGCTAGAAGAAAAGCTGCAATGGGCGGTAAGAGACAGTCTATAGCAGGCAGGATAGTTAAATGCTTAGTTCAAAGGAAATCGAAAGCACCACATTCTTTAGATGCTTGTGTTACAATGAATATTACAATTCAAAAAATAATAAAAATGTGGTTTTAATTGTCACGTGTTTTTGTTAAGGATACATAATTCGTTTGTTGCTTATTATTTTTGTATTCCCTAATTTTAGTTTTAAAATATAAGTTTTCTGCAGATTTATTTTTACTTGTATTAATAAAAACTGAAATAAAAATTAGTAATATATCTGATCACTAATACTTGGCTATTATTATCAGACATAATAGAACCTCATAAAATTGCTTTAGCAAAATTAATATTATTTTTATTATTTTGTTTTACGCTCGTATGTTCTTACTTTAAATTAACAATTGCGAAATTTTTTATTATATTTTTAAATTTTAAAAAACTACTTTTTCCTTTAACTTTTAAACTGCTTAAATTTTTTAAATACGGTTTTCAAAATTCGATGCAACTTATTTTGAAAAAATAATGTGATAGCTCTCAAAAAAAGATTGTTTTTTTCCTGTAATTTTTGAACTACATAAAATTTTTATATACGGTTTTCACAGTTCCATGTAACTTTATTTTCAAATACGGTAGGTAAGTTTTATTGATGTAATTAAAAAAAAATAACGAGTGGAAAAAATTATTATCTCCATAACTGTGTGGGTTGCAAAGGTTAGAAGATTTGCTGTGGACCTTTGGTGTGTTTTAGCGGCGTGTATTATCATCAGCATGGCTGTGAGTTCAATTGTTGATAGAAGGAAGCAGATAATTGATGTGCAAGAGGAATACGGTAGGTGCAAAGATGAATTCTTAACGACTACAGAAGAATTCAAGAACAAAGTTTCAGACAAAGGCAGGGAGTTTGTTAAGAACTGCATCCGCCATCTAATGTTTTGGATGTCGACGACAATAATTTGGGCTTCTCCTTGAAATTCGATGGACTTGTTCCAGTTGTAGTTCCAGTAGGTTCTCTGATGAGACTGGTTAATTGCAAATGCATCTGTTATTCTACCTTGGGGATTGGTTTTTATTATGAACGTTCTGAGGAGAATGATTTCACCCGAAGGAGAGTCAGAGATAAGGAAATTAACGTTAACAAAACGAGTCTGAGCCTTAGAATATCGAATCTGTTACAGGGTTCTTAGCGACCTGGAAAAGTCAGGTAATTCAGAACTCCTACTAAAAATCAGAGAAAGGTCAGGGAATTTACAAAAAATAACAAAAAGGATTTTATACTCAACCTGGAAAAGTAATAAAATTAATATTTCCACCAGCGTCGCTAGATTGTATTTACCTAAAATTACTTCGTCGAGTTTATGTAATTAAAATTATATTTAACATATATATATATATATATATATATATATATATATTATATAACTATAATTTATTTAACATAACTTGTATTACTTTAAATTATTTTGCGGCTCTTACATAAGCAATGTATTTAACATTCCCCGTATATTCCGACTTGCCCGCGGGCGCCATTCACAATAACAGTAACTCGGACGACTAGAAAATCAGCTTAAGTGTGAGAGCATATTATGTTTTAAAAGATTCACCTGCCAAGAGACCTAGTATTACGGCTTTTACAAATGATGACAAATTCCCCTATAAATTTGGTAAAATTAGATGGTTAGAAAATGTTCGAGTCTGTGAAAGGGTTTTGGACATTTTATCTTCCCTTAAAATTTGGGTGGAAAATAAAGCCACTAAGCTTCCATCAAATGTTTCAGTTACTAAGAGAAAAAAGGATTTAAAAGATACGTTTTTAAGGCCAAGACTAACATTTTTTCACACATTGCCGCCATTTTAGAACCATTTTTAAAAAAATCAGAGCGATAAATCTATTGTTCCTTTTTTGTATATTTGTATGTATACTAAACGAATTAATAAAAAAAATAAAAACACAATTTATGAATAAAGGTCTTCAACAAATTTTAAAATTAAATTTTGATAATAAAGATAAGCTTTACCAACTAATAAGACTGATGTTGGTTTTGCCACTAAAACAGCAATAAAAAACATTATGTTCCTAAAAAGGACAAACTTATTTTTTGTCGGAATGTCAATGTGTTTGATCAATGAGTTACACGTTATAAGAGCCCAAAATAGGTTAAAGTATTTGCACGAAAAAGAAATAATTTCCAGCAGAAATTGCAGAAAAAAGTGGTCACCGATATAGCCAGCAAGGTAAGAAAATTCATTGTCTTAAATTAGCTCAAAGAAATTATCTTTTATCCAATAATATTATTGAATACCGATTAGGTTTGGGAAGCACAAATTTTGGTTTTCACAAGCGTTTTATTAATTTGTCTGGTGTTACTTTTACTCCTCAAGAGGAACATATACTTAATTCTAACATTAAGTATAATTTTTCCCACAACATCAATAATCAATATCAATATTAAAGAAACTATGGCTATAGAGGCCGAATGTATTATTCAAACGACCGACATTTCTAACAAAAATATATTGCGGGCTAAAATAATAAATTTTCTGAACTCTAATTGTCCGAGTGACACAGGCTGTAACTACAACAGGGCTCACCTAAAATCTCTAGCACATAAGATCAAATCCAACGATCTGATTTGCACCAAGGCCGATAAAGGCTCTTGTTTGGTAGTTATGGAAAGAACTGATTATGTTGACAAGGTTATTGGTTTCTTGAACTCTGGTGATTTTGAAAGAATAAACAGAGACCCAACAAACTCATTTTTTACGAGGTTAAGAAGTAGTCTGGACACATTTCTAACCTTAGAATATTTTAACATGACTAAAGATAAATTATATCCTATGAACCCGAAAACACCCTTACTTTATGGCTTGCCAAAGATTCATAAAGATGGCACGCCCATGAGGCCAGTGGTTTCATTTATTGATTCCCCATGCTATAAGTTTTCAGCTTGGCTAGATAGAGTTCTTAGGGACGTAACGGATTTTCATAGCACATATTCTACCCGGAATTCCATCGACTTTGCCAATCACCTGAAAAACGTTGATATTCCGCACAATGCATTATTAGTTTCATTGGATGTCAAGAATTTGTTTCCTAGTGTGCCTCCCGCAGATTGTATTCAGTTGGTAAGAGATTTATTAGCGAGATCTTCTTTGCCACAGTTACTCGTTGATGGCCTCACTTCTCTTCTTACCTTAGTTTTAGACCAAAATTTTTTCAAATTTAATGAACAGTTATATAGACAAAGGTCTGGGCTGGCTATGGGTTCCTGTTTGTCGCCATTTCTGAGTGAGGTTTTCATGAACAATTTGGAAAATAGGATAATGAATAGTTATTTTGCCTCCTTCCTAACAGCATATAAAAGATACGTGGATGATATTTGCATTGTGTGGAATGGCAACAGAAATCAGTTGGAAGAGTTTTTACAATTCGTTAACTCGTTGCATCCTAAAATTGAGTTTACATTGGAAATGGAAGATGAGGGAAAACTACCGTTTCTTGACCTTTTACTATCGCGGAAACACAGTAGGATAGAGTTTGAGGTTTACCGGAAAACATCGTCCACGGATAATGTTATTCAGTATGCTTCAAACTCTCCTTACACACATAAATTCGCCGCGTTCAACTCCTTTTTCTATCGGTTGTGTAATTTACCATTGTCAAGGGAAGCGTTTAATAAGGAGCGTGATATTATAAAGCAGAATGCTATGAATAACGGTTTTCCTTGTAGGTCTGATGATGCTGGAAAGGCGAAACACGTGTCATGTTTGTTGTAGATTGTAAAATTATAATTTAAGGAGACCAAGACTTGGAGTCTTTATATGTTTGTTTGTTTTCTAATAGATACCGTATTTATAAATTTTTGCAAAACATATAATCAAACTACTCGATTGAATACATTTTTCTATAATTTCTTGGGACAAAATGACTACTTTAAAAATTGTGAGATGTTTTCCATAAATAAAAGTATTTTAGTTTCATTCGATTCATTGGTTTCTTTATAAGAAATATAAATTCTCAAAATATAATTTGGAATTTTCAGGGAAAACCTGGAAAAGTCAGACAATTTGATAATTCAAAATAGCTAACAACCCTGTGTTATATTCAAGATTAGGAAGTCTTGTACACGATAGGGATAGATTACTATTTATGGCAACCAGGTACTTCATGATCCATCTATAAAAAAAAACTACAAATAAGTGGACGATAATAAGAAAACCATACTTACTTTGTCTTAAAGCGATCATGACGTATCGTACGTCTTCCGCATGCATGTACTGGAAAGCGCTGTGACCCTGGATCTCTTCGATCATGTAGCCGGCGATCAGCGAAATGCGCTGATCGCAACCGACTATCCTGCCATCTATGAGGTGACGGGTGACGTATTCGTCTTTCGACGCGAGTACGAGCCTATCTACAAGCGGCTGAGGACGGCACAGTTTTACGAAAAAGACTAAAATCTGGAAAAGAAAAACGGATGTTAGTCCAATAAATATATATATATATATATATACATATATATATATATATATATATATATATATATATATATATATATATTTATATATAAAATAGGGCAATATGGTTTTTATTGAGATCGGAAATCAGAATTTTGTAATAGTTTTTACGTAGCACCTAGAGGGCGCTAAGTACGTTGTTATTATTTACTTTAATTTGCCAGTTAACTTTTGGAATTTTTTATGAATAAACATTATTTTTACATCTTTTTTAAGTAGAAAATGCATACTAATAACTCTAGAAGTAACCGTTTTTGAGAAATTTGCAAATTTCTGGGTCGATGCAGGTTATCTCCCTTAGACGCTAAATGAAGTTATTAGAAACATTACAAAAACTTAGTATGTAATAGGTATCGTTAAAATAAACAACTATTATATTATAAAGGTTTAATGAGAAGTTTTTCGTTCATATATATATAAATATATAAATATATATATATATATATACATTTATATATATATATATATATATATATATATATATATATATATATATATATATACGTGCCCAGAATCATATCATTTGGCCCAGTCAATATTTTATTTTTTTTTCATTTAGGAAGTTATTAGTAAACACAAAAGAAAAATGTATTGAACGCAACTTTTGTTATAATAATTTTAAATATTAATGTAAGCATTTTTTACTAAAACAAATTAGAACACTTGAAATATGCACAGAACATTAAATTAAATAATATAAAAATGAATCATTTCGTTTGGCCCAATATTCATATTTCGGATTCGGTGATTTTACCACTGGGTAACATCTCCCTTTTGCTTCAGAACTGCTTGAATTCGCTTTGGCATGGTGTCTACTAACTTTTTACAGTCTTTAGTAGTAAACGAATTCCAAATTTGAATTGTCTCTATTTTAATTCAGGAACGGATCTGGCAGGTGTAGCACGTAACTTCTTTTTCATGTTATGCCACAGTGTTTCAATAGGTGGACAGATCGGGAGCTACTGGATACCCAATCTAACATCGGAATATTATTTTGCAACATCCATTCCTTTACTATTTTGGGCAGCACCATCTTGTTGGAATATGTACTCATTTACTCAGTACATGTTTCAAAGGATGGCATCAAGCAATCTCTAAAGATGTTAATATACCTTGCAACATTAACAGTCCCTTCTATCAGGTGTAACTTTCCAACCCCTTGAGCCAACATGCAGCCCCAAACCATGACAGAAGCCGGAAATTTTACTTTTCGGCGCAAACACTCCGGAAGATATACCCTACTTCGATAATCTCCAACAAAAACCTCAAGCCTTGACTCGTCACTCCAAATAACACTATCCCATTGTATCTGTGACCAGTTCTGATGATTTTTCGCCCTTATTCGCCTATTATTTTTCTGTCTTAGAGATAACAATGGTTTTTCTGTAGCCTAGGAGTTAAGAATTTGTATAAAAAAAGTTCTAGCAAATAACTTACTTTATAAAAGGTATAGCCTAATCGTTTGAGAGCTCTGAGACAAGTTGCTCTTGAGAAATGCTCACCAGTTACTCTGTTCCACGCCAAACTTAGTTCACTACGATTGGTACGACGGTTTTGTTTCACAATACGCCGCGGCCGTAAGGCTCTCATATTGATAGGACCTATTTTTGAAGTTCTACTCAAATTAGGCTTTTCTTCAACTGCTCCTGTCGTTTTATATAATTTAACTTCGCACAGTGTAACGTGATAATTACAGTTGCTTAGCGATTTGACCAGAAGAATTAGCGCATTTGAATAAATTAACAATAACTTTAGGCAAATCATTAGACAGCGCTGTTTTCTGCACTATTTTGTAAATAATATACTCACATCTACTACTGTCACTGTCAACAATCAACAAATAGCAATTTTTTTGTTTTAACTTAAGGCTGATTTGATAAACAAATGGCCATGTTTTTTGCATGGGCCAATCGAAATGATTCAGTGTTATATTATTTAATTTAGTGTTCTGTGAATATTTCAAGTGTTCTAATATTTATTTTAGTAAAAAATTTTTACATTAATCTTTCAAATTATATTATAACAAAAGTGGCGTTCAATAGATTTTTCTTTTGTGTTTACTAATGACTTCTTAAATAAAATAATGACTAGGCCAAACGATATGATTCTGGGCTCGTATGTATATATATATATATATATATATATATATATATATATATATATATATATACAGGGTGATTCATGAGAAAATGTTAATACTTCAGGTACATATTCAGGACCAAAAAACAAATATAAAAGTCTATTTAAATAAGTGTCCGCAAGGCCTTAGTACTCGAGATACAGGGTGTTAAAGTTTTTATTTAATTTTCCTGTTTTTTAAATAAAATCTGTGATAATGTGAATAATGGAGTGAAAATTGATATACGGGGGTTGTTTGGTATGACAAATTCGAATCTAATATTAGTATTGCTCTTACTTGTAGGGGGCGCCACATACATGTCTTTCTACTCCTTCGAACAATAACAACTTTTTGGTACAGTCTTGTATTACATTTTTGAGCAAAACAAATTATTCCCTTGCCATTTCTACGTCAAAAAAATATACCTGTTAAAAGTGGATACGATCAACCGTTTTTGAGATATTTGGATTTAAAACAATTTCGGCGCATGTAATTTTTTATCGCAAAATTTTAAAAGTTGGTTATATTGTCCAAATTTAAACGCATCTTGGCACAAAAGCTTTGAAATGAAAGACACATTTTTTTGAGGTGTGTATTCAGTGCCTCAGACATAAACTAAACAAAGGGTATTTAATTTTTATTAAAATTGTTATTATTAAGTTGTTTTAAAATAAAATCTAGGTTACGTTTTATAATTTTCAAAAATTCCACCATTTGCTTCTAAGCACATGTCAGCTCTATGGTGTATAGCTCGGGTTGCTCTGTGGACACATTCGGGTGCATTTCTTAGTGTTTGTGCTGCGTTTGTTATCCGATCCAATAATGCTTATCTTGTATTTACTTTAGTGGAATATATCAGTGATTTCAACCATCCCCAAAGACAATAATCCAAAGGATTAAGGTCTGGCGATCTAGGTGGCCAATTAAACGGCCCCCCCCACCAATCCATCGGTTTGGAAAGTTTTGGTTTACAAGTAAACTGTAGTGTGCAGGGCCTCCATCATGCTGCAAATACATGTTTTGTCTTACATTAAGGGGAACATCTTCTAATAGATTTCGCAAGTGATTTTCAAGAAAGTTTAAATATTTTTCTCCTGTAAGACTACCGTCGATTATAAATGGACCAATTGAATGACCATTTAACATTCCGCACCACACATTAATGCTAAATTTATGTTGGAAATTATGTTCTACTGTAGCGTGAGGATTTTCATAGGACCACCGGTGTTCATTGTGAAGATTATTCATACCATCACGCGTGAACTGTGCTTCATCAGTGAACAAAACATACCTATACAACCTTCGATCTTCGTTAATCCAGTTACAGAATTGCATTCTCAACTCAAAATCACCCTCCTGCAAATGTTGAACCCGTTGTAAATGAAATGGGTATAAACAATTAATGTGAAGATTTCTCCAAGCAGACGACTGTGTAATTTGATAAGTATCTGCAATCCGTCTAGTGCTTATGCTTGGATCATTTTCGACGGCATTGAGTATAGCCTCTTCTACTGCAACGTTGGGTCCCGATTCCCTTTTAGATACATTTTTCGCACTTGGAAACATCCCAGATTCTCCAGCAGTAGTGAAAACTTGTTGAAAAACTCTTCTATCTAGCACCCTTCTATCCGGAAAACGACGCTGGTACTCCGCAACTGCTTGAATTGCGACCCCATTGCAGAAGCCATAGACGAATATCATATCTGCATATTCACGATGCGAGAATATCACAGGCATAATGACGTATTTAGATCTAAAGTTTCTTAAATGATTATTGTCAGATAATAAAACAGTGACAAAATTTGATTTTATTATTAACTGACATTACTATTGCTAAGTAATAGGAAACACGATGAGAACACCAACCAGCAGTTGTTCTGTCAAGCAAGGCACACTTCTATTTTTTTTACAATACATGCATACTTTATGTGAATTTGTTTTAAATCCAAATATCTCGAAAACGGTTGCTCGTATCCACTTTTAACAGGTATACCTTTTTGATGTAGAAATGGCAAGGGAATAATTTGTTTTACTCAAAAATGTAATACAAGACTGTACCAAAAAGTTGTGATTTTTCGAAGGAGTAGAAAGACATGTAGGTGGCGCCCCCTACAAGTAAGAGCAATACTAATATTAGATTCGAATTTGTCATACCAAAAATCCCCTGTATATCAATTTTCACTCCATTATTTACATTATCATAGATTTTATTTAAAAAATAGGAAAATTAAATAAAAACTTTAACACCCTGTATCTCGAGTACTAAGGCCTTGCGGACACTTATTTATATAGACTTTTATGTTTATTTTTTGGTCCTGAATATGTACCTGAAGTATTGACATTTCCTCATGAATGAAACTGTATATATAAATGTATATATATATATATATATATATATATATATATATATATATATATATATATATATATAGAGTCTTGGCTAGCAGCTTACAAATTGAAACTTAAAATTTTGAAAAATCAAATTATATGTTTATAAATAAAAAGCCTATTGATAAAAATGTCTAACGAGGGAAATGTGTAAAGTGACTAAAATTTTTTAGGCTTACATTTTGATGATAATTTAATATAATCAGCAAAAACACTTCTCCTGTTAGTGGAATTTTATTCAAAATTAGAAATGTTCGTGCTCTCAAATATTTAAAATATATTTACTTTTCACTAATTTATTCAAAATGTCAATACTTAATTTCCATATGGGTTTGCACTTCTGTAAGATCTCTCAAATCATTACAAAATGAAGTAATAAAAAAAAAATATATTTGTAATTGACAGTACATTTGCATAAATTCAGAGGCCTTTTAATTTTAGAAAATTTATATAAATTTAAATTTTATATAATTTTATTGAACTAGTGTTCTTAGTTCCCCTTAATAAACTTACTGAAAGTTGGTTGGGAATAAACTTTTTAAACTGAAAAAATTAATATTCAGTCTTTTGGAACATTTTTATTAGGCTCCATTTTGTTCCACCATACTTGATTCGTCACAATATTTTTATCAGTTTCTACCTATTCGCCATACTTAATTTTTAGACATAATTTTAAATAAATTAAATAAGTAATTTTTACACTGCTTTCTAAAAAAATGACAACAAATGCCGGTCTTAAAAAAATCTTTTAAAAAATTAAAATCAATTTATTTTAAAATATGCCCAAAAATCAACTGTGGCCCTAGGTAGAAATATTTAATACGAATCCAATATGGCATCGAACAAAATGGCGCTTAATAAATATGTTTGAAATAACAGTATATACTAAAACGTGAAGATCTGTAAAAACCTGGGAGGGTAATTTTTCCACGATTGCAATACTTCCCTTTAACGAGGGAAGTAAAACACCCCAAATATTGTAAAACATCAAGTGTGAAGAAGGAAGCTGGTAACATTTTTGCACGAATCCAATATGACAAAATAGAGGTCTAATAAAATGTTTTAAAAAGGGGTGTCAGAATCCGTTGATTTGTATGATTAAATTAAAAAAAAATCAAAGTAAAATTTCTAATGTTTAGATTAGCTTAAAATTATGTACAACAATCAAGTGTAATAAAAAATATTTAGCATTTTGCGTTGGTTACGTATTTTTGTTTGATCTTCTTGCCCCCGGTTTCCCCTATACGCATTTGATCATCAGTAAACATACGCCCAAAAAATGTATCTTTCATTTAGTAGGTTGGAACGATTTTGACAATAGTAGCGTAAGTTTTCTGTTATTGTTTTTCAACGAGGATGATTAATACGTCCGTTCAAATTGCCAAATAATTTCTAAACATTCAACGCGGTTTTCTGGAATAAATCCCAAACGTACAGCACACTAAATCAAAACGGGGATCTTAAATAAAGCTGTACGAAATAATGTCGTAGGTATTTATCACATTTTAATTTCAGCTTTGGAATTCAAAATTATAACCCAGTAGTAAAGTTGGTTGGAAACTTGTTTGTAGTGACTGTATTTTTATCCAGAAAATTTTAATTTTCACAAAGACACATTCGTACAGACAAAATACATTTTTTTTTCTAAAAATATGCTTTCAACTCGACAAAATGCTTGCAATTTGTCATGGGCCAATTAATAATTCGCTACGTTAATTTTAAATTTCGTCATTGGGTCTGAAGATATGTTGTGCAATCGAAGACGAAACGTCAGTAACCGTGAAAAAATAAATGTTAAGAAATACTCTACCATAAATTATAACGAAAATTTCACACCTGTACTTTATAACCAATCAGTTGCCTTTATTTTTCAACGTTACCATAGCAACGAGTTTGATTTCCGGAATTTTTTCGCCTCCAGGGTAAGCTGGAAATCTTTTTGACATAATATGTCATGTTATAAGACAGAAAATTTATTGTTTGGATATTTTATTCCAAAGTTCGGGCTTTCAGTAATAAAACACCTTTATATAATCGATAACATATATCACATATTTACTTTAGATAAACAACGAATTATTCTAATCTAGCAGCTAAAGCATCAAAATATTTTAAATTCTTGCAATACTTCTTGGTTTCCTAATAGGGTGCTTCAGGTGTAAAATCATCAGATTCCCATAAATGTTTATGTTTCAGCAAGCAGATATAATATTTGGACTCTGTGTTGTTCTGCTTACTTCGGGATAATCGGTCCAAGAAAGAAGATTCTTGATACACTATTTTCTTGACATCCTCAAAGATACTGTTTTGGAAAGGTAGACAGCGGCCTTTTCTACTACATTTATTAGGCAAGGGAATGTTCTGTGGTTTATTTTAATATCGCTAATCTTCTTACAAAACTTTCATAATGTGTAACTCTTTAAATTATCCATTTTAAAAAAATCTTCACACACGCGTTGCGTGCTGTAAGTGTAGCTGTCATTATTAATTCATTTGTCGTAGCCGTGGCAATCTCTGTTTTACGATTAATATGATATTTAAATATTGTACATACTGTATCCTTATTAGTGAATGACAAAATGACAATTTTTCCTAGCCTTCTTCGCTTCTGAGATACAGGGTGAAATTGAAAATTTTGCGTTTTTAGATACCCCTCGTAACTCGATTTGGTGGCAACTTAACGAAAAGGTGAAAACTAACTTCGATAGAGTTTTTTTGCGTAGAATCCAATGGCGTAGTCAGTTTTTGGTTAGCTACTATCGTTTTCGAGGTATAGACTAAAGTTGGGTTTTTTTAAATGGGATACCCTGTATATTTTTTAATATTTGGTTTCCGCTCATTTTTAGCTTCTCAAAAAATTTGTTATATTATTATTAAACAATAAATCAGTTAACAAAGATTCATACTATTTAATTTTTACCCTAGGGAAACACACATCTAAGAAATCTACTAAAAACATATTATAAACTAAAAATATATACATATGACGATAATTTAATTATTTTTCTAATTTTGACAATAAAATTGTATTCTGTCAAATACTTACTATTGACTAAATTAGAAAAAAAGGCTATGCTATGATATCACACATCTTTCTTATTCTACTTAGTGCGTTAAGTATAATCATTTGGCCAGCTTGTAAATATCTAAACGTTTTTGTGTCATTTTGTGGACCTTCGATCGTGTGGTGTTGCCTTTGGTAAATGATGCCTTCAAGATATCACCATAGAAAAAAGTCTAGGACCGACAAATCTGGCGACCTAGGCGGCCATCTTACAGCCCAATTTGTACCAATCCAGCGACCTGGTAATTCATTTTCTAAATAGGTACTAACAGTCCGTGCATTATGAGCCGGGGCACCATCTTGCTGAAGAAAAATATTTTGTAATTGTGCCAAAGGAATATTATCTAACAAATCAGGAAGCGTATTTTCCAGTATCTCTAGGTAGCGGTTTCCAGTAAGACTACCGTTATAAATGACATACCTTATTTTTGTGCCGAGGATAAAGCAGGACACGCTAAATCCAAACTTGCCTTGTTGTTCGCGTGGAAATATAACGTTCATTTTCTTTGGACCAGTATCTACTATTGTGTCGATTTAGAATACCTGCACTTGAGATATATGCCTCGTCAGACCATATAACTCTTCTTTCGAAATTTATTTCGGTATTAGTCATATGAATGTACCAATTGCAGAAATCTATGCGACGTTGTCGGTTTGAAATGGTATTTTTTTAGAATAGTCTGCACTGTTGACTAAGGTACTGCCACTTCATCATCGCCTTTTTGGCAGGAAGTTGACGGATTGATTGCTAGGGCAGCTAAAACATTAATCTCTTCAGTTTCCCGATTTTCTCTGTAATATGATTTCGGTCGCGGTACTTTCAATGACCCGTGATTGATCAGATTTACTTTTATTCTTGAAAATGTTCTCTTATCGGGCTGTCTTCGTTCTGGGTATCTATAAGGAATAAATGCTTATTTACAGATATATAGAATATAGAACAACATATTCAAAATAGATTAAATTGAATTATTTTAGAATACAGGGCGATGTAAAAGATCTTTTTTCTTATCACTTGTCAACAAAACTGCTATTCTACTTCAAATATTTTAACTATAATTAATTTTATTGGAGATTTAGTGACATCGTATGTTTCATGTTACAGACTTGCTGCAATAATATGCTTTTTTATTACAAGCAAATTTTGGACAGAATTGTAACCTATTAGGAACGAAAGGCATAATTTAAAATATTAATATTATTATTCTGAAAAAAAAGTCACAAAACTAAAGTTTTATTATTATCTATACTTTTGTTTTTTAAAAATATTGACCGTCCTTCTACATCGGCTATCACTAGTTCCGAAAAGCCAGGGTTTAAGAAGCAAAGTCATTTTGTCTACTTAGTATTATTCCTGTCACTTACCGGATTAGATACGTCTCTGACGCTTCATCCGGATTTTCCTGGCACTGTATAAAACAAACAAGCATGTCATATTTCTCCAAGTTTTCAAAATTCGCAGCCATTTGATATTTAATAAATGGACAAAGGCAATATTTGATTAAAATAATTTAACAATGACAAATGTCAATTAATTTCTACAATGTCTTAAAATAATCTATATATTCTTTTGTTTAATGAAGTCATGGCCGCCTTATTTTATTTAAAACAGATCTTGGGTATTTCTAAGGGACAAATTAAATAGTCGTAAGTAAGTATTTTCCAACAACACAATTGTCAACATTAGAAAAGTATTAAATCTAACGTCATTTGTTGTAAATAAAACATATTTATTGTATAATATGTATATATTTTTTTTATTAGATTTCTTAAGTATTTGTGTTAGTTGGGTTGTCCAGGGTAAACACTAAATAGTAGGAATGTATCTTTGTTTATTGATTTATTGTTTAATAATAATATTATAACAAACTTTGGTACAGATAATTCAGATTTAGAAAATTAACACACAATTTTCATGGCCTAGTAAACAGATCAAAATTTCTTTAAATTGACTTTATTGTCGGTACCGGGTTGAAATAAATATCAAGTGTCATATATTTTTCAGAAGGTAAAAATGAGCGAAGACCAAATATTAAAAAATATACAGGGTATCCCATTTAAAAAAACCCAACTTTAGTCTATACCTCGAAAACGATAGTATTTTACCCAAAACTGACTACGCTACTGGTTTCTACGCAAAAAACTCTATCGATGATAGTTTTCAGGCCATCGAGATACGAGGGGTATCTGAAAACGCAAAATTTTCAATTTCACCCTGTATCTCAAAAACAAAAAGGGCTATGAAAAATTTGTTTGTGGCTTCTTTGGTTTCACAAAAATGTAGCACAGTGTTGCGAAAACCGCATCTCTCTATCCTCAGTAATAAGGGAGATACCCAAAAACCATCGAAATTCGGACACCTTGTACATAATATCTACATAATGTACTGGGTGTCCCGTTTTCGTTGTTTTTATGGGGTATCTCTCTTATTAGTGAAGATAAAGGGTTGCGGTTTTCGCGACATGGTGCTACTTTTTTTTGTGAAACGAAAGATGACCCAAACAAAATTTTCATAGCCCCCTTCGTTTCTTAAGACACAGTGTGAAATTGAAAATATTGCATTTTTGGCCCCCCTCGTATTTCGGTTGTTGTTTAACTTATCGAAAAGGTAAAAACTGGCTCTGATTCAGTTTCTCACGTAGAATCCAGTGGCGTAGTCAGATTTTTTATGTGAGCTGTCGTTTTTGAGACATAACACAAACTTATAATTTTTTATATGGAACACCCCGTATAGTTTTATTTTACATTATTCAGTTCACAATAAGCTTCTCGAAAATATATAATAGTATATACTTTTCTATTCGAATCGCCCAGTCATTTGCATTTTTTTAGAGATAGACTCAGTTTTTCGTAGTAGGCTGGGATTGCTAACAAAACAAATTAATTTTTCAGGTATATTTTATATTTTATTTATAGTAACAAAAATTTTTTTCAAAATTTGTTCCAATTTTAGCAATTTAATAATTCAATAATTATAATGCAAAATGTAAGTAGATTTGTAATAACTATCATAGCATTATTTATCTTACTTTGTTATAACTTTAGCCTGTTGCCTTGAAGAAGGTTCAAAATCGGACCGAGAACTCGGTTTTATAATAAAAAGAATTATTATTAACCTGTTTTTCGCTGCTAAACCTGTGACTTCATCAATCTTGAAAAGTATTATTAATTGAATAAAATGAACATGTTAACTATTCTACCTCTAATACCTCTAAACAGCAACTAACAACCACTAAAGATCACTTAAATAAACAAAAAAACTCAATCTATACCCTAAAGATATTGCTCGAAATGATGTCCATTTTGCCTTGCACAAGGCCTACATAATTTCTGTATTCTTCTTAAGGCATTGAAAATACTAATCGGTCGTTGTTACATTTTATTGAATGCCCTCCTTGTGGCGTTTATTAAATCGGCTAAGGTGTCATATTTGTCCTATATGATTTGTTTTCTAAAGTACCTCACAGGAAGTTATCCAAAACCGAGAGATCTGGCGATCTAACCGGCCATCTCTTACAGGACATTTGGTCCCTATTTTCCAAATACTACCTTATTCTACCGGAATTATGAGCAGGTGCTCCGTCCTGCTGAAAATATATGTCGCGTAAATAGGCCAAAGGCAGATCATCAAGTAATTTCGATAGAATAAGTTCCAATATTTGGAGATACCGATCTGTATCTAAGCTCCCCTGGTACATACGATACATTATTTTTAAACCCAATATGAAACAAGAAATTTTAAACCCAAACTTACCCTGTCGTTCGCGAGAACTATTCGATGCTGGTTTTCTTGCGACCAGTATCTAGAATTACGCCTATTTAATACTCCGGCGCTACTTATATATGCTTCATCGGACTATATTACTTTTCTATAAAAATCAGGGTCATTATCGCATTTTTCTAGATACCAGTTACAGAAAAACATATGACGCTGCGCGTCTCCCGGATGTAAGTGTTACACCAATCTGAATTTAAATAGTTTATAACCTCGTTTTCTTAAAATTTGTTGTAACCCCAACATTCTGATGGATTCTTCTTAAAGGATCTACATCAATGGACGCCTTCGCGGCTTATTGTAAGATTTACGAAACGTAATATGCCAGGGTTGTCTTCGTTCTGGATACCTAAGTTTAAAACGCCAACAGCTTCATAAAAATGTATTTATTATAAAATACGATGAATGCATACCTTAATAAATATAGTTCCGAAGCTTCGTTAAGATCTTTGTTAAATTGTGCAAAGCAGAGCAACATGATTAATTTTTCTTCATTCGAAAACGTTTGGTTTCTAGCCATTTTTTATTATAAAATCTAAAATAATTGTTGCAGTTATCAAATGTAGCTTCAAAACGAACCAGAGGCTTTTGACACGTAATTTATTTAACATGACAACAATTTTTTTTGTTTTGTTTAGGTAATCCCAGCCTACTACCAGAAACTGACTCTATCTCTGAAAAAATGCAAATTACTGGGCGATTTGAATAGAAAAGTATATACTATTATATATTTTCGAGAAGCCTACTATGAAGTGAATAATATAAAAATATACGGGGTGTCCCATTTAAATAATTATAAGTTTGTGTTATTATTTTAAAAACGACAGCTCTGACTACGCCACTGAATTCTACGTGAAAAACCGTATGAGAGCCAGTTTTTACCTTTTAGATAAGTTAAACAACAACCGAAATACGAGGGAAGCCCAAAAATGGAATATTTTCGATTTCAATAGCTGAAAAACGAAGGAGGCAATGAAAATTTTGTTCGGGTCATCCTTCATTTCACAAAAAAGTAGCACCATGTCGCGAAAACCGGAAGCCTCTATCTTCACAAATAAGAGAGATACCCCATAAAAACAACGAAAACAGGACACCCTGTACTCTAAGGATAAATTTCATTCAGTTCCGTCAAGTTTAGTGATATTAAATAGGGCAAAATTTCAACTTTAAAATGTCCTGAAACTGATAAAATATACTCCTCGTTAGTAAAGTTTACGGAAATTAGTTTCTTTCTAGGTAACAAAAACTCCTACATGGCCGTAAGTAGGTTGTAGTTAATTAAATTGGCAAGTTTTACTTAATAAAATATACTTCCTTGAATTTAAGTAAATTAAGCTTAAATAAAAATAAAATTTTAGTATGTTTTAAAGACAGTGCAAAATATCTTACTTTACTAAAGTTTTATTATTATTCTGTCAGCATTTCAGGTCACCTAGATGTGATTTTAAAAATGGCTATAAAAAATCAAGTAGGCGTAAAAAGTTTTTAAAATATCACATTCTGATTCAGAATTGTCTCAGGAATCCAAAAATGTAAAAATATACAGAGTGTTCCATTTAAAAAATCGAAACAGGAGTCATTTCCGGTGAAACCGGAAGTGACCGAAAGTTGAAAAATATGCGAAAACTTTCCTCTTTATGTACCATTTACCTACACGAACAGTGGCGTGCGGTGAAATTTTAAGAAAGGAAAGCAATTTTTAGAAACTTACCTATTTATAATTTAATTCGATTCTTTGATCATTTTTTGCAAATTCGTCAATGACGTCATCATAAAAACGTCGATGCTGTGACATATTTTGGAGAAGTTTATTTTCAATGGACAACAGCGATGTATGCGAAAGTCTCTCCTGCCCCATTGAATTTCTCACGAATTTTTTTATACGTTTAAGTGTTTTGGCAGGTATTGTCAATACTAATTCACACATTTTCGACACTTCGGTGTAGGCATCTTCCAACTCCTTGTCTTTTAAAAATGGCATTAGTTCTTTAGCGTTATTTTATGCGCTAATGTCATCAGTTTCGTAAATCACTTTTAGTTCAGATCGCAGGAACACTCGGTCGAAGAACTAGCCATAATGAAGAAGAAGAGATTTAAACGCATCTTCTGGAAAAGTTTTTCCTTTAAATGCATCAAAATCGCAGAGCTTGAGGAATTTAAAATCATTTAAACCCTTAAATCTATGGTTTATTTGTTGCTGAATTTGATCGATTATTTCATAAAAGAGGCGTCTGTATGATGTTTGAACATCTCCCACCTTGTCTGTTCGAAGACGCTTGGCTTGTGGCTCTACATTTAACGTCATCGATTTCTCCCAAAATACGTCAAAGTCATCTCTTTTTTGGCTTAACATGGACTTAAAATCATCCACTTTTTTTAGGCAAAAAGCAATATCATTTGTTTTATTTTGTAATATATTAAAAACATTGTCTGAGAATGGAAATTATTCTGAAAATATATTCAACAAATAATTAAAATTAAAATCTCGTTTCAAACAGTCCAAAAATCCCCTAGAACTATTTATTGCTTCTGAGTCTCACGTTTCATTATTTTCTATTATATTCTCATATAGTTCAATCAGTGAAGCACGATTTTCAGATGCTGTTAACACAAGTCTTCTATTATAGTTCCAACTAATAGGAGCTACTTTGGGCAATCGTTTGTGGACAATGGAGTCCAAAGTTTGTGTACGTTTTGTTGACTTGGAAAAAAAAGCAGCCATGCCACTTAAAGTAACGAAAAATACTTTACACTCTTTAATATGATTGATGGACTGGGATAAAACTAAATTTAATTTATGAGCAAAACAATGGACAAACACAGCACTTGGGAAAGTTTCTCAACTTTTCATCACTGCAGCTCCATCATAGCTTTGAGCAACTAATTTTTTCTCTCCATTAATTTTTTTAGTAACGTTATAAACTACGGTATATAATGCATCTGCTGTACGATTTTCGGACACATTCTTAAAACCTCAAAATCGCTCTTGTCTGTTTTAACGTAGCGTATTACTAAACTAAAATTAGTGATATCAGTTGTTTCGTCCAGAACAATAACGATGAACCGCGTCTCGCCAATCTTCTGCTTAATTCTTTTTAGAATAATGGTTGCAACAGCAGAAATTAAATAATTTTGGATTCGATTCGAGGTTCCGCGAAAAACGCTAGACTGCTTTAAATGATTTTTTAAGCAATCATCATATTTAGCCATTAAACGAAGTAAATCTTGAAAATTTCTATTTGAAGAAACTCTTGTTTCATGACCTGTAAATCCCAATTCCTGCTGTCCAAGAAAACAAACAACATCGATAAGTCTTCTTAATATTTGCCAATTTTTATCGACTAGTTCATTGTGTTGGCGGTAATTTCCAACTGTTTATTAAGAGCGTGTTCAATTCTAGATTTGCCGAAGACTTTTTCTTTTATGACGGCCTGTAAATGCGCTTTTGACATAATGTGTCTTTTTACAGATTTATGTAAATTGTTTAAATCGGTAAAACCAGTTTTATTCCAGAGACCTTTTTCATTTTTAAAAAGTAAACATGACCAACAAAATAATTTACTTATATTTTCACACCCTGTTAGGCATTTAAATTGTTCGTACTGTTTTTCCGGATAAAAATGTCTAATACAGTTTTTCATTTTTGTGGTTAAATTTTTCATAGGCGGTTTTGTCCTTCCTTTGGAAATTATTTGAAGCTTATCAGCGAAGTTTAATGTTGAAAATCTCTTTATTATTAAGACACACACCACACATTCACACACACACTCTTCTTACTAAAGTCTCAAACATTTTCAACGTTATTACCGGCAGCCGAAGTTGACGGAATTTGCATGTCCACGTCCGTATTATTGTCTTCCATATCACACCATGCACGACGCGACGTACGTATCACACAACATATGGATAGTCGTTCAAACAAAGAACCTACTCGAACGATAGCTTCCGCCACCACTTAAAGCACGCGACTGAAATGCAAAAATTGCAAACAGTTGGTGGAAAGTTCAATAACCTCTGGCTCGATTCACACGCATAGGTTCTATTCAATTCTATTGCTCGGTCGGAGTCAAGGCCGCATTTATTACGGGCTTGAAAATTAAGATAATATTTTAGCATTTTTAATATAAACTAAATTAATGGTTTCCTATTTCAAAAATTACATTTTAGAAGATGTTTTGTAATTTTTTTTGGGGACGCACTGCTTCCCTTGCTTCCATGGACTGCACGCCCCTGTACACGAAATTTCGTTTTGATACATCAAATACTGGCCTGTCTAATAGATTCGTTGACATCCGGTATAATATACGAATAACTAGACCAACGTAAACTAAATCAACAAGGGGTCTGTCATCCTGACTTTTCATCATTCACAGCCCACTAAACAATAATTGAACAACAATATGTCGTTTGCCATCAATCTACACGAAAATCGAGATGAAAATTAAAATTAAATTTTGGCTCGAAATTTTCTTATCGAACCTTTCACATGCACAAATTAATACCGAAAATTATTTCCTGGGTGAAGAATTTTTTAAGAAAAAATTTCAAAATTTCATCCACTTGCAAATAATTTCAGGCAATAATTCAAACACTAGGAATATAGTGAAAACTTACTTACATCAGTGGTTATTGAGGTTTGTAACGACGAGGACGACATGGGACTATGCATCCCCCCCGCTCCGGAGCTGGTGCTGGGACTATTCTCCGGTGGTGTTAGTTGCCTGTGGACGCCCATCATTCGCACGGACTCGTAGTGCACCGCTTCAGATTTTGGTCCCGCCCTCCTGATCCTCACATTCATGTATTTTCTCCAGCCTTGTTCCATCTGTGAAATTTAAAAATGTACTTTGTAAAGGGTGTCTCTTAATGGACAGCAGTCATGCACCGTGGTCTTAGGCGATAACTCGGTAACCTTTGATCACACAATTATGGCGAAAAAATATTTATGGACAAATCGGCTAAGAAACAAACTGGAAATAATTTTCAACTTCGAAAAATGGCCGCTAGTGGAGGTAACAGAAACTCAAAAATGGAAATGCCGATTTTCTCTCAAATTTTCCCAATTAAGGTTTGTCGAAAATATAAGCATTGTATTCTATAAGCAATTATGCAACTTTTTACTATTAACCATTTTTTAAATTTTCAATACTAAAGTGGTGGGGGAACGTTACACTTTTTTTTCTCAAACCTTTACATCTCTGTTTTGGATGAACCGATTACATTGAATTTGGTGTCAGAAAAAGCGACTTATTTTGCTCTTTAAGTAGAGCTTTTAACTGTAACGTAATGACTCTACTACTGGTCACTAGATGGCGTTTTTCCATAATTCTTCAAATAATTCGAATTTTCTCAAAAAAATCAAATGGTATATATATTTTTGGCATAATTTAATTGAAGGGTATAAAAGATATACAGTTATGTCAAACATGCGGCCCAGTGAGCATTTTTCTGCGGCCCAAATCAGTTTTGAAAACAGCCAGATAATGCGGCCCGCGAAAAAGTTGAAAACCGTTTTTGAAAGCGCGAACAACGATTGGTATAATAAAATGTACAATTGTACATAGTGCCATCTATGTTTAGGAGGGTGAACTACACATACTCAACCTAAAACCTAAAGCCTAACGTTATCTGTAGTGATGGAAAATCTGGATCTTTTTAAAGATCCGGGTCAACGGATCTGGGTCAGTATAAAGACCCGGATCAATAATCCGGATCTCTTTAAACGCATTAAAATAGCCGGGACATATGCGTTGTCCGTACATTTTTTAGTTTTTCGCGACGAGTCAAATGAGTGGCGCCCTCTCCAGTCTAGTTTGTTGTTTACAAACTTGTATGTCATTTACAGGGAAACATTTTAAGTGAAATAGTGTATTCATTTTTTCACCAAATTTTTCCTATATACCTATAGGAGATTAAATGTAAAAAATCTAATAGGTTCTCAACTTCCAAAGACATATGTTTTCCCGTCAGGATTAATATGCTTATGCCTTGATTTTATTCTTCAATTCCCATTTTATACTCTTTTTAGAAATAAACGTAGCAATGGTCGGCCCGTACGGCATATTATGTTGTTCCTTTGTGTTTAGTTGCCTGTCCAAAGTAATAAGTACATAATTTTTAAAGATATTATTATTCTTATAACTTACAAGGTTTAAGAGTCACGCTATAGTGGTTTTGAAGTTGAAGTTTTTTATGTTTGCATATGTATTTATTTATTTATTTATTTACTAATTTATTAATTTATTTCTCAGAAAATAAATTTTACAGGCAGAACTATTGTTTGACAGATTAAGATTTTTAACATTAATTATATTGCTTTTTATTAATTATCATCCTATTATCATCACTAATTATAAAATTATCTAAACTCCAATATACACATCGCACTAAAAAAGTAGAGATTTAAATATAATCTCTAATCCACACAACATAAATCTAAGTTTTAAAGGACTGGTATAAAATGATCTTTTTAAGGTCAACAAGCCAACCAACTCCAAATTAAATTTTTACACGAAATTCTGGCTATACAGAAATTCATATTTGATGGCAATCAGAATTCAACAAGCTAATGAGCGACCGACGAATCCACCCAATCATTCCGCTCTTCTTATCAATCAGACTGGTTCGAAAATCATGCTATATCTGTCGTCGGCTCCGCGGCTCAACTCCCGACCCGAGACCTACAAGCATGATGCATTGAGCGAACCAAAGAACTGACTGAACCATAGACAAACACAACTGAACTCTTCATTTCCTATGTCTCTATTTCAAAGATTCGTGTTCCGGCTCCTGTGGGTCAGTATAAACATGCGGATCTCAGATCCGGGTCAGTCGTGAACGACACATCTATAGTTATCTGGCTTGTTCCATGAAATTCTATCGCACAAAAACACAGATGACGCTATCTGAACATTCTGGAAAGAACTCGAGAAATCCCAATCCGTATATAAGCCGAGTTCAGTCGTTCAGTGTTTAGTCAGTTATGAGTCAGTTGCGATAGAGTTCGAGTTGAGTTGCGCACTTACTGTTACAACACTTAACAGTACTTATTATAATTTATTTCGGATACAGTTTTTAACATGCCTCTTTCAAAACCAAATGGAAGTAAGAGGAAACTTGCAGATGAGCATCGCATCTTTCAAGAAAAGTGGGAATTAGAGTTTTTTTCCTGTGAAGTGAAAGAAAAAATTATTTGTTTGATTTGTAATAGTACAGTCGGTGTCCCAAAATTATATAATATAAAACGTCACTATGATATTCATAAAACTATGTTTGACAAGTATAAAGGCATGGTCAGAAACGAAAAGTTAAATAAGCTAAAATCACGGTTGAAAGATCAGCAGCTTATGTTTACACGTCCTAAGCAAGAAAATGAATCTGTCCTTCAAGCGAGCTACGTACTGTCCCGTAAGTCCCGGGAGCGTGAAGGCATTTCAAAATATATCCTTGTCCCAGAATACTCTCGCTGAAAGAGTTACTGCGTTGGCTGCCAATATAAGTCATCAGATAGAAACAAAATCAGACTCTTTCATTGCACTTTCTATTGCCTGTGACGAAAGTACGGATGTGTGTGATGTTCCTGGAATTAATACCATTGCATGATACAACAACTGTGAAAGATATTTTCAATGCTGTTTATGGACTTCTGCAAAAGTACAATTTAGATTTGTCAAAACTGTGTTCCATTGCAACAGACGGAGCTCCTTCAATGACTGTAGTAAAAAATGGCTTCGTTAAAATATTACAGACAAAGATCAGAGAAACGGGTAGTGACAAACCAGATTTTCATCATACTCATTGTATAATCCACCAAGAAGTTTTATGCTCAAAAGTGATCAAGTTGGAAAGTGTTTTAAAGTCAGTGAAAAAAATTATAAAGTTCATAAGGTCACGAGGCCTTAATCAGCGACAGTTTTCTGCATTTTTACGTGATTTAGAAAGTGAGTACACTGCTTCACCATATTATATATAATAATATAAGAAATACTTATTTATAATATATATAAGAAATACGCGTTTTCATAGAAAGAAAAGAATATGTCAGCTTATTATGCGATGTACCTTTTTTACAAGATCTTTCATTTATGGTAGATATCACAAAACACTCGTCGGACTTAAATACGAAATTGCAAGGACCACGTCAAGTTAATACAGATATGCATGATCATGTGAAAGCTTTCAAGTGTAAGATGATGTTGTGGGAAATAGTTAGCAGAGGATAATCTGTCACATTTTCTGACTTGTAAGGCATATCAGGAAAGCACAAGTGTCCCAATATGATACTATTTACTGGTCTTTTCACTATCGATATTGCTAAAGTTCCCCCTCTCTTACAAATGGAAGTAATTGAGGTTCAGTGTCAGACCCATTTAAAACAAAAATTTGATAGTGTTGGTACATTCGAATTTTATAAGTACTTGCCTGTTCAATACCAAGAAATAAGAAAATTTGCCTGTAAAATCCTGTTAATGTTTGGAAGTATCTATAACTAACTATTTTCTTTGATGAAAGGAAACAAATCTTCTGTAAGATAGCGATTGACGGGCGCACACTTGGACGCAGTCTTAAAAGTTAGACAAATAGACAACTTAATTAAAGACAAAAGATGTCAAATATCTGGCAAAAGAATTTAATGTTTGTAGTTTTTTGTAATGTCCTTTCTATTGGAAATTTAATAAACAGACTTGTCCTATAATAGTACTATTTCTTAAGATTTTCAGTAGTTTGTCTTCTTTAAGATAAGGTTTTGTGGCCCACCTAGTCAATGTTCTTCATGTTTTTGGCACACCAGTGACTTTGAGTTTGATATGGCTGATATAGAATAATGAAGTAAAAATCCAGGTCCGTATTCAAATTAAAAAATGATGATGGTCGTCCGAATGCCGAAAAGTCGGATTGAACTCATCAATTTGTAGAGGAGAAAAAGTGACAATGATGAAATGAAAGTTATGTTCATCAGTCCACTGAATGACGAACTTTATTATACAATGTTAGTTGAGTTTTTGTGGCTTGAATTGGACAACATCAATGTGGAAAATTTATGGTTTCAGCAGGTCGGCGTAATGTGTTACACTAAGCGTGAAATAATTTCTTATTAGGTTTTCTGAGAAAAAGGTATGGTTGAAATTCTAGGACAATTTTTTCGTACATTTTGGATGTTTATTTGGCAAATACCTAGACTCACAAAATAATAAATTCAGTTAGATCATTGAGTTGTAAGCAAGTGTTAGTATTTTGGAACTTTAACATTTTTAAATTATGGTGCTCTCAGAGGGGAAGGGTATTGAAATTTTGATATTGTTGGGTTGTGGAGGCAAAGCAGGGAACCAGGATGAAAGCTGTGTGTTTTTCAATGAAAATTATTCTGAGAATACAATTACGCGGTCAAGTGGGGCCTGCCTCCCGCATCAACTGAAGACAAAAAACTTGATATACTCCTATGAGTAGAAGAAAATCAACTAATACTTAAGCACTAAATAACGATATCATTAGAGCATCTGTACAGCGATTACTTCTACGAACTTTTTGAAAATGACCACGCTAAGAGATTACAATTCTGCGAAGAAATGATAGGAAGATATGATAAAAATAACATATATTTTTAAAATATTATATTCTGGTCTGATCAATCCAAAGTGGATATATGAGATCAAAATATCAAGTGGATACATAAGAGTCTAAGTAATGCTAAACATTACTTAGACTTCCTGTCATTCGATTTAATACCTGCAGCAATGTCTTCTAACGAGGGTGATCCACATATTCCCCTTGAAAGAATATAGTTTCAACAAGATGGCGCATTACCACATTTTGGAATAAATGTTCGAAGGTACTTGGAAAAAATTTGTCCAAATCGGTGGATAGGTCGACGGGGTCCCACTGAATGGCCACCAAGGTCTCCGGACCTTACACTATTGGATTTCTTTTCATGAGGGTATTTAAAGGAGAGAATGTTTAAAAATAGACCAACCCGCGTTGAGAATCTGCAATATAGAATAACGATGGATGATACTTATTAACCAGCCAAAAGTATTTGCAGAGTGGTTAATATTATTTACCACAAACTCGGTGCAAGTCAACTAGAAGGTGGAGATCATTTTTAGCATTTGTTACATTAGCCGAATCAGGTGAGTGTTAAGGATGCTCCTTGAATATTAATTTTAATTAAAAAACTTCTAGTGTTTTTGTGAAAATTGACTCATACAGAAGTTATGAATTTTGTGCGCTTCTTTTGAACAACCCTGTACGACTTTCTTATCTGAAAGGTAGCATTTAAACGAAATTAAAAGCCTATCATATAGCAAATAGTAAGCAAAACGCATACCTCCCCTTCACTGCCAAGTAACATTCGTAACCGGTCATGGTCTTCTGATGCAGTCACTGAGAATAATGATTGGCCCATTAAATCAGTCTGAAAGATAAAAAAATCATTAAATAGGTAAACCATACAAGTAAGAATTATT
Organism: Kuschelorhynchus macadamiae; assembly: GCA_030620095.1. Classification (NCBI taxonomy): domain Eukaryota; kingdom Metazoa; phylum Arthropoda; class Insecta; order Coleoptera; family Curculionidae; genus Kuschelorhynchus; species Kuschelorhynchus macadamiae. The sequence goes on from JAUTXW010002795.1 coordinate 56,399, forward strand.
TATAATATTAAAGACAGCGATAAGTAAATTAAAAAAATACATTTCAATCGATAATCAAGCGCAGATATACAGTGACGGCAAACTAATTGGAAACGATACATTACGAAATTTTGAATCGTTACTAGTAAGAAATGGTTTAAGATATTTTGAATATTATAATCATTGTTGCTATTGTTAGGGTGTACAGGGTGTTCCAGCGAGGACTGAACAGGGACCTATTTTCGACCTTCCTTGTATTTTGGAAAAATTCAAAATAGCCAATCGATGTATTTTTTCTTGTAGAATCCAAAAATGTCATCGAAAAAATATTTGAACCAGAAACAAAAGAGTTACGCTATGCATCAGGTGTTTTTTAAATGGAATGTATCGTTTTTTATACGATTTTTGGAAAGAGTGATTTTTTTTATGTCCGTTCTGATTAAAAGATTTGATTTTGCGATAGCTGTTTATATTACATTTTAATGTTTTACAAACTAAAATTTTAGCTTCACCTGTTTAAAATATACGATAGGTTGGTATAGGTGATCAAATTAAAATGACGTTTGAATGCTTTGTCAATAAAAATTGACATTATTTTAATTATTGTCGAAGTCTTCACCTAAAAAATATATATTTCACTCTGATCGAAATGAAATACTCTTTGGACGAGAGACTACAGATTGTTATGCTATTTTACAAGTGCCAAGAAAATGCAAGAGAAGCAAGAAGAAGATTTATTGCAAATTTTCATAGAAATATATCCATCAATACAATTCTAAGGATAAAAAACCTATTTGAGGAAAATAAAACTTTACATGATAGAAAAAGAAATATACAAAGAAGAAGAAATCGAGACCAGGCCAATATAAATTATTTTCAAGTTAATCCAACCAAATCTATTTCGGATGCAGTTCGGGAAGTTCAGTACGGTGGCGGTGTAAGGCGCAGAAGAATTACCCGAGGGACTGTTCACAGGACTCTGAAAATTCATAAATTTAGGCCTTTTCGTATCCTTCCACTTCAGCACCTAACACCGGCACAAAAAGAACTTCGCTTCCAATTTGTTTCTCAAGTGGTAATTCGGCAAGAAAACGAAGATCCTGATTTATTCAAAAATATTTTGTGGACCGACGAAGCTACTTTCACAACATCGGGAGTATTCAACAGACATAATAGTCACCACTGGGCCGTTGAAAATCCAAAAAAGTTCCAGACTATTAAATTTCAAGGGAGGAATTCTATTCATGTTTGGTGTGGGATAAAAAACAATAAAATTTTGGGACCAATATTTTTTAACGGGCCTTTAAATGGGCACAGATATTATGAGTTTTTAGAAAATGAAATTGAAAATTTTTTGGAAGACTTACCATTGGCAGAATATCAGAATTTAATTTGGCAACATGATGGGGCGCCTCCTCATGCCATGCATGATGTGGTTGTTTTTAAATCGGCGCCATAACGAATGGATAGGGCGAAATGGAACATATGCTTGGCTGCCCAATAGCCCCGATCTCTCAGTTTTGGATACATTTCTTTGGGGCCATTTGAAGAACGTCGTATACAGACAACGAAACGAAAATATTCAAGAGATCATGGGAAAAATTGTCGATGAAATAAACCGCCTTAACCAGGAAAATCATATTGTAACAGCAAGTTTAAAAAGACTACAAAGGGGTTATCGATGTTGTTTCGAGAAAAACGGCGGTCACATTGAAAACTTATGTTATTAGTAGTTTTATTTTATTATTTAATAATTATTTTTTATTGAATTTCTTTTTCTATCATGTAAAGTTTTATTTTCCTCAAATAGGTTTTTTATCCTTAGAATTGTATTGATGGATATATTTCTATGAAAATTTGCAATAAATCTTCTTGCATTTTCTTGGCACTTGTAAAATAGCATAACAATCTGTAGTCTCTCGTCCAAAGAGTATTTCATTTCGATCAGAGTCAAATATATATTTTTAGGTGAAGACTTCGACAATAATTAAAATAATGTCAATTTTTATTGACAAAGCATTCAAACGTCATTTTACCTTGATCACCTATACCAACCTATCGTATATTTTAAACAGGTGAAGCTAAAATTTTAGTTTGTAAAACATTAAAATGTAATATAAACAGCTATCGCAAAATCAAATCTTTTAATCAGAATGGACATAAAAAAAATCACTCTTTCCAAAAATCGTATAAAAAAACGATACATTCCATTTAAAAAACACCTGAAGCATAGCGTAACTCTTTTGTTTCTGGTTCAAATATTTTTTCGAAGACATTTTTGGATTCTACAAGAAAAAATACATCGATTGGCTATTTTGAATTTTTCCAAAATACAAGGAAGATCGAAAATAGGTCCCTGTTCAGTCCTCGCTGGAACACCCTGTACATCTATTACACAGGCCAACACACATTTTGGTGCCTGCGACTTTTTAACTGTTCCTGTGTAATTTTTGGATGCAGAATGTAAAAAAGTTCTCAGATTTTGTCTCTCAGTTCTACTTTTTTTTTTTAAATTGTGTATATATTTTACGTTATAACTGTTATAATATATAATATTACTATTGCCAGTTAAAAAACAAAGACACATGGATTTAAGTATTTATTGCAAAAACTTAATTTACATAATTACATTAGTCACTAATCACATAAAAATTTTCTTTTATAAGACTTTCTAGAATGGAGTTTACTAGGGCAGTCTTGCTGAAGGCTCCAGCAGATGTCCGCCATCATGTGGCTATCCCATCGTCCTTGATAACGTTCTTCCATAGTTTTAATATCCTGATGGAATCTTTCCCCCTGTTCTTCACTATAATCACCTAAATTTTCTGGAAAACGATCTAGGTGGCTGTGGAGGTAGTGAACTTTTGTACTGATGTTACCGCCGAGAATATTAAAATTTGAAAGCATAGTTTCCACTAATTCTACGTAATTCTCTGCTTTATGATTGCCATGAAAATTTTGTACTACTTGAACAAATGAACACCAAGCGTTAGATTCAGTCTCGTTCATTGATGTAGTGAATTGTGGATCTTTAACAAGTTGCCTTATTTGAGGACCATCAAATATACCAGCTTTTAGTTTTTCCTTGCTAATGCCAGGAAATTTACGTGACAAATACCCAAAACAATTTCCATCTCGATTTAAAGCCTTCACAAATTGCTCCATTAGGCCTAGCTTGATATGCAAGGGCGGAAGTAAGATTTTTGCTCTTGAAACCAAAGGTTCGTTGATCACGTTTTGTTTTTCTTGAATCATGACATCTCTCGAAGGCCAATTTTAGTTAACCCAGTGCTCATTTTTAGCTCTGCTGTCCCAAAGGCACAAAAAACAAGGATATTTTGTATAACCACTCTGCTGTCCAAGGAGGAAGTTAACCATTTCTAAATCAACACAAAATGCCCACTGATGTTCTTCGTATTTAATTTTTCTCAAAACTAATGCAACTGTTTCATATTCTTCCCTCATGGTAGTTGAATGACCAATAGGAATTGAGCCATATTTGTTACAGTTATGTAAAAGAACACATTTTAAACTACGTTTTGAACTGTCAATAAAAAGGCACCAATCATCTGGAGTCTATTCAGGCAAACCCATTTTTTCTAAGAGCCCTCTTATATTGTTACAGAATACCAAGTCATTTTCCTGAGCGAAAGAAGGCAGCAGATCCTAATCTCTTTTACGATAAAATGTAATATTAGTACCGGACAAAGTAAATTTTTTTCTTTTAATCTGGATGCAAGTAATTCAGCGGATTCCTTTGAGAGATTCAGGTCTCTTATAAGATCGTTTAGTTCTTCTTGATTAAAACACTGCGGAGTTGCTAAATCTGCTTCAAATTCGCTGTCGTTTTCTGATTTAATTATTTGAACTTAGTCAGACGTTGATGTTTCTGTATCATCTTCTGTCAGTTTGGGTAGACTGCTGAATGATGGAACGGGTATTTCTTCCGAATGCGCTACATGCCTTCTTGCAGAATCTTGATCAGTTTCTATTTATGCCTTTAATATTAACGAGACAAAAATAGCAGTCGTCATGATGGTTTCGCGGTTCTCTCCAAACCACTTTAGGCACTTCCTCTTTCCAGTTGTCCACATATGAAATGTGGGGCCCAAGATTTATCTTGATCTCCTAAATGAACACCAAAATAGGCAAGATAAGCTCTTTTCACAAAGTCAGAAATCGTTTTTCTGCTCTCTTTCAAAGTGTATTCACCACACACTTAACAAAAAACATCGGGATGATTTACACAGATACGTCTGCTTGTGGATGCCATTGTTTCAGTTTAGTGTCTTGATACTACAAAACGACCAAAATTTACACAAAATGATAGCACAAATTTACTTGCGAAAACTCAGTAATATACTAAATCGAGTACAGCCAAGCAGGTATAGAAGGATCGGGTCATAGGCAATTACAGGTATAAAAGTAATTAAGAGCAGTGTATTGAGTAGTTCCTAGTATAGGAACATTGGGTCAGGGACAATTCCAGGTATCCATTTGGTTAATTAGATTCTGGGAAATTTCTATTTTGACGATTAAGTACATATTTATCTCTTTATTTGTTGTCCTTTATCAGAAAAAAATATCAATTAATCTGTAACCTGTATCTCAAAAACAAGAGCTTATAGAAAAAATCTGGTGGCATTTTTGGAATCAGCACATTAAAAACATCTAAAATCAGATGTTAGATTTCCAGCACCAAATTTTTGTTTTCATTTTGTTACCCTGTGTTATTATCGCATTAAACGACCTTATTAAGTTTAAAAAACAATTTATTCATAACGAAATTCGAAGATCACTACATCTTTAAGCGGCAAACTAATTGGAAACGTATTTCTGAATCAACATTTTCTAACAAGTGGGCCCATTTTAAAATTGAAAATCAACCTTTTCTAACAAGAAGGCTTATTTTAAAATTGACAATCGTTACCATAGAGCTTTAGTGGGTTGTTGGCATCCGTTCCTGTCAATAATTTAATGTTAATCTTCATTCGAATGTCTGCAAATATGTGATCGCGAAAAAGTTGTAACGAAAATGAACGACGTGTAATGAAGTAAAATTAATCCACAGAAAAGGCTATACGTACCAAAATATTGCCGAAATGGTTAACCGATCCAAAAAGGCGGTGTTTAACGCTGTTCATCGTGTTAGGATTCATTGAACCACTAGAACTGTTCCTAGGAAGCCACGTCCTAGAAAAACGAGTATTGAAACAGATCATCGAATTGTTCGCATTTCTAAGGCAGACCTTCACAAATCAGCAGTTGATGTTTGGAAAGAAATTTGTATTGAAAATTTAAAAGAATTTAGTATTTGAAGTATTCGTAATCGTTTGAACGAGGCACAACTTTTGGGCAGAGTACCAAGGAAGAAGCCTCACCTTTCTGAAGTGAATCGAAGGAGCCGTTTGGAATTTGCTAGAAGTCACCTTACTTGAAACATCCAACAATGGAAGCAGATACTATGGTCAGATGAATCCAAGGTAAATAAGTTTGGTTCTGATGGAAAACGTTTTGTTTGGTCTCCACCAAAAAAAACACCCTGAAAACAGTGAAATTTGGTGGTGGTTGTATCATGGTATGGGGCTGCTTCTCTTGGAATGGTGTTGGCCCTCTTTACAGCAAAACTGGTACTATGGATCAGTATGAATACATACAACATACTGGTGATGCAACCATATGCAGAAAAGTTATCAGTACTTTGGAAATTCCATCACGATAAGGATCCAAAGCACTCTGCTAGGAGGGTGACTGTCTGGCTTCAGGATAATCATGTAGATGTTTTACAATGGCCATCTTGTAGTCCAGATCTTAACCCAATAGAAAATCTTTGGATGATGTATTCGAGGGTATGAGAGAAGCTTGGATCAGTATTCCACTAGAGACTTGTAGACGTCTAATACAGTCCATGCCTAAGAGGGGTTTAAAAGTAATTGAAGCCAATGGATATCCAACTAAATATTACTCGATTGAGACAAAAACTTATAGGTTGTTAAAAAAATTTTATTCAGAAATATGTTTCCAATTAGTTTGCTGCTTAAAAATGTAGTGTTCTTCGAATTTTGTAATTGATAAACTATTTTTTAAACTTACTAAGGTTATTTAATGCGATAATAATAGATATACACCCTAATAATAGTAACAGTGATTATAATATTCGAATTATCTTAAGCCAATTTTTACTAGCAACGGTTCAGATTTTCTGTAATCACAGAATTTCTCGGAAACCAGCAGAGATATAACTTTGCGGTTTTCGCGACCCTGTGTCACTTTTTTGAGAAACTTTGAATGCCGCAAACAGAATTATGCCACATCGTTTCGTTCCCGAGATACAGGGTAAAATAGAGATTTTGTGCTTTTGGGGGTGGTATCATATTTCGGACACCCTATCAGATAGAGAAAAGGTAAAAACTGCTATGGATAGATATTTTTACGTAGAATCCAGTGTTGTAGTCGCACAAATTTTTAGACAATCCAGATATGCCCAAACTTAGTATTTTTTAAATGGGACACCCTGTATTTTTTTATTCCAAAAAATTCGCCTTTTTTTCTCTTTAAAATGATATATCACACTATGCACTTTTGACGTAAACTAAACCTTATAAACGCTATATTAAAAGAAAAACGTAAGTTGGCCATGGAAATATGGGTAGATATTAAAAGTGTCCAGAAGCAAAATTAAACAACATAAAAAAATTAATAACCATTTTTTTACTATGAAATAAATAAACTAATCTTGATAAACTTAATCACAATACTAAACAAATTCTACATAACTAGAAAAACTGTTCAAAATGGCCGCCCCCCTCACGAACACATAATTGGCACACAGTGCGAATTCTTCTTAGAGCATTCATCATTATTATAGCTCTATCTTCCAATGATCTAAATGACTGTATTGACTGGATTCAGGTAAATTTTGTTTTTTAAGTAAGACCAAACGAAAAAATCTAATATTGAGAGGTCTGGCGACCTAGCAGGCCACCTTACTGGTCCATTTGTACCAATCCAGCGATCGTGAAAATGTTCAAATAAATGGCCTTATAATTTGCGCATTGTGGGCAGGAGCACCGTCCTGCTGAAAGTAAATATTGTGCAGATCTGCTAGCGGCAAGTTATCCAATAAATCCGGTAGTATTTGATTTAAAATTACTAGATATCTATCTGCTGTTAAATTATTTTGTAAATATGGAATGTAATCTTTGTTCCCAATATAAAGCAAGCGACGCTAAACCCAAACCTTCCTTGCTGCTGACGTTCTCTTGTGAAAAATTGGTTTTCCGTATACCAGTGCCTATTATTATGCCTGTTAAAAATACCACTACAACTTATATAGGCTTCGTCGGACCATATAACCTTGCTACCGAAGTCAGGGTCATTTTGGGTTTTTTGAAGATACAAGTTAAAATTTAGACGCCTTTCTGCATCTCCAGGATGCAATTGTTGTACTACATTTACTTTATAAGGCTTATATTTATGTTTTCTTAATATCCTTTGCGTTTGTGATTTTGACACCCCCACTGTTTCCTGAATATGCCTATATGAATTCGCGTGATTGGCCTGAATACTTGCTAATACAACAATCTCATTGTTCTCGTGATTTCGTTTATTATATGTTTTAGCCCTGTGCTTTGAAAATGATCCATCATTAATTAAATTTAATTTAATTCGGCGAAAAATTGCCTTGTGTGGCTGAGGCCTTTCTGGATATCTACGATATAAAAAAAGCTTTTGGAAATAGTCCATAACTCAAAGTGGAATTGAAAAAAAATTTTGAAAGGAGGTTCATAATAATTTAAGCGCTTGGTGCTTACCTGTTAAAATATAAATCAGATGCTTGATCACTGTTTTCATGACATTCAATAAAACAAACCATCATATCATACTTATGACTATTTTCAAAATTATTCATTTCTTCTTAATATCTATTAATTTACCTGTTAGAATTATTGGTAACTCGTATGATAAGAGGATAAACACGGCAATATTTGATATATTTAAGAAACAAATAGTTTTGATTTTTGTTTCCATGCCATATTTCCATGGCCAACTTACGTTTTTCTTTTAATATTGCGTTTATAAGGCTTAGTTTACGTCAAAAGTGCATAGTGTGAAACATCATTTTAAAGAGAAAAAAAAGGCAAATTTTTTGGAACCACATAATACAGGGTGTCCCATTTAAAAAATACTAAGTGTTTGGGCTATATCTCAAAAACGGTTTGTCAAAAAAAAATTTCGTCTACAGCACTGGACTCTAGGTAAAAATATCTATCCATAGCAGTTTTTACCTTTTCTTTATCTGACAGGGTGTCCGAAATATGATACCACCCCCAAAAGCGCAAAATTTCTATTTCACTCTGTATCTCGGGAACGAAACAATCTGGCACAATTCTGTTTGCGGCATTCAAAGTTTCTCGAAAAATTGACACAGAGTCGCGAAAACCGCAAAGTTCTATCTCTGCTGGTTACCGAGAAACCCTGTGACTACAAGCAATCTGGGACGCAGTGTACATTATCTTTTTGTGTTATCGTGTTTTTATTATAAAATCGTCTAAAAACAATCATTAGGTATTAGGAATAGGTTTTAATTAAAGATAATTATTTGATAAGAGTAATCGTATTAGTAATTTACTTCTGAAGTGTTTGGTAGAAGCGAAATATTAAAGGCAAATAAAGTAAGGTCAAGTTAAAATTGCAAAGGGCATGAAATACTCGATTATATTTTAAACAAGTACCGTTTAACAAATAAATCACTTCATTTGAAAAGGAAACAACAATTTTGTCGGTGTATGCACTATATAATGATAAGCTTGTCAGGGCAGCAAATATATGATAGCAAAAATTAAAAAAGATAGTATTGCACTTGCAATTTAAATATGGTTATCTATGGAGTATATGTTTCAAGTTGCTTAGCAGACCCAAAATAGAAAGCTTTCACAACCAGAGTCAATTAAAAAATTCTGGTTCTTGGGTGAACACCGCGTTAAACTGAAATTACTTTCCGACGTTTCGCCTGCAATTGTACAAGCCATCTTCAGGAATTTTCTGAAGCTCTGACGAGGGGAGTTCAAGTATACTCATGGAAATTTGAAACGCCTCAGACAAAATTTTAGTAATATTTGTAATATTATATTTTGTGACTCCTACAAGCGATTCAAATAAACGTTTTTTTTGTTTTAAAGAGGTACATTATTAGACTTTATTCTTGGGCAGGATGTTTGACATAAACACAATCAACGTCAATATACAGGGTGATTCAAACACACGTGTTTTTTACCCAAATTTTAACTACATTGCTGAGTTAAACAGCAAATCCCAAAATTATGCTTATCATGTCAAATTATAGTTTTCAAAAAGAGACCTGTTTCTAAATAAAAAGTAAACAGACGCTGTCTCGGTCTCAGTCAAAGTTTATAATAAAATAAAAATGGTTCATCAGACCTATCAGAAAAACGTATCCTAATTACTAACTAAAAGGCTTTAAATTAAATAAATAAACAGAACCTTTAAAATTAAACAACACGTCACACATGTTTAAATTATAAATAAATAAGGTAAAATTAAAATAAAGAAAAATTAAAAAAAGAAGAATCTCACCACTGGTATACTTCTTTTTTTAGTTTTTCTCTATTTTAATACTACCTTATTTATTTATAATTTAAGCATAAGGAGTTTTTTATGCATACATTTGACCACATTTCGCTTCAACCTCTTTCAGTATCCGTCGAACTATGTAATGTGATTGGTTTGTTCACTGTTTTAACGTTGTATATGTGACGTGTTGTTTAATTTTAAAGATTAATTTATTTATTTAATTTAAAAGCTTTTAGTTAGTAATTAAGATATATTTTTTCTGATAGGTCTGATGATGCCCAACCGGGCGAAACACGTATAATCATTTTTATTTTATTATAAACTTTGAAACTGAGACCGCTGTTTACTGTTTAATGTCAAATGATAGCCCCAATTTAGCTTTAAAACATGTTTTTTAAAAATCTTTGTCAACTTTTTTAAATTATCAAGGTTTTTGTATATCTCTGGATTTATGATACTACCATATTGATGAAAAAGTGATACAACAATCTTTACCATTAACACACATTTTGCGTTTTTGTTTCAAAGCCTCCTTTACTTATTTTAAAAATGTACAAGAAAAAATCATACCATTATGTAGGTGTTTAGAAAAACCTCTATAGTTTAAAAACGGAACAAGTTAGCAAAGATTTTTAAAAAGTGCTTTTTAAAGCACATTTGGGGCTATCATTTGACATGATAAGCATAATTTTGGGGTTTGCTGTTTAACTAAGAAATGTAGTTAAATTTTGGGTAAAAAACACGTGTCTTTAAATCACCCTGTATATTGACGTTACTTGTGTTTTATGTCAAACATTCTGCCCAAGAATAAAGTCTAATAATGTACTTTTAAAGCAAAAAAAAGTTTATTTAAATCGCTTGAAAGAATCAGAAAATATCATATTACAAATATTACTAAAATTTTAAATTTCCAGGAGTGTATTTAGGTTGGGTGTAAATACCTGAACTCGGCTCATCGGAGCTCATTCAGTGATTTGATCTTGTGCAGTGAAGATCCCTCGTGCAATCGAAGGCAAAACGTCGGAAAATAATTCCAATTTGACGCGGTCTAAATACAAGAACCATGATTTTTTTGATAGACATAAATTAATTATCTTTCACCAAAATTTGCTGCATTGTGTACTTATTAAAACATATGATTACTCCTAGAAACTTTATTTCAAGCTAACCTGTATCAAATTTTAACCCCAAAGATTAACAGCCAAATTCAATATTCCTCTTTTAACTAAAAGATCTCTTCTAATATTTAATGATTGACAACGCCGCGTCTCGTTCCCGTTTGCGAGTCGAGGGTTACGGACTCCGGATCGATTCAATGCGTCCCATATAAATGAGTTATCTATTGCGTAAGCTTTCTGCTGTATTTAATTTTAAAACAAAATGCATATATTAACTAATAAATAACTATAATTAGGGAAAAGTATAACAATAATAATAATAAACGTCTGTATTTAACATAATGCTATAACATAACATAATATAATATTATACCATACAAATAGGTTCTCTAACCAAGGTCAAGTTTCGCTCAAAGGCTATTCTTACGCTTAACCCCAGAAAAAGAACAAAAAAGAAAGTTAGAAATTTCTGTAAAGTAACATATACCCTCACAGTACATAATAGAAGAGAAAACTTTTGTTTATTTAACAGAACTTCTTAAATTTGTTCCTTAAAACATGCAGTATTTAGGTCTTTGAAAAATATTAAGCATTTTATTATAAAAATGAATTGTTTAATACGTTTGGAATAGAACAAATGTCGCCAATGAGTGTTCATATTATGGATTGAAGTTGGCTGAATAAGATTTTCCTTGAGATACAAAGGCGTACGAAGTAACATTCTTGGTTCCTAAACAAAGCTACAGTAGTTAAACTAAGATAGCACCAATGACTTAACCAATGACCCACGCAAACCCGTATACAGAAATTATTAAATGATTTTTTTTAAATAAGCAGCTCACGTGATTCATAAACTTCATCTGGCAGTCGATAAGAATTCCCAGAAACTGCCTCCTCAACAACAGGTATCCCAAAACCACCAACCCTCAAATTCATAACCTGTCCTATATTCTCAATTTTCACTAAGTATAACAACAATGAAGAATGACGGTATCTGAGTGGTCTATGGTTCTGTGACTTAAACTATATGGGAACCGAAGTTTAGGATTTCATCCTTACTATGGACAAAGTTTTTTAATTATTTTTATAATATTTTTATTTATTTGTTGTTGGAAGACATTAGTGTTTGTCTAATTATTGCAAAAACTTAATTTACATAATTACATTAGTCACTAATCACATAAAAATTTTCTTTTATACGACTTTCTAGAATGGAGTTTACTAGGGCAGTCTCGCTGAAGGCTTCAGCAGTAGTCCGCCATCATGTGGCTATCCCATCGTCCTTGATAACGATCTTTCATAGTTTTAATATTCTGATGGAATCTTTTCCACTGTTCTTCACTACAATCACCTAAGTTTTCTGGAAAACGATCTAGGTGGCTGTCGAGGTAGTTAACTGTTATAATCATGTTACAGCCGAGAATATTGAAATTTGAAAGCATAGTTTCCACTAATTCTACGTAATTCTCTGCTTTATGAATGCCAAGAAAACTTTGTGCTACTTGAACAAATGAACACCAAGCGTTAGATTCAGTCTCGTTCACTGATGTGGTGAATTGTGGATCTTTAAAAAGTTGCCTTATTTGAGGACCATCAAATATACCAGCTTTTAGTTTTTCCGTGCTAATGCCAGGAAATGTACGTGACAAATACCCAAAACAATTTTCATCTCGATTTAAAGCCTTCACAAATTGCTTCATTAGGCCTAAGGGCGTAAGTAAGATTTTTCTCTTGAAACCAAAGGTTTGTTGATCACGTTTTGTTTTCCTTGAATCATGACATCTCTTGAAGGCCAATTTTTGTTAACCCAGAGCTCATTTTTAGCTCTGCTGTCCCAAAGGCACAAAAAACAAGGATATTTTGTATAACTACTCTGCTGTCCAAGGAGGAAGTTAACCATTTTTAAATCAACACAAACTGCCCAATGATGTTCTTCGTATTTAATTTTTCTCACAACTAATACAATTGTTTCATACTCTTCCTTCATGGTAGTAGAATGACCAATAGGAATTGAGCCATATTTGTTACCGTTATGTAAAAGAACACATTTTAAACTACGTTCTGTCAATAAAAAGGCGCCAATTATCTGGAGTGTATTCAGACAAACCCATTTTTTCTATGAGCCCTTTTATACTGTTACAGAATACCAAGTCATTTCCCTGAGCGAAAAAAGGCAGCAGATCCTTATCTCGTTTACGATAAAATGTAATATTAGTACCTAGACAAAGTAGATTTTTTTCTTTTAATCTGGAAGCAAGTAATTCAGCGGATTCCTTTGAGAGATTCAGGTCTCTCTGATTGAAACACTGCGGAGTTGCTAAATCTGCTTCAAATTCGCTGTCGTTTTCTGATAGAATTCTTTGAACTTCGTCAGACGTTGATGTTTCTGTATCATCTTCTGTCAGTTCGGGTAGATTGCTGAATGATGGAACGGGTATTTCTTCCGAATGCGCTACATGCCTTCTTGCAAAATCTAGATCAGGATATCTCCATTTGTGTCTATTGTTTCTATTTATGTCTTTGATATTAACGAGACAAAAATAGCAGTCGTCATGATGGTTTCGCGGTTCTCTCCAAACCATTAGTACACCAAACTTTAGGCACTTCCTCTTTCCAGTTTTCCACTGTCGCAAATGTTCAACACAAGTTTTTACGTTTGCTTGTGAATGCCATTGTTTTAGTTTAGTGTCTTGATACTACAAAACGACCAAAATTTACACAAAATGATAGCAAAACTTTACTTGGGAAAACTCAGTAATATACTAAATCGAGTACAGCCAAATCTGGTGGCATTTTTGGAATCAGCACATTAAAAACATCTAAAATCAGATGTTAGATTTCCGGCACCAAATTTTTGTTTTCATTTTGTTACCCTGTGTAATCGATGTGTTTTTGTTTCAAAGCCTCCTTTACTTATTTCAAAAATTTACAATAAAAAATAATATAATACAATATATACAATTATGTAGGTGTTTAGAAAAATCTCTATTAGTTTAAAAACGGAACAAGTTAGCAAAGATTTTTAAAAAGTCCTTTTTAAAGTTCAATTGGGGCTATTATATGACATGATAAGCATAACTCTGGGATTTGCTTGCTTTAACTTAGAAATGTAGTCAAAATTTTGGTAAAAAACACGTGTGTTTGAATCACCCCGTATATTGACGTGAATTGTGTTTTATGTCAAACATTCTGCCCAAGAATAAAGTCTAATAATGTACCTTTAAAACAAAAGAAAGCTTGGAGGAATCAGAAAATATATTACAAATATAACTAAAGTTTTGTGCGAGTCGTTTCAAATTTCCATGAGTGTATTCAGGTTGGGTGTAAATGCTTGAACGCTGCTCATCGGAGCTCACTCAGTGTTTTGATCTTGTGCAGTGAAGATCCCTTGTGCAATCGAAGGCGAAACGTCGGAAACTAATACCAATTTGACGCGGTCTAAACACAAGAACAATAAATTATCTTTTATCAAAATTTGCTCTCAAAAAGTTTTAACTGGATTTACAGTAACTGATCATTTTCGAATTACATCACTGACAGTTTGGATGGGAAGCATATTAACGTATTTTATGTAACTTTTGCAATATCATATGAACATCACTTTTGCATTAAAGTTATTTAAATACAGACTGATAACGTCCAATTTTTCTTCTTGCTGTGCCATTCTGACGAATATCTGACATGCTTTTATGACAGGCCCAAGTTCTCAAATGCATCAATTTTTTTAACGTATCTCCATATTTTGCTTAATTTTTAATTTGCAGACTGCAATAGATGTTCTGTGTTTGTATTTGTTAGACAAAATGACAATGTGCTATGTGTATTTTATTTTGCTTAAATGTTAATTGGTGTTATTGACCTTTTGATTTACGTCTCATGGAAAAATAAAATAAAAACATTTTTGAAAAAGACATGGAACTACCTGTCGAAACGTCAAATTAAATATGACAAATAATTAAAAAATCGTTTTAATTTTATGAACACGCATCCCAAGAAAAGAAGTACCTAATTACAATATATATATATATATATATATATATATATATATATATATATATATATATATATATATATATCTTGTTGCCTATCCGAGAGGTATGGTGAAATAAAATTCAATACTATGTCTGAGAATCCATACTGTCGAAGCTTGGGGCATGGTTAATTGTCAGAAACCTTAAAAAAATCCAGATGTGCTAAAGCTGACATCTGTCCAGTATATAAATCTCGCGGAATGCTATCCAAAATGGTGGAAAGACCGTCGACGTTCCAAAATTTTTTCTAAAGTCCAACTGATCATACACCACACTCTCCAATATCTTCGACAGCACTGGCAGAAGACTATCCCACGTAAATCTCCAAGAGACGCTGGAGCGGCATTCTTTGAAATTGAACTAACCAGAAACGTTCTCCAAGCAACCGGGAAGTATCCCGTTTCCAAGAAAACATTGAAAATATGTAAGATATACCATCACAACAAAGCATCGGATTTAAGAAAAAAAAGTGCTCCACTAACCGAAGGAAAAGTTGAAATAAATAACAGAAACTGGTGGTAATCTGTCATAATAAGACAGAAGCTTATCGCAAGAGTATTTCTGAAATAGTGACGAAAAATAGTCACTAATGTCCTTCAAGTTTAACAAATCTTCAGGAATAGCTTACAGTTCAGTCTTTTTGACAATGAAATGGGTTTTTAATGTTTTCCACATTTTTTTTGTTGTTTTCTGACTCCACTCCATCAATATATTATGTTTAGCTCTTCTTATTAGACATAGTACAATTTCTCAACTGCTTATATTCCAAATGCTCCTGCGGGGCGATCTGGACGTTTTAAACTTCAGCAGAGCCCCTGTTAGTAAGCCAATGAGTTTTCAGTTTAGTGACACGGACGGTGGTCAAAGGTGCATACTCGTTGAACAAACTGTTTATGCAGTTGGACATTATCTCACCCTTCCTATCGATATTCTGTTCATAGATTATATTATCCCAAGGTAGTAGGTTGAAGGATACTACTACAATATTTCTTAAAATCCCTAAATGTTATGATTTTAAGAGTAATTTTAATATTATCTAGTTACTGCCAAAAAGTATCTAATATAAGACACATTTAAAAATATCTATGATAGTAGATACCTACGTAACTAGATACCAGAAAGTATTTTTTTAAGATACTCAGAGCTCTGAGTAAAATTAATAAACTACACAATAAACTTGGTTTTACTTTCTGATTTCTTAATGCATTATATTGTCTAATGTAACTATATAAATTAGGCAGATTTGAAGTTATCTGCCAATATTTTAACATGGTTAATTTGTCTGAATAAAGGAGACAAAGGGCGCAAGTGTATTGACGTTTTTATTAAATAATATCCTTTTATCTATATCAAAAGTGACAGCGAAAACTGAGATCCCTCAAAAGCAGAAGGCAGTTCGTCAGTACAGGGTTAATTGTTATATCTTAACACCGAATTAGGGTTTTACTCTATTATCTTTTGAGATTGTCGAAGTTTAAAATATTTTATTAATAAGTAAAAAACATGAGGCCCACTTATATATTTTTATAAAAACGTCCTGTACATTATAAGTCCATCAAATGGGGCTCTTCTCGCTGAGGTAGATTTTTACAATTAAGAATAAATTTATATTTTGACACGCCTTTTCGCCCTTTCTTTTTTGAGATACAAAACATAAAACTTAAACATTTTGATGTGGGATATGTTTTAATTATATATTTTAAATGTCACATTTTAAAAATGACTCACAGCTCTAGTTTAAGTCATACTAATTCAATTTTTTTTCAGTCAATCCCAGAGTATCCTAAAAAAACACTGATTTGTCCGTTGCAGCAGCGCCATTACTTCAGCACAATCGGTTTCTCCAAAACGAAGTCAAATCTTGGAAAAGCCAAATTCCCACAACATGGAGCTACTCGTCTGTTTGGCTACATGGAAGCCAGCTGGGGGTGTAAATTGATTATTTAATCTTAGATACGACCTATATGAGAGATAATAAACTACACTGCGCGTCTTTTGAAGTAGATAATTTAAATTTATCAGTATAAAATATTTTTAAATATGTTTTAATTTTTTTCTTCAAGGTAATAATAATCTTTGAACATTTGGCACCTCCGCACTGTTTGTAATTTAGGTTTATCGTTTGATCAGTAATAAAAATAAACAACATTCCATCTGTGTACAGGGTGGTCGAAATTGTTCTGTTTTAACAGAGAAAACCTATTTCCTGACTAGATAGAGCAAAACTGACTTAGGTGTCATGGGCTCGATTTCTGAGAAATGTGTAATGGCAAAAACCGCCTGCCGATATTTTCACTGCCAACTGAGATATAGGGCGTTTTTCAATTTTCGACCATTTTGAAAATTGTCCATAACTTTTTTATTTTGCGGAATATTAACATTCTGCAAAGACATTCTAAAGGCACTTTTTTATGTGCAATCCAGTGGCATACTCAGATTTTTTCTATAGTTGTCTGTTTTATCATAAATAGGCAAAACTTTTTTTTTTCAAATGGAAATCATAGTTGGCTATAAATTATAAAAAATGCTCGCGTTTAGCCCTTTTCAGTGATATAAAGTTGTAGGTACTTATTTTCAAAAATAACGAAAATATTAGGTGTTTTTGGTTTACATCGAAGTAGGCTTTGATTTGTGATGACAATATCTCAATTATGTATTGTTAAGATTTATAGTTTGTTAGCAACTTAAACACAACTTTAAATAACACTAGCTAACGTTATTTTAATTATTTATTATTAATTTTTTTTATTTTTTTTTGTTTACATAGCAAAGTTGAACAAAATTAACAAACTAAACTACTATTTACAGCTACAAGTGAAAATAAAAAATAATTATGAAAATCTAGGTATTTAGTTAGATAGGTTTCTGATAAATATATTTAGAGAAGTTGTTCAAATTGAGCCCCTCCCTGTTGAATACAAACTAAGCATCTTTTGCGTACCGAGTTGCAACTATTTATTAGTTCAACTGGGCTAATAGATGCAAAAGCTTGCCTAGTGGCCTCTTGCAATTCTTCTTTTGTGTGAAAGGTTCTTCCTTTAAATATCAAGTCCTTCAATCTTCCCCACAAAAAAAAATCTAAGGGAGTTAAGTCACAGGACCTAGCAGGCCAAGGTATGGGGCCCCACGTACCAATCCAATTTTCTCGAAATTCGAAGTTTAAAAGATCAGTTGTGATCCTTGCATTGTGCGGGGGACAACCATCTTGTTGATAGTAGATATTTCTGGCATCAGCTAAAGGTATGTCTTCCAACAAAGGGACAATATATGTGCGCAAAATATTTACATAATCATCTGCAGTTAAATTTCCATCGTAAAAATAAGGTCCCACAAATCTTCCTCGGAATATCCCCACCCATATATTGAATCCACACCGACCTTGCCGGTCTTGTTGCACAACTACGTGTGGATTTTCAGTGGATCAGTGATATGAATTATATCTATTAAATATACCAGAAGTATCTACTCTGGATTCATCACTCCAAATAATATTTAATGGAAAATTCTCATTCTCCATGAATTTTTGCTCATACCACTGACAAAATCTCAATCTTCTAGCGGCGTCCCCTTCACGGAGTTGATGAACTCTTCTCGTTCTGTACGGTTTGAATTTATGTTTTTTGAGTATTTTTAAAACGGTGGTCTTTGGAACATTCGTTATATTAGCCAATGTTCGAGAGGAGGTGCCAGGATGATCTAATACCTCACCAATTATATTTAGCTGCTGGATTTCCTTTTCTTCCTTTAGTTCATAATGTCTTGTTCTTAACTTTTTAAAACTTCCGTAATTTACTAAATTACTTTTTAATGTTTGATAAATTCGGTTATCCGGTTGACGTCGCTCGGGAAATGTATTAAAATATAATTCACTAGCTGGTTCAGGAACTTCGTTAGATAATATGTAACATTTTAACATATCATACTTTTCATAATTCTCAAACATATTTTGTCAGCAACTTAACACAACTTTATAAAGATAACACCAAAACGCAATAATTACACCAGACTACAGTAATCTGACAGCAATATATTCAAAATATTGAACGCGCGTCATTATTCCAAGGCCTACTTCGATGTAAACCAAAAACACCTAATATTTTCGTTATTTTTGAAAATAAGTACCTACAACTTTATATCACTGAAAAGGGCTAAACGCGAGCATTTTTTATAATTTATAGCCAACTATGATTTCCATTTGAAAAAAAAAAGTTTTGCCTATTTATGATAAAACGGACAACTATAGAAAAAATCTGAGTACGCCACTGGATTGCACATAAAAAAGTGCCTTTAGAATGTCTTTGCAGAATGTTAATATTCCGCAAAATAAAAAAGTTATGGACAATTTTCAAAATGGCCGAAAATTGAAAAACGCCCTATATCTCAGTTGGCAGTGAAAATATCGGCAGGCGGTTTTTGCCATTAAACATTTCTCAGAAATCGAGCCCATGACACCTAAGTCAGTTTTGCTCTATCTAGTCAGGAAATAGGTTTTCTCTGTTAAAACAGACCAATTTCGACCACCCGGTACAATATCTCAATATTGGTATTTTTACTGAAGTTTTTTTTTGGTTGGTTTGAGATACCTGAAATCATTTTATCGTTTATTTCTTATTAGTAACAATTCAGTTGTTAAAGTGACATCGAAAAATGCCTCAAGGAAGACTTTCTTCGGAAGATTTTGCTGCTATTGTTGCGATTTTGCAACATGGGAATCTTACACAACAACAAGTAGCCCAAATGTATCATGTCTCACAAAGTGTGATCAGTCGAGCTTGGAATCGTTATCAGCAAACTGGTAGTGGTAATATACGACATGGTGGTGGCCGACAACGAGTTACAAGCAGAAGGCAGGACCGTTTTGTGACTACCACTGCCAGACGAAATCGAACCTTCTCTGCATCCAGGATTTGTGCAGTCACTGGAGTCCGTGTAAGTCTGTCTACGATAAGAAGAAGACTGCATGAAGCTGGTCTTAGCGCAAGACGACGTGCTCGGCACCCCCAGTTAAACAGGGAACATCGTGTTACCCGCAGAGCGTGGGCTAACGAGCATAGTCTTTGGACTGTGGCGGATTGGAGAAACTGTTTGTTTACAGATGAGTCCAGATACACATTATATCATTCGGACAGCCGTATATTAACGTGGCGTGAACGTGGTATGAGATATCGTGAACAAAATATGGCTCCCACTGTTGCCTTTGGCGGTGGCTCTGTAATGGTTTGGGGTTGAATTTCTTTAGAGTCACGCACCGAGTTGATAATCCTAAATCGGGCTACTATGAATGCTCAGCGCTATCATGACTTGGTTATACAGCCCATTATTGTTCCATTTTCCCGTCAATTTGGACCTCAATTTATCTTTGTGGACGATAATGCCCGGCCCCACCGTGCAAGAATGATAAATGTGGCTCTGGAACACCATGGTATCACTCGTATGCAATGGCCACCGCGTTCACCCGATTGTAATCCGATTGAACACATTTGGGACCATCTCCAACGACAAATTCATGCTCGAGATCATCAGCCACAAAATTTGGAGGAGCTTGCTAATGCTTTGACAGAAGAATGGCAAGCTATGGATCAACAGTTTATTCGTTCATTAATTCTGAGTATGCCAAGGAGGGTGCAGTCAGTACTTAGAGCAAGGGGAGGACCTACCAAGTACTGATTGGCTAGTTGTAGCGATTTACGTTGTGTTTTAATTAATTTTGATTATTAAGGTTTTAAAGAATTTCGTCTTAATTTTGTATATAACTTTTTATTACTGTTGGAACAGATTTGTCCTTAGCACGATTTTGTTTACTTTCTGCAGGTGTTTACATTACTTATAAATAAATAATCTAGTAATAATTTTTTTTTATTACTAGGCGACGAGTTTTTTATTTTTGAAATAATTTGAATTATCCACTTCAAAAGATGCGCAGTGTATTTTTTAATTTCAAAGGGCCAGTTTAATATTATCTTTATTTATTTAGTTAATAATTAAACAAAACAACTCGTACGTTGGCATAGGTGCCGATTTTGTAAGCTAATTTGCCCTTTTCTAGAACTAATTAGATATTTTATATTATCAATAAAACGCAGCCTTACCAAAAAACTAAAAATATATTGTATTAGTAAAACGCAAATTGATACATTAAAACAAATAAAACCATTTCTCAGAAACTAAAACGTTTGCTCATTCATTCACTCAACTAATTCTATCCAAAATTAATTTGAACAAATCATTCTTTCGAATGATCAAAGATAAGTTATTTTAAATAATCGGTTGAAATGATATTGACAAATTCACTGAAGTCACATTAAACAAGATTAGGCAAGGTTAGGTTAGATTAGATAGAAGATCTTACTCGTTACCAGCTTTACTATCGACGTCCTTTTTTGAATAGGGCTTCACTAGAGCGCACAGAGGTCATTTTGTTAATTCTAGAGAGAAATAAATATGACATCTAATTTTTTAAAAATTTTGTCAAACTACACATTCCAGAATACATATTATTGACTTCTTTGATAAATAAAACATAAACAAGCAAATAAAAATATCGAAAAACTCTATTTTCGCTGAACGATGAAAATAAGACGTAACAAAAATTTTATATTAAAATTATTCATATATTAATCTGTTGAAAAATAAATTTGAAAAAGCTTATTAGGTAATTATTTAAAACTTAAAGAAAAAAATATTAATATATTTTAAATTTTTGAAAAAGGAAAACAATTTATGGTTTTTGTAAATTTAATTACTTATATTTCCGAGTCACTATCACTGTTTCCATTTTCAAGATCAAAATCGCTCGTATTATCAAAATTTAGTTCCTTAAGCAAGTTAATCACATCTGCATTTAGTGGTGCCTTTGTAGAACGAGTACCAATAAGTTTAGATAAAGACGAGATAAGTCGGTCAGACGAAACCAGGAGGCACGTGAATATGTCTCTCACTGTATCTTCTCTAGAAAATTTTCTGCTATAAAGCTCTCGATATCTTCGGAAGTCCTTATTGCGAGATTCAAGAGCTTCCTCGGAAAACATTCCTATAGGTATATCAGCACCATGAACTAATATGCGATGGAGGGAGGCGAGCATTTTGTACCAAGGGTACAGATTGATAAACATTTGTGCCGTTTCTTTACCGTAACTTGAAAATGCATCTATGTTAATTGTATACCCACAAGAGATTGTTGTTAAAATTACATAAAGATGTTTCAAAAAATCTTCGTTTAGCCCTGTTATGGCAGAGGCCAATGCATAATTATGGAAAAATTTTCGTGATGTATTACCATCATTGGTTGTGCCGTGTCCTTGTTTGGGAATGTCGACTAGTAAATTAATTTGTTCTTTAATTTGTTTTTGAGTATATCCTTTCGTTCCTTTACTTGTGTCTTTTCATCTTGGTCCCGTATCTGCCATCTTTGTACAGGGATTAGATACGAAATGTGGAGAGAACACTCAAGACACCTGATCCACGCGTGCAAACTTGAAATGCCATAGTCATACATTGAAGGGTCTGAGTCAAGGCTAGAAATTTTCTCAAGGTCATTCATAATTTTTGGCGTTGCACCACATATGGCACATGTTTATTACACCAAACATTTTCCCATCTATCATCGTGAGCTTAAAATCAGGGTTGATAAGTATTTCTTTGTTAAACATCGTAATTATAGTTGCCTGAAAATAGAATAGGCTTTTCAAATAGAATTTTGATGCGTCTGCAATATCGTACTGATGATGGGCGCGGATTCTGCCACAAGATTTGGCCCGAGTCTGTGGACATTTGTAATAGAACAAGACACATTGAAAATAAATTGGAATCGTCCTTTGCCAAACTGTCTTCTTGTTTACAATATCTCTGTTTGTATGTAGAATGTCCACCACTGTCATTATACCCCCACTTGAAATAAAATGTGATATAAAGTTTAATAGGCGCTCTTCAAAAATGCTTTTTTGCACTTCCACAATTCTATTAGCTGTATAATTAAAAAGTTGCTGTAATTCCACTTCTGCAGCTGTATCAGAAACTATAATAAAATTTTCACTAGCAAAACATTTCTTCTTAGCTTCCAAAAGGATATTATAATTTGGATAAATATTCGCGTTATTTTAGCCCCTTGTTGCATCAATAAATATGGTTTTTTCGTTAATCGTGCGTTAACATATAATGCCAAAGCTTCTTCTGAAGTATATCTGACTGGTAGCATACTTGGCGATTGATAGGCTTTTTTTATTTATGTTGCTCTATTCGGGGAGTACTCGGAAACTTCTTTGACTATGACGCAAAGCATCTCTACGGCCAGACGATTCTAGACTCTTACGCAATGCAAATGACAGTTCTTCTCTTTTACTCTTTTTGCTAAGTTCTTGAAATTCTTTGCTTGGGCGGCCTCTTTTTTTACTTGAAGAGGGATTAGTTAAAGTCGAATTAATTTTCTCATATTTGATTTTTGCATTAAGCCACTCAAAAAATTTTTGTCCTCGATTGCTATCTCTCCACTTTTTCGCTACGGCACTATTAAAAGAATTGATACATTGTTTAATTTTGCTTTATTCTGCATCCCGACATTCCCTCAAATTAAGATCATTAATAACATACTCCAATACTGCAGCATTTTTAGCGCTACGGTAAACAGCTCTCTTTTAGTGAATGACATGATACATGAAACATATCAGTTTCAGATTTACTGGCAACTCCTGGCACTTAAATTTTAACTTATCACACAGCTTTTGAGTGCAATTAAGGGAATAAAAAATATTTGAAGCAAACACAGGCAAACACCGATATATGCAGCCTGCTTAACTTGACTTATTTAAATTTACATTTAAAAAAATTACGTAATCTTTTGACAACATTTTAAACACCGTATATATTTATTTCATTTGCAACTTTTGCTAAAATAAGTAGTACTTACTCAAACTTAATAAACAACGCCAAAATCTGATATAATACACAACATATAATTATCTAAGACACTTTAAACATGACAACACAACACATAGCAGTTCAATAACATGAAATTATAATGCAATTGTATGTGTTTGTTACGTCACCAAGGCCTACTGGATTGACAGAATCTAGTGATAATATGGAAATCGCTTGGTATTGACTCTAAAATGATGTATACAAAAATTATAAAATACAACTCATGTTTTTTTAATTATTTCCTTGTAATTTTTCAAAAATGACCTCTGTGGGGCGCTTTAAGTTAATTATATACAATATACAGGGTGGTCCAATAATATAAGACATCGGGAACCGTTAATGAAACAACTTAAGGAAAAACATATTTATAGGTAAATCGTCCAAAAGAGAATGCTGGAAATTATTATCAAGTTCGAAAGTTGGCCGCTAGGGGGCGTAACAGCAACACAATAGTATAAATGCAAATTTTCTCTTAAATTTCCACCATTGAGGTATGTTGAAAATATAAGCATCATATTTTTCAACCATTTACGCATTTTCAAATTTTTTTTTACTTTTACAATTTTTACTTTTACTTTTACTTTCAAATAAAGATACCTTTGGTTGGGATCAACAGATTTTATTCAACTTGGTGTCGAAAAAAGCGCTTTTTTTTTTTACCCATGGAGCCATAAACCGTACTGTAATGCCTTTGTTAGTGGTCACTAGAAGGCGTCGTTTTGGAGTTGTCCAAATAATGGTAATTTTCTCAAAAGAATCAAGTGGTACTTTTATATCACAATTTATTTGATAGTTATGAAAGGCATTGAATAGTGAAATAAAAAATCTAGGTCAGCATTTAAATTAAGAAAGTTGATGATAGTCTCACGAATCCGAAACGTCGGATTGGAAAATTAACCTTGCCGTTATGTACAGGATAATTTCATCTCTCATTTCATTTAATCCTAAAATTTTAGGAAAACTAAAGTTTCTATTAGAGCCTTGTTTTTTTCCAGTTTTCTGGTTATTCTAAAATTGTAGGATCAATTAAAATTAAAGATAAAAATAATTTCTACTTTGTCATTGTCACCTATTCTTCTCTACAAAACGGCAGGGTTATTTTTCTAATCCGACGTTTCGGATTCGAAAGACCATCATCAACTTCCTTAATTTAAATTCGCATCTGGATGTATTATTTCACTATTCAATGCTTTTCATAACTATCAAATAAATTGTGATATAAAATTAATAGCGTACCATTTGATTTTTTTGAGAACAATCAGCATTATTTGGAGAATTTGGAGAAGCAAAAAAGTGCGTAATTTGTTAAAGAATAAAATGTTTATATTTTATAAATACCTGAATATTTTGAAAAAAATTGATTGAAATTTAAGAGAAAATTGGCATTTACACTTTTATGTTGCTAGTAGCCAACTCTCGAACTTAAAAATAATTTACAGCAATTTCTCTTGGCCGATTTACCTATAAATATTTTTTCTTAAGGCTAGTCCTCTATTTTTGGACCACCCCTGTACTTTGGATTTACATATCCAATAAAAAATAACACACTTGAGGTTTTAATTAAAAATGTGTATTACTGTATTCATTAGAAAGATTAATAAAATCTTTTAGGGAATGTGAAGACTAACACTTGTTAGCTTCAGAGGCACATAGCTTGCCCTAAATAATAAACTAATAGGCACACTACACTTGTGGCACTCAAAGAACTAAATGAAACTCAAAAAAGCATTATTGTCTAAAAACGATATAATTGGCAAAGCTAAATAAACAAGGACAAACTAGTATAAAATATGAACAGATACGATTTTGCTCGATTTAATTCGTTAGAAAACGTCCATTCGTTCGTAGGACGAACCGTGGAATTTTTATAGCCCTCGGAAAATAAAGAAAATCGCGACTTTATGCACGCCTTCGGAAAATATCGTCGATATCTCGCGAACCGTTACTCGTTAGACTACGTTAGAAAACCGCTTGAGGCAGAATCTCTTTTTGTTTTTTTTTACTTTTTAAGAAAATGGCGGACGCGCCGCTTACATCGAGTCGGAAAAAATCATACCTGGAAAACTACATGAGATAGAGAGGTGCAGTTTGCACTATTTTATTAAGAAATGACCATTTTAAAACATATTCAACCGATGTTTTGCTAACTTAACAAAAAATTATAAAAAAAAATTTCAAAGTGAAAATTTAATCATATATCCGAAAATATTGATCCCAGGTCCCAATGGATGGTTTTAATGCATTTTCTAGCTCAAAATATATATAGAAACGTACTTTTTCTAAGCATTTTCCAGAAAAATTTTTTTTCGATATAAAAATTTGCTTGTATACAGGGTGTCCGGGAAAATGTGGGAGATCTCTCGGACTCAGATAGAACATTAAAAAATAAGATGACAAGTTCCCATAAATTTTTTTCCTAGCTGCCCTCCCTACGGAGATACGGCCCCCTAAAGGACCCCACTGGAAATCGGTTTTTCTAGAATAACTTTTAAACGACTCAATATAATTTAACGAAAATTTAATATGATAAACAGTAGTAAGGACCTCTCAAAATGCTTCCCTTAAAACATAATTAGCTTGTTTAGTTTACCAGGGACGGACTAGATTGTACATTTTAACGCTCAAATTTTTAACACCCTGTATGATAAGGAGTTAAAAAAAATAAATTTGGATACCTTGAACATTAAGCTAAAGAAAAGGTGCTCTTGTTCATTGTCGATAAAATGAACCGTTTTCGAGAAAAAAAAATAATAAAAGAATACAACTTTGGGAGTATTAAATATGTTTTGATCCTGAACAACCTAATACGCTAAATAGAAAAAAGTCAATTAAAAACTTCATAAGTGGGTTCAACATGTGCTCCGTGATTTGTGATGCACTCGCGGGCACGACGAATAGAGGACTGCTGTACTCGCCACAACAACCCAGCATTGTTCCTTATCATATCGCAATGAAACGTGATTCTCTGTAAAAGTTCCTCCCTAGTAGCAACCGGAGAGGAATACACCAAGGTTTTGAGATGACCCCACAGGTAGAAATCCATTGGCGTTAGGTCGGGAGACCGTGGAGGCCAGGCAATGGGACCTCCTCTGCCTATCCAACGGTTTCCATAGACGTTATTTAGGTGGTCCCGTACAGCAACGCTAAAATGGGGTGGGGCTCCATCATGCATAAAATGCATCCTTTGGCGGGTTTCAAGTGGCAAATGCTCTATTGAATCTAGAAAAGCGTTCTGAAGGAACTCTAAATAAAGTTCACCATTCAATCGTGCCGGTAATACGCATGGTCCAATGAAAAAATTGCCGATTATTCCTGCCCAAATATTAATGGATTGAAACTGATGTTGATGATGATGAACGACAGTGGCATGAGGGTTTTCATCAGCCCATACATGCGAGTTATGTAAATTTACAATACCATCTTTGGTAAATCCTGCTTCATCGGTAAAAAGAATAATGCTAATGAAGTTTGGGTTTGTTCGTTGTTGATCTAACAACCAGTTTGCGAACTGGATTCTTCGAGGAAAATCTTCAGGAAGTAGTTGATGCACTTTTTGCAGATGATAAGGGTATAACAACTGTTCTTTAAGTACTTCAGCAACTGTACTTTTTGACACATGAAGCTGCGCGGCTAATATTCGAGTGCTTATTGAGGGAGTATCAGCTACAGTATCCAAAATATCTTCCTCCAATTGCACCGTACGTACTGTTCTCCTCACACCAGCATCAGTACTCCTTTTCCCAAAACTTCCTAAAAATAATTAATGAACGTCAATAATGTTACCTTATTAATTGAGAATTGCCCACCAGTTTCTCTTAGACGTTGGTCAGTTCGCTGAAATGTTTTCTCATTTGGAATATTGCGATTAGGATATCTTTCTCCATACAACCTTCTTGCTTCATAAGCATTGCAAGATGCAAGTCCGGACATAAGATGCATATCTGCATACTCACTAAATGTGTATCCCATTATCGAATTAAATTTACCAAGGTATTACAGTAGTACAAAAAGATCAACGTGTCAAGAAGATTTCAAATGCACACGTCAATGCGAGATTATTTATTTCGTACCATAGTAACGTTTGTAAAAAAGTGCATTCTTTAATACTGATAAATAAACAATAATAAAACATTAATACTTTTATTATTTTTTTTCTCGAAAACGGTTCATTTTATCGACAATGAACAAGAGTACCTTTTCTTTAGCTTAATGTTCAAGGTATCCAAATTTATTTTTTTTAACTCCTTATCATACAGGGTGTTAAAAATTTGAGCATTAATTATGTTTTAAGGGAGTATTTTGAGAGGTCCTTACTACTGTCTATCATATTAAATTTTCGTTAAATTATATTGAGTCGTTTAAAAGTTATTCTAGAAAAACCGATTTCCAGTGGGGTTCTTTAGGGGGCCGTATCTCCCTAGGGAGGGCCGCTAGGAAAAAAATTTATGGGAACTTGTCATCTTATTTTTTAATGTTCTATCTGAGTCCGAGAGATCTCCCACATTTTCCCGGACACCCGGTACGTATGCAAATTGGAAGAAAAATTTTTTGGTCTCAGATTGTGTTCAAACTTTGTTTCTATACTAATTCGATGCCCTAGAAACCGAAGAAAACGTCCATTCGTTCATAGAACCAACCGTGGAATTTTTACAGCCCTCGGAAAATCTCGACTTTATGCACGCCTTCGGAAATATCGTCGATATCTCGCGAACCGTTACTCCTAGAAAACCGCTTGAGGCAGAATCTCTTTTTGTTTCTTTTACTTTTTAACAAAATGGCGGACGCGCCGCTTACATCGAGTCGGAAAAAATCATACCTGGAAAACTACATGAGATAGAGAGGTGCGGTTTGCACTATTTTATTAAGAAGTGACCATTTTAAAACATATTCAACCGATGTTTTGCTAACTTAACAAAAAATTATAAAAAAAAAATTTCAAAGTGAAAATTTAATCATATATCCGAAAATATTGATCCCAGGTCCCAATGGATGGTTTTAATGCATTTTCTAGCTCAAAATATATATAGAAACGTACTTTTTCTAAGCATTTTCCAGAAAAATTTTTTTTCGATATAAAAATTTGCTTGTATATGTATGCAAATTGGAAGAAAAATTTTTTGGTCTCAGATTGTGTTCAAACTTCGTTTCTATACTAATTCGATGCCCTAGAAACCGAAGAAAACGTCCATTCGTTCATAGAACCAACCGTGGAATTTTTACAGCCCTCGGAAAATCTCGACTTTATGCACGCCTTCGGAAATATTGTCGATATCTCGCGAACCGTTACTCCTAGAAAACCGCTTGAGGCAGAATCTCTTTTTGTTTCTTTTACTTTTTAACAAAATGGCGGACGCGCCGCTTACATCGAGTCGGAAAAAATCATACCTGGAAAACTACATGAGATAGAGAGGTGCGGTTTGCACTATTTTATTAAGAAGTGACCATTTTAAAACATATTCAACCGATGTTTTGCTAACTTAACAAAAAATTATAAAAAAAAAATTTCAAAGTGAAAATTTAATCATATATCCGAAAATATTGATCCCAGGTCCCAATGGATGGTTTTAATGCATTTTCTAGCTCAAAATATATATAGAAACGTACTTTTTCTAAGCATTTTCCAGAAAAATTTTTTTTCGATATAAAAATTTGCTTGTATGTATGCAAATTGGAAGAAAAATTTTTTGGTCTCAGATTGTGTTCAAACTTCGTTTCTATACTAATTCGATGCCCTAGAAACCGAAGAAAACGTCCATTCGTTCATAGAACCAACCGTGGAATTTTTACAGCCCTCGGAAAATCTCGACTTTATGCACGCCTTCGGAAATATCGTCGATATCTCGCGAACCGTTACTCCTAGAAAACCGCTTGAGGCAGAATCTCTTTTTGTTTCTTTTACTTTTTAACAAAATGGCGGACGCGCCGCTTACATCGAGTCGGAAAAAATCATACCTGGAAAACTACATGAGATAGAGAGGTGCGGTTTGCACTATTTTATTAAGAAGTGACCATTTTAAAACATATTCAACCGATGTTTTGCTAACTTAACAAAAAATTATAAAAAAAAAATTTCAAAGTGAAAATTTAATCATATATCCGAAAATATTGATCCCAGGTCCCAATGGATGGTTTTAATGCATTTTCTAGCTCAAAATATATATAGAAACGTACTTTTTCTAAGCATTTTCCAGAAAAATTTTTTTTCGATATAAAAATTTGCTTGTATATGTATGCAAATTGGAAGAAAAATTTTTTGGTCTCAGATTGTGTTCAAACTTCGTTTCTATACTAATTCGATGCCCTAGAAACCGAAGAAAACGTCCATTCGTTCATAGAACCAACCGTGGAATTTTTACAGCCCTTGGAAAATCTCGACTTTATGCACGCCTTCGGAAAATATCGACGACATCTCGCGAACCGTTAGTTCTAGAAGACCTGTCGAGACCTCTCTGATTCTACGGAAAATTTTCTATTAGGTATACAAATATTTTTGGTAGATTTTTTGCGACACGAAAATTACCTCGCGTTTTTTAACAAAATGGCCGACGCGCCGATTAACTTCAGAGGCACATAGCTTGCCATGTGCTAATATGCACACTAGACTTGTGGCATTCAAAGAACTAAATGAAACTTAAAACTCAAAAAAAACATTATTGTCTAAAAACGACATCATTGACAAAGCTAAATAAACAAGGACAAACTAGTATAAAAATACGAACAGATAGGAACTTTCTTGTCGCTTTATCGAGTATAACATAAGAGATCAAACTAAAAACTAAAAAATTATAAACATTTGTAAAACAATCATAAAGTGGAGCTTAAAAAGTAATAAATTTGCATATATAAAAATACTGTTATAAAACAAAACATTAAAATTAAATAGACAAACAACCATACGTAGAAGGTATACAGTACAACATTTAGAGAAAATTCAGTTAAGACATCTGTAAAATATTCGTCAATAGCATAATAGGCCTTCCCAATTAAAAGTTTTTTAACCTCCTTCCACTGAAAATGAAGAATTGTTTTATCAAGTCTAATGAGGGAATAGGTAACCTAGTTAGATTACACAAATTTCTCGAGAACCAGACACATCGTTTCAAGAATAAACAGGCAAGCTAGGGTCAATATTTTTAAATATTTAAACGAAGGTCTGCAAGAATCACGGGTTTTATGGCCGTTTTAAATGCTGCAATTCTTCTTTGCAATATGCAATAGTCTTGAACAAAATCATGCGCAGTTTGACAAAAGGTACAAATGTCTTGCCACTGCGCATGCTTTTGTTCTAGACTATTGCAACTTGCAAGAAAGAATTGCAGCATGTAAAACGGCCTTTAGCCTAAGGCTTCCTCAAAAACACAAGCTATAGCGCAAATGTGACTCTATCAAAGCGTGATTCTTATCTAATAATATTTACAGCAGTACAAGGTGATCGCGTATAACGTTACCCCCCTTTAACTTTTTTGTTTCTCACTGTAGAAAAAAAAGTATTATATAAAAGTTTTAGAACTCACTGCATACTATTTGCACAACATATTTTTGTATATACAGGGTGTGTCATAAACAAATACCAAAGCAAAGTTACCTTTTTTTAAATGGAACACCCTGTATATTGTTGCGTTTTTGGATTCTACAGGAAATTCTAAACACATTTCATGTATAATGTCCTATATCTAACATGAACCGTTTTCGACTTATTGCTGTTTGAAAATTAAATAATATGAGAAATAAGGTCGCGCAGGTCAAACATGTGTAATGAAACAAACTAAAAAACACAAAGCAAAACTACGAACTAGAAAGCAGAAATATAAGTAGCTATACTAAATATAGAGTTGTTCGACTGGTCCTCCATTAACTTCAATACACCTTATTAAGGTTCTTCTTAATTTTTCCAAGGAGTTTCTGATCGACTCAGCATAATTAGTGTTTATTAGATTAATTTCATTTCTTATGAGTTGTTTAAGGTGTTCACGATTCTCTATGTTGTTTGCATTAATTCTATCTTTCAGTGTACCCCACAGGAAAGCATCTAAGGGTGTGAGGTCCGGACTATTAGGCGGCCATTTAATCGGACCATTCCGTCCGATCCAGTTTCCAAATATTTGAGTGAGATAGTTCGTTACTTCAACTATGTTGTGCGGCGGGGCGCCGTCTTGCTGAAGCGTAAGTTGGTTTAAACGTGCTAGTGGTAAATCATCCAGAAACTCTGCTAACTCATTTTGAAGAAATTGCAAATATATATTCCCATTTAACACACCTTCAAAAAAATGTGGCCCAATGATTTTATTGTCAAGTATGCCGCACCATACATTTACAGACTGACGACCCTGATACTGGAATTCTCGGTAACTGTGGGGATTTTCTGTTGCCCAATGCCTCGTATTCTTCCTGTTTATCATTCCATTGGTGGCAAAAGTTGACTCGTCTGTCCAAAGAATTGTTTGTAGAAAGTTATTATTGTGGTTTATTATTCCCAGCATTTCACGGCAAAATTCTACTCTTTTCTCTCTTTGTGTGACGGTTAATTTTGGAGTAGGTCTAATTTTGAAAGGTTTGAAGCCAGCTAATTTAAGTGTTTTTTTAATTTTTCCATATGATGTATTTTTTGGATTATCTTGCATTTGCCTTAAGTCGGTTGAAATGGTTCTAATTGACTTATTCGGATTTTCTTGAATAGCCAGTAAAATGTTCAATTCGGTATCCTCGTCTTGTGGAATGCATCTTTTCTTTCTGTCTAAGTTTGAATCTCGTTGAAATTTAATAAATATTCTTCTAATGGTCTGTTTACAAGGAACATTCATCCGTGCATTATTTCTTCGTAGTTCTTGCTGCGCCATTTTCACATTATAAGTATTTTTAATATAAGCCATTAAAATAAACTGCTTTTCTTGTTTCGAATAAGGCATTTTTGAATATGAATTCTTACTGCTTATCAAAATTGACAACTTGTGTCACGAAGTTAACCAAGTTAACAATATTGTTATCCATGGAAACCATAAAATACATCTTGACCTGCGCGACCTTATTTCTCATATTATTTAATTTTCAAACAGCAATAAGTCGAAAACGGTTCATGTTAGATATAGGACATTATACATGAAATGTGTTTAGAATTTCCTGTAGAATCCAAAAATGCAACAATATACAGGGTGTTCCATTTAAAAAAAGGTAACTTTGCTTTGGTATTTGTTTATGACACACCCTGTATATACAAAAATATGTTGTGCAAATAGTATGCAGTGAGTTCTAAAACTTTTATATAATACTTTTTTTTCTACAGTGAGAAACAAAAAAGTTAAAGGGGGGTAACATTATACGCGATCACCCTGTACATATACAAATTATGTTATTGTTTATTCCCTTATTACATGGAAAGATTTATAACGAGGGAAGTCCTGGGTAGATCCAATTTACCAATTTCTTTATACTTAAAACAGACACAATATTATACTTACTTGTAAATGTCCTAGAAGAGTTTCGATCGTGTGTGAAACGAAGATTATTTTACCAGTGGGACTCAGGATAAGCAAAAATCCGCCCAACTGGTCGCAGATGAGTTGTTCTAGAACGAACTGGTCTACGTGAGGCGGCAGTTCCATCTGAGGAGCGCCTTCATTTTTCACCAAGGCTAGTGACAGAAAACATATTTTAAAAAATACATAAGTACTCTGAAAAAACCAATTAACACAACTTCAGGTGTGTCACTTAACACTATGTATGCAAATTGGAAGAAAAATTTTTTGGTCTCAAATTGTGTTCAAACTTCGTTTCTATACTAATTCGATGCCCTAGAAACCGAAGAAAACGTCCATTCGTTCATAGAACGAACCGTGGAATTTTTACAGCCCTCGGAAAATCGGGAAAATCTCGACTTTATGCACGCCTTCGGAAAATATCGACGATATCTCGCGAACCGTTAGTTCTAGAAGACCTCTCGAGGCAGATTCTGATTCTGGTTTAGTTACCCCATTGTAAGTCCTCTATACAGTGTATACAGGGTGTTCCATTTTTGATTCTCTCGCAGGGTATCTCAGCTATTATTGACGATAGTGTTTTCGCGGCACTTTGCAACACAGTGGCGTGCGAAAGGGCCTGCGGCACCCTGACTGCTAGGGGGCCCCAAATTAAACAGGGTTTTCAAATAAAATATGTTTTCCATAGTTAAAAAAATTACAGATTTCGGAATTTTTGCAACCATCGAAAATATTGGAAATTATCATAATAAGATAACGTAATATATAAACCCAAACATTTGGAAGTGACAGTACTTAATGCATATTTAGATGTAATAGTAAGTCAGCTAGATAAAAGATTTACTACGTTTAAAACAGTTTATTCAATATTTGTAATTCTAAATCCTTAGATGTTGGTTAAATTAAATGACTGATTTTGGAAAAAGCTCAGTTATTAGTGGAGAAATATTCAAACGATTTAACTCTCAACTGAGCTAATTCAGATAAAATCATTTTGTATAACAACATTACAAACCTTAATACAACTGGTGAATTCGCAAACTATATTTTCGAAAAAAATTAGTTATTAGTAAGTAGTATACCCGAACTGTGCTCTGCATTCCAATTATTTCTGGTCCTTCCTGTAACCTCAGCTTAATCGGAAAGATCATTTTCAAAGTTGAAATTAATTAAAAATGTCCTTAGGTCGACCATGACTCAAAGTCGTTTTAGTTCTCTACCTGTTATCTTAATAGAGCTGAAAGGCCTATAGAAGTAAATTTTGATGAACTAGTTAATAAGTATTTATCTAGTCGATACAAAAACAACAAAGTCTAGTCTACCGCCAAAAAAAACGATTCTTGTACTATTTGTTTTTTATTATTTTTTAGTTTTGCCTGAACCAGAATATAGTATTATTCTTTTATAGTTAGTTAATTTTTGTTTTGTGTTTATTAGTTTATCTATACCTGATAGTCTCCAAATGTATATCATTCGTTCTTTTCTTTATTGTTTTTTTTATTTTTTTTTACTAGAGTTATTTTTTATTTTATGTTATGGTTTTTGTTTGTGTTTATACATTCGCAACTCTTCAATTTAGGAATGTGCATAAACTATTTTTTCAAAAACTAATTTTTCCATAAATCCATAAAAAAAAACTCAAATGCCTCAAAATTTGAAGCGATGAAAACTTAAAAAAAAATTTGTTTTTTTTTTCTAATTCTGCGTAAATAATATGAATAAAAAAAAAGTCGTTACTTTATTTAAAATATAGCTGAAACTGGCTCTGCCTTATATACACCACTGGTCAGGAAGAAGGAAGAAAATTTTAACAACTAATTAAATTATTACTTTTTTATGTTATTAAACGAGAAAATAAAATGTACCAATACGATTTTTTAAGCTCTGTAACTACGAAACTATCCACTCAAGACCATCAATGTTTTATGTTTTTAAAACCACCTTTTTTGGAGGTACCTCCACACTGTTTCGACAAATAATTGAAAAGAACACCGAATTGACAGCAATCTGAAATAAAAACCAGATAAAACTACAGTTTGAAGTAAACTTATAAATTCCATCTTTAAAAGATAGCTTATTTGGTTAAAAAAATAAAGTAATACGTACGTCAATTTTTTCAAACTTAACAACATTAAAAACTATTTTGGAAATTTTAATACAGTCTACTTCGATCTGGAACAAATACTTACTTTGATATATCCTCAGATGGGTCGCCGTCAGTCTCAATATGCTTGTCTTGTCCAGGCGTTTCGCGCTTCTGGACACCAAGGGCACCAACGTTGCCAGTTCCGCTATAAAGGAGTTCAGCCTATCCCGTCTTTGTTTTTCGGCCTTGTTTCGCATCTCGCGGGTATTGCTGTAAAGAAGAAACCAAAATGTTATAAGCATTTAGTCATTGGCGATTCTATTGATTTTATATTTGGACATTTAAAGGATATAAGTCAATTACTTTGAAAGTTACTACTATTAGTTTGGCATAGAATTCGTTATCTCCGGATCACATAAATGTTTTTATAAATTTATTTTTTTTATTTTAAACTCTGATAAGTTTATTGTGATTTTAAACACATTACAACATTTATTATTTTTTTAATTCTTCTTTTGTTAAAAGCGAATAACAGAGAGAACGTGTTAAATGTTTGCGTGTGATAAAATATATATACAATATTTAGACACATTTTTCCTAAACTTAGCTTTAGAAATATGATTTATCAGTACCAAGTAATGTTTCGTGTATTCTTTTAAATAACTTTTTCTCATGCGATGTTTGTACATACAAATTTTGCAGTAACACAAATACCTCAAATTGTGATGAGACTTCCTGTCAATAAACTCTTTTTTCATCTTGGAGATTGGCCTTAATTGAAATATACTTATTAATACAATCGCCATACGTTTCCACAAAATGTCGACTATTGTCAAAATTCAATTATATAATAAGCGCATAGGCACCTACATTTTATTGGCATTTTATCATGATTCAAAAGACAAACTACGTTTAAAATTCGTAACATTTTCAACTTTTTTCCAGAAAACTTGAAAAAAACGCAAATTTCACTATTTTTCAGAACAAAAACTCTAAATTTTTTTTGACAAAATGAAGAAAAAAAAAGTTATGTATGTATGAGTTATTTTTTATAATTTGCCACCCCCTTATTCTTTCAATATATAAAGAAATATTTCCTACGGAAGTTATAGGGACTTTCCGAAAGATTTACATAGCGGCAATTTAAAATTACTAACCGCGATTTAAGGATGGGTGCATAACTGTAAAATTGTCATATGTAGTAACTTTAAAATGGAATAAGTCAAAAATTACTGTTCCGAATATAGACAAATGATATATTTTTGGAAAGGGGAGGATGAGGAGAATCCAAAAATGTCAAAAATACAGGGTGTCCCATTTAAAATAACAAAATTGGTGATTTAGTGATTTTCCGATCGATTTTTGTTTTTAAAATTGCCGCCATGTAAATCTTCACGAAATTTCCTATAACTTTCGTAGAAACCATTTCGTTGTATCTTGAAAAAATAACCCTAAAAAATTTAGCATAATTTGTATATGTACAGGGTGATCATTTATAATGTCCCCCCCCTCTAACTTTTTTATTTGACGTTTGGTAGAAAAACGTCAAATATAAAAGTTTCACAAAAAACAATAAGCTATTTGCAGCATACATTTTTATATATACAGGGTGTTGCCGAAATCACCCACAGATAAGTTATATTTTTTTAAATGGAACACCCTGTATATTATACGCTAAATTAAATCCTATGAAGATTCTGCATATTTTTTGTATAACATGTCCTATACCCAAATACAATAGTTTTCGAAATATCTGCGATTTTATCATTCAGAAATAAAAACATTATTCTAAAGCTTATAATTTAGCTTAGGTGGCTGTGAAGTAGATCGATACCAACAAACAAAATATTTGTTTATAAGTGACAGTGACAGTTACACATTTAGCAACATTATACGTTCTTTTTATTGTAAAATGCCTTATTCGGAAAGAGAAAAACAATTAATTTTGGAAATTTTTATTACAACAAACATCCAGACTAGCGAGAAAAAAGAAAACATTGGAAATTGATGAAGGCAGTGATTTAAACATTTCACTAAAAGTGGAAGAAAAGCCCAATATTTCCATAAGAAAAATATCGGGAAGCCTGAAAGCTTCAAAAACAAAAAAAAACTTCTAAAACTTAATTAATAATTTAGATAATAATATAATACATTTATTCTTACAAATGGAATTGTTCAACTGGTCCCCCGTTTTCTTCAATACATTTGATGTATGTTCTTCGTAATCGATCCAAAGCGGCAGTGATAGACTGGGAATATTCTTGATTTAGAATTTGAATTTCCGTTCTAATCAAGACTTTTAGGTGTTCTCTATTTTCGATGTTATTTGCGTTCACACGATCTTTTAGAGTTCCCCATAAAAATGCATCCATCGGCGTCAAGTCAGGACTGTTAGGTGGCCAGTTTATCGTACCATTTTTTCCAATCCATTCCGTGAACTGTTGGTTTAAATAGTCTTTAACCAATACGACACAATGAGGAGGAGCACCATCTTGTTGGAAGACGAGGTTTCTCAGTTGCTCCAATGGGAGCTCATCCATGTAGTTTTCTAATTCGTTCCGGAGAAAATTCATATAACCATTACCGTTTAAAGTATCTTCGAAAAAATGAGGGCCTATTATTTTATTGTTTAAAATAGCACACCACACATTAACAGTTTGACGTCCTTGAAATTGAAATTCCCTGTAGCAATGGGGATTTACTGTGGCCCACTGTCTGCTATTTTTTCGATTTATCATTCCACTAGTAGAAAACGATGACTCGTCGGTCCAAAAAACATTTTTTAAATAATCTTCATTTTCATTAACTTTTTCCAACATTGCATGGCAAAATTCAACCCTTTTTTCTCGATGCCTGGGCGTTAATTTTGTGGTAGGCCTAATTTTGAATGCCTTGTATCCTGCATTTTTGAGAGTGGTTTGAATCCTCCCATAAGATGTATTTTTTGGATCAATAAGCTCTTCTCTCAGGCTTCCCGATATTTTTCTTATGGAAATATTGGGATTTTCTTCCACTTTTAGTAAAATGTTTAAATCACTACCTTCATCAATTTCCATTGTTCTCTTCTTTCTCGTTAGGCTGGATGTTTGTTGAAATTTTTCATAAATTCGATGAAAGGTTTTTTTGTCCGGAATGTGCATCCGGGGGTTAATTACACCTAATTCTCTTTGAGCCAATTTAGCACTCTTATTTGCTTTGATAAAAGTTTCCAAAATTAATCGTTTTTCTCTTTCCGAATAAGGCATTTTACAATAAAAAGAACGTATAATGTTGCTAAATGTGTAACTGTCACTGTCAGTTATAAACAAACATTTTGTTTGTTGGTATCGATCTACTTCACAGTCACCTAAGCTAAATTATAAGCTTTAGAATAAATCGCAGCTATTTCGAAAACTATTGTATTTGGGTATAGGACATGTTATACAAAAAATATGCAGAATTTTCATAGGATCTAATTTAGCGTATAATATACAGGGTGTTCCATTTAAAAAAATATAACTTTAATCTGTGGGTGATTTCGGCAACACCCTGTATATATAAAAATGTATGCTGCAAATAGCTTATTGTTTTTTGTGAAACTTTTATATTTGACGTTTTTCTACCAAACGTCAAATAAAAAAGTTAGAGGAGGGGAACATTATAAATGATCACCGCGTACAAGGTGTTTCACAATATTTAGACTTTAACTACTACCTTTATTATAAGAGATAGGAAAAAATGTTAAATACAAAAGTTGTAGGGATTGTCCTAAACCACCAGGAAATAATTTTTATTGAAACAAATGAACATCGCAAAGCTACAAAAAACATAAA
Organism: Kuschelorhynchus macadamiae; assembly: GCA_030620095.1. Taxonomy (NCBI): domain Eukaryota; kingdom Metazoa; phylum Arthropoda; class Insecta; order Coleoptera; family Curculionidae; genus Kuschelorhynchus; species Kuschelorhynchus macadamiae. The sequence continues at coordinate 95,405 of JAUTXW010002795.1, forward strand.
CTTGGTATTTTTTTAAATGGGACACCCTATATATTATATTATATTATATTTCAATAGAGGACATTTTTCTGATTTCAAAAGAGTATAATATGTGTATGTTTGGTTCAGTAGTTTTTGAAATATTTACGTTTAAAAATCGCGATAATATCAGATTTGGGTTTACGAAATCACAGTTGCCATATACAAAAAACAAAACAAAGCGGAAGATTCGCGCGTCTTTAATATTAATTTGCTTGGTTTTGTTTTTTGTCCATGGCAACTGTGATTTCGTAAACCCAAATCTGCTATTATCGAGATTTTTAAGCGTAAATATTTCATAAACTACTGAACCAAACATAGACGTATTATATATTTTGGAAATGAGAAAAATATTCTTTATCGAAATATAATTTATTTATTTATTTTATTTATTTATTTTCAGAACAGGCCTTTGCACAGAAAGTTGTAGCTTTCCAATTACGCAAAGGCACAGTAAATTTACATGCACTAATTTTAGTTTTACATGATCTACCTACGAGCTAAATTACCACTAACCAAAAAAGACTAAGTAGAAAGAAAAATAGAATATAAGAAAAAAAAATGAATTAAAAATGTAAATGTGTATAAATCACATTATGATGGTCATTAGTTATGAGGTCTGAACAAAGAGTCATAATTTTAACATTATAAAAACTGACTATATGCTATTTTTTTTAGAGAAAGCAAGGATATCATAAATATGTCAATATTACAAAAATAGAGATTGTAAGATTTTAACATTTGTGATAGAGGGGAGTTCATAGCGTAATTTGTGTGAAATCTTTTATTATAAAACAAATAAGTCGATCTAGAATTAAACTGTGGGACACTAAAACTAACATTTTCAACCATAAATTGACAGTCTATGGTATTACTTAAAATTTTATGCAAAAGAATTGCATAGGCAACCAAACGTCTTTCGCTTAATTTTTGCAAGTTGTAATGCCTCAGACCTGCACTATAATCTAGACACAGTAAGTCGCGATTAAATCTGAATTTTAAATGAAAAATAAATTTTTGTTGAATTCTTTCTATACGGGAGATATATTTGCCATATTGAGGGTTCCAAACAGTACATGCAAATTCCAAGTGACTACGGACAAATGAGTTATAGAGAGTTATTAAAGACGTTGGCTGCCTAAAGGCCCTAGTGATGCGCAATATGAAACCTAAATTCTTCCAAGCCCTTCTCACCATAGACTCGATATGTGCCTCAAACGTCAATTTGCTGTCAAGTGTGACCCCGAGATCTCTGATTGTAGTGACATGTTTAAGGTTAACTTCTTGAATAGTATATACATGCGCGATGTCAGAAGTTAGACGAGAAAATCTAATAAAATTACATTTAGAAATATTGAGAAATAACCGATTTTTGTTACAGTACTCATTTAGTCGATCTATGTCAGACTGAAGCTTCTCACAGTCATTAGGGGACGTGATAATTCTAGAGATCTTGAGATCATCGGCATATAGTGACAATTTCGAGAATTGGAAGCATTCAGTTATGTCGTTTATAAAGATGGAAAACAATAATGGCCCTAAGTGGGAGCCCTGGGGCACACCGGAAGTTGTGTTAACATATAATGACGTGCAATTATTAATTCTGACACATTGGCTACGATCGGAGACATATGACGTTATCCATTGTGGGAAACGGCCGCCTATACCGATATTACGTATTTTAATTAAGAGTGTTGGAATATGGAGTTTATCAAAGGCTTTAGAGAAATCGGTATAAACGGCGTCCACCCGCTGTCTATTGTCCATAGCCTCCAATAATTTTTGAATAAAAACAGTGAGATTTGTTACGACCGAGCGGCCCCGGAAAAAACCATGCTGATTCTGTATGATTGTTTGTTTAAGTTCAAAAAATAAAAAATCGGTGATTATAGCTTCAAGTATCTTGCCGGGCACTGACAGCATAGAGATTGGCCTGTAATTGCAGACATCGTTTTTATTTCCATTCTTAAATATGGGTGTAATCTGGCCCTTTTTCCATTCACTCGGAAAAACTCCTTCATTGATTGACTTTTGAAATAACAATAATAGAGGTGTAATAATTGAACTTTTACATTTAACAAAAAATATATGGGGTAGGCCATCCGGACCCCCACCTTTATTTACGTCAAGATCGTCAATTTTTGTTATTATTTCTTTTTCAGTGATATTTTTAATATCTATACAACGCGAAATGTTTGAAGAAAGAGATATCTTCGGGGGAGTATATAATGTAATATACAGGGTGTCCCATTTAAAAAATACAAAGTTTATGTTTTTTAGTAGCCCTGCGATGTTCATTTGTTTTAATAAAAATTACTTCCTGTCGATTTAGGACAATCCCTACACCTTTGTATTTAACATTTTTTTCTATCTCTCATAATAAAGGCAGCAGATGAAGTCTAAATATGATAAAACACCCTGTAAAGTGTTGTCAAACTCACCTGGTTTTCTGGAAATATAAATCCCGTTTGTTTTTGTTTTGAGTTGTGATTTTTATAGCTTCAATGTTAGTTAGAGTAAAGGTTTCGTTAAAAAAATCCTTGTTTTAATATAGATCCGAAATTTTGTTTACAGCAAACCTAACCAGTCCTAACCTAACCGAAACAGCATTTTTATTAATTATAAATTTTGTTAAAAAAACCAAAAAGTCATCCTGCATGTAGCACATAATATATACAAAATTTTCTTAATAAACTGTTTGAAAATCTGCGTACAACATGGCAACACTGTCCACATACCCGAATACGACATTTAAGACTTGACAATTCCCTTCTATGTGTAAAATAATATTGTTATTGCTAGAAATATAAAAACTAAATATATACATTATTTATGTTTTAATGACAATGAAAGTTGTATGCACACCAGTGGCGGCTCGTGGTTAACATATCAGGCGGGTCAGAGATTAGCAGAGCATAAAGATTCAACATACGACGAACATTTGTTAAATAATAACCATGCTTTCCATGAAAATTTTGAAATATTACATACAACAAACAAAAGTAAAAAATTGTTACTTTTAGAGCCTATGGAAATTAATAAACGTAAAAACACCCAATATCTCTTAAACGACCATTTAGATATAAATAATTCACCTTTCTTAAGCCTATTTTGTTAGAAATTTCCGTCCAGATTTTATTTAGGACTCTCGTAGGCCATAAAAGTCTACCTAGAAATATGTTTTATAAAATCAATTATTTAGCAAAGTGTTAGTTTAAATACCATTTGTCTGACGAAGCTACAGTGTTAGCGGCCCTTTTTCTTTTTTTTTTTTGAAGGCCATTTAGATCACATTTGCGCCATCGTAACATTGCCCTATTAATTTATTTTTATAGTCAAATTGGTCCAAAATTTGATCCATTAGAGAATATAAATTCTCCGACGTTCTATAGGAGTTGACATTATAAAATCCTAAGAATCTCTCGACTACTGAACCTTCTGAATGAACGTATCTTAAAATTATGGAGCACTGGGAGGTTTGCGTAATATCAGTGGTGTCATCCACTTGCACAGAAAAAAACTGTGTGTTCATTATTTTTTTTTTACATGATCATTTAAATAATCAGAAATTCATTCAATAAAATTCAATTAATAATTAATTATTTCGTTTTGAATAGTTTTCGAGTCAACAGTAAAAAAATTTTTAATTTTTTCGTGATGATCTTTTAGTTCTTGGGAACTTCTCGATATTAATAAACCTAAAAGCTTTTTAAAATTCCCCCATTTTATTGACTCGCTGCTCTCATCATGGCCGCGAAAGACTAACTCTTGTTTTGCAAAGTACAAAACTGCGTCAATTACCAAGCACATATAGTTTAGCATTTTCTTTTAAAGTGTCAGATATAGTGCTTTGATTTTTTACAAATGTTTTTAGCATTAATTCGCATTTTAAATGCTCCGCTGAGTCTACTACATAACCATTTGTACGCCGAACACCAGGATGACGATTTAATCTGATCTTGTTCCTTCCATCGTTTAAATGGAGTTTCCAAACAAACGAAAACCACATCCGTGATCGGATTCATCAATAATGTAAATTAATACACCCGACACCAAATAAAGTTGTAACACCATAAATAAATATAACACAAAATAGTCAAGTAAACTGCAAGGGAACTAACCGGTTGCAGCGAAATCCGCGAAAGTAAAAGTAAACAACCACCCCAACCTGAACGACACGTGGATGTAGTGTACTGCGTTAGCAATTCACCGAGAGCGTTGTATGGCGCAGGTTAACATTAATCTTCCATGCGGTCGACGTCATCGCGAACGCGTTGTCATGGCAACGTAGTAGGAAAATCGTAAACTAAACATAGCACCTCCAGAAAAGTCGAAGCGGTTTGCGCCACTGTGATAGTTGTTATAATAAATTTCGATTGAAAGTTTTAAAAAGCTAACGGTCAAGTAAAATATATATTCGAGATGTACAGGGTGTCCGGATTTGGTTGCAAAAGCAGGGTATCTCGCTTATTTTTAAAGATAGAACCTTGCAGTTTTCACGAACCTGAGCTAATTTTTTGTGAAACTCATGAAGCCGTAAACAAAATTTTCATAGCCTTCTTCGTTTATGAGATACAGGGCGAAATAGAAAATTTTGCATTTTGGGACCCCCCTCGTATCTCGGTTATCCTTTAACTTAACGCGAAGGGAAAAATTGCTGCTTATGCAGTTTTTCACGCTGGATCCAGTGGCGTAGTCATATTTTTCAATTGAGTTGTTATTTTTTAGATATGACCCAAAGTTGTGTTTTTTAAAGGGGACACCCTGTATATTTGTCCAGAAATTGATTTGTCCTTTTAAAAGCTTCTCAAAAATATATAATAGTATGGGTCTATTTTAATAAACAACAACAAAAATCCTAATTTTTATAATTATCATCCCAAATTTTGCAGTAGGCCATGCAAAACGATGCCGTTTTCTTTTGTTTTCTTGGAAGCAAACGACATTTCCCAATTTTGTACGCGTATATAAAATATAGCGCTAGTTTTTTGTATTTATTTATTGTGTAAAAATATATTTGTATTATCATGGAAGAAAACCAAACTTTCGAACATTATGAAAAGTACGATATGTTAACTTGTTTTATATTAAGTACTGAAAATGTTGAAGCGGCTTCTGAGATGTATTGTTTTAGGTATGTTGAAATACTATTGCTTAATTTTTATTTAGATATCCAGAAAGGAGGCAACCTAATATATCCACTTTTTATCGGATAAAAAAGAATTTATTTAATCACGGATCATTTATCAAACCTCGTACGAAAACATAATAAAGAAAATCGGGAGGCTGAGGAAATTACGGTTTTGGCTAATGCAGAAGCTTACTCTACAAACTCTTGTAGGGCAAAAACCAGAGTTCAAGAAATTCTAAAAAAGCACAAATACCACCCATACAAATTTAGGCTCGTGCAGCACTTACAGCCAGGGGATTCAGAGCGTCGGGTAGTCTTCTGCAATTGGTTCCGAGAAAGATGCGATATGGTTAGAGATTTTGAAAGGAAAGTTATATGGTCAGACGAAGCACATTTCAGTAATTCTGGTCCCAGGAAAATCAACACCAAATATTTCCCAGAAGACAGCAGGGCAGGTTTGGTCTAAATGTGTCCTGCTTCATATTAGGAACACATATAAAATTTTATATATTTGAGGGAAATCTAACAGCCAATCGCTATATAGAAATTTTAGAGGCAGCTATACCCGAATTACTTGACGATGTTCCTCTAGCGCAAATTAACGAAATTTATTTTCATCAGGACGGTGCTCCTGCACACAATTCTGGAATGACGAGATTATTTCTGGACAATAATTTTACCAATCAATGGATCGGAACAAATGGACCTATAATATGACCCCCTAGGTCCCCAGATTTGTCGATTTTAGATTTCTTTCTATGGGGATATCTGGAAAATAGAATTTACAAAGGCCACTATGATAATGTCCAAGATTTAGGAAATGCAATAAGAGAAAATTTTCGCTATTTACAAAATCATCCCGTTATTTTGCTTAATTCCCTAAAACGAATACGAAAATTGTGCAAGCATGCATAGAACAAAATGGAAATCAGTTTGAACAATTCTTCTGATTTCCTTGGTTACTGTAGTTCTTATACGACAGTTAATTTTTGCTGAAAGGCTTGTTACATAATAATTTATTACTGTTTTGTTCTTGTGTTACATAAATCTAGGTAGGTGGTACTTTTTTGGTGCGAAATTATCATTACATATTTTGATAAATAGATTTAATTCATATTTATTTTGATTTATTGTTAGGATGTAGATATTGTTAACGACTTTAAATAAAAGGGGATGATAATTATAAAAATTAGGATTTTTGTTGTTGTTTATTAAAATAGACCCATACTATTATATATTTTTGAAAAGCTTTTAAAAGGACAAATCAATTTCTGGACAAATATACAGGGTGTCCCATTAAAAAAAACACAACTTTGGGTCATATCTAAAAAATAACAACTCAAATGAAAAATATGACTACGCTACTGGATCCAGCGTAAAAAACTGCATAAGCAGCAATTTTTCCCTTTGCGTTAAGTTAAAGGATAACCGAGATACGAGGGGGGTCCCAAAATTTCATTCCACTTACACCAACGTCATAACAAGAAAATGATCCTTGTTTGGAACATGTTCCGCTTCACAGCAGACACAATGATCCATTTTAGTCAAACGACGATCGCGATTTCGCTCTTATTAGAGCTCATCAGGCCGCCATGGACTAGCCAGCCCCGTGTAGGGCAAAAGCACAAAATTGAATCACAAAAACAACTACTCCGCTGGCTAATACCACGACCGGCATTGAATTACATTGTGACTCCTGGCTTTCGTTGGGAGTATTAAATGATAATATATATATATATATATATATATATATATATATATATATATATATATATATATATATATATATATGCGCCCCTGTCCAAGAAAACACTTCGGATGCTAGGTAGTTTAATAAGATTTTAGAGGTCAGTCCACATTAATTTTAAAAATGCACTATACTTAAACAAATAATTGCTACTTGTGGTGTAATAAAAATGTGCAAATAGATAAGACTTTCGTTACAAAAACACTTCAATATATGCGAATTCGATTCATGAAATCAAAAATGGATACTTATATATTTTAAGTATTGTTCACAAAGAAATATAATTTACACACAATGGGAAACAATTCAATTGCTCGGCAACAGCAAAACACCATTTGCAGTTCCGTTTTTATCGTTATTGGCTACGTATGTTCAGGGAGGACCAAATTCAACTGGAACCCGCGTTGACGTAAAAAAAAAAACGAGATTTTGATAGTCATCCTCAGATGATTTTGTTTCGTCCTATTGCCTATGTTTGGTTCAGTGGTTTTTGAAATATTTACGTTTAAAAATCGCAGTTCAAAAGTCCAGTTGCCATGGACAAAAAACAAAACAAAGCGGAAGATTCAAACGTCTTTAATATTAATTAAAACATTTTTAGTCGTCAAAAGAAAATAGTTTAATCTGTAAAATAGGTTATACAGAAGAGGAAAAATTTTACATACTTCGCATATTGAACAAAAACAGTAATATTGTTAAATATAAATATTTAATATTTGTCTATATAAATTACAACATAATTAACATGATGACAACAAAATATAACCAATCAACAATAAAACAAATGTACGGTAATCACTACGATATTAAACAGAATCACACGAATACAGAACTACATAAAATTACATTTTACAATAATTATTGTGCATTTTACAATTGTTGAATGTAACCGCCATCACTTTCTATAATCATTACCGATTTTAAGCAAAAGATTCCTAATGATTTAAGGATTCTCATTTAAGAAATTAAAACTAGTTTCAATTCTTTCCCTTAAATTATTACTTCTTTCTTTAAATACCCCCATAGAAAACTATCTAACGGCGTCAAGTCTGGACTATTCGGGGGCCGATTTAGACTTTCATGAGCTCCTATCCACTCGTCATACTGTTCATTTAGGTATTCTCTTACATAAATAGGATTATGTGGCGCGCCAGTTACGTTGTGGTCGAAGAAAACACCCTTTTTAAAAAACGTCAAATTTTTATTAAAAGGTAAAATACAAGATTCAAGATCAAGAGCAGACTAACAAGTGATTCAATCACCGTCCTTTGCTTATATTTATAAGATTTCCTTATCTGTAATTGAATTTGTCACATTCAGCAATATGGGGAACGTAACTCCTCCATCCCTTAATGGGCATATAAACTGGAAGTTTTTATGACCTAATTATTTTAAAATAATTAATTAAATTATTATATCATTTATTTGGTCAGTATTTCTTAGTTTATTAAGTTTTAACTTAGGCCATAAATACTTGTACAAAATATACAATATTATAATTATTAAAATTACATATAGTAAAATTGTCCATAAACTTGTCTTATGATAATATACAGTGTCGGTTAAAAGTTTAGAGGTTTCAATTTTTTGTTTATTTATTTCGTTTTGTAGATCATCAAATTTTTCCAAGTTTATAGAATTTGTTTTCAAAAATCTTATATTATTATAAATAGTTCGGTTTGTAAAATTGAGTTTAATATTAGGCAATGGCACATTTAAATATTCGTTTTTTGAGTTTTTATAACTTTTAAGTATTATATTATTTATCTTAAGACTACATATAGGACTTAATTCAATTAAATAAGTTCCGTTTAGTAAAATAGTATTTTGGGTGTTTTTACAAGTTTCCATTGCTGTAATATCTTTATTTGTTATTACAACCCATTTTCCTTCGTCTATATTTTGAATTTCTAGGCTGTCTATTTTTACAGGAATTTGCTTACAATTCGTGATATTATGATAATATTTTAATAGCTGCATTTCGCAGGGTAATGTTTGAAATATATTTTCAGAATGTATATGACTGCATAAAAATTCATTTTCTGTGACTTTTTTGCATGGATCATTCGAGTATCCAAAATTCTTATCATTAATTATAAGATAATTAAAGTTGGGTATTATTATTTTGTAATATTCGCCATTAGGTGTGGGTATAGGAAACAAATGGAATAAGGTATACTCTTTCTTTTCGACTAAAGGAATTTCTATAATAAAAGTAACTTCGCTATTTATTACGTAACCTTTTATATCTAGGATTGTCTCATATTTTAGGACATTTTCTAAGTTTGGTTCAAATGACAATTTTTCTGAATTTAAGTATTTTTTAATCATTTTTATTTCTGATAGCAGTTCTTTAGGTTGAATTATAGTATTATGAAAATTATTTAGTTTTGCAAATGATATAGCGATTTCTATATTCGCTAATGTGTCAAAAATATTTTGATATAGCATATATATTTGTGTTAAGATCATTTGAGTTCGGTAATAGTCGAAATCAGATATTTCTTGTAGTTCGATTTTGGTTAGTGTTTGTATAGTCTGATTTACTCGAAATTCTAGAATATTTTGGTTATGGGATATATTTTGTGATATTTCTTGAAAACCTTTTATAGAATTACTGAGTAAGGTCATTTGTTTGTCCATTGACAACTTGATGTTATTTTGATTTTGTTTTAGAATATTTATTTCATTATTTATTAAAATTGCATCGTTGTCGTCTAGATTGCCTGTTATACTTTTAATTATACTTCCTAGTCCGTCAATTAGCCCACGTTTCTGCCTACTTTGTTTAGGGGGTAGTATTTCATTTATTTGGCGTAATATTTTTTGTTTTTGGTTATCAATAATTATATAGGAATTATAGTATTCCATATTATAGTCAGTTTTATTTTTCAAATGTAATTTTAACATATTATATTTTAAACTCAAGGATTTATATTCCTCAATTATACCTTTTATATTAAACACTTGAACAAATGTCCAGTGATTAATTGTCTTCTGGGCGTGTCCTAGTTTGTAGGGTAAGATGCCAGGGTTCAGATTTAAGTCGTGGTATTTTGGTCTGTCTCCTCGTGTGTAGGACCATCTGTAACAAGAGGTCTTTTTAGTTCTTTTATGTGTATAATTTCTGTCTTTTTTGGGTTTTTGATATTTTCAATTTTTACACGATTATGTTCAAGGATTTCTCTTATTATAAAGGGGCCACTAAATTTGGCTTGATTTTTATTTCTAGGGGACAGTTTTTTATACACTTTTTGATTAAGTTTAAATTCATAGGGTTTGTCACCTTTAGGGTTAGTTTTTTCTAGCAGTATTTCTTTCTGTGTTTCGCTTTTCTCTGTGACAGTATTGTAAATGGCGTCTACTTTTTCTTTATGGGATAGTACATAGTCTGAGTAGAATGTTGTTGATATTAAGTCTAAAGGATCACGTGAGTTTGTGTGTCCTAAAATTAATTCATGGGGTGTATATTTGGTTGTACTATGTATCGAGCTATTATATGCTATAATTGCATTCGGTAATAGTTCGGGAATTGGTTTATTTTTGTCTTTATCTTTTAGGATTCTTAAATGTTCGATTAATGTAGAGTGATATCTTTCTATAGGGCCATTTGACTCATGGTGTCCTGGGGTTGTAAAGTGAATATTTATTTTTTGAGCTTTTAATAATTCCTTTACTAATTCGTTATTAAATTCAGAGCCATTATCACTAACAATTGTTTCTGGGCATCCAAAGAATGAAAAATAATTTATAAGTTTGTCACATACTGACTTAGCATTTTTATCGTATACATAGGCTTGTCCGTATTTTGAAAATTTGTCAAATATTGTAAGGCAATTATGTTTTTCAAAAATAAATGTGTCTAAATGAATTATTTGAAAAGGTTTAGAAGGTGTTTCGGTTTTTACTAAAGGCACATACGATTTTTGTCTGCTATATTTTAGGGTTTGACATGTAACACAGTCATTTATAAATTGAGTGATTTCTTGTTTCATTTTACCCCAATAGTAGTTTTGTTTTAGTCTATCATAGGTTTCTGAAATTCCCCTGTGATTAGTTTTACTTTGATGTTGATGGGTCATCAATAAAATTTTTTCATCCTGTTCTTTAATATTATTGACTAGTTTTGTGCATCGTATTATTTTTGGTTTCTTAAAATTTTGTATATATATATTTGTAAAAATTGGGATAAGTTCTTCATTATAAAAATATATATAACATGTTTTTTTATTATTCATGTAATCGCGAATAAATTCTTTAATGATACCAGGGTTTTCCGGTATTTCTACATTATTAATGTAATTCCTTTCGAATGTTTCGAAATCCACTTTTATTTTATGATGAGGCGATTTCTTTATTAGATATTGCAAAGGCTTATTGTTAATTATTTCGTCTAAGATATTTAATCCGGGGTTTTCTGTCTCATTTTGATTACTATGCACAGTATTGTCAGAAGTAATTAAAGCTGGTTGAATTTGAATGTCAGATAAAATGTTTATTCTTTGTTCATTGTTCGCTTGACCTACGGAAATTGAGGGTAATTCGTTATCTAAGTTTCGAACTTGATCTGAGTCAGGGTTATCTCTACTTGAGCTTGCAACTTGAGAGTCAAGGTTTTGTGTCACGGTTATATTTTCCGAAAGATTACGCAAGTATTCAACTATATCGTTGTCAGCGTCTCCGGGATTATTTAATACGGAATCATTTTCGTATAGATTTAACTGAATTCTCGATAAGGCGTCACAATTACTATTCAAAATGCCTTTCTTATAGATAATCTTAAAGTCATATTCATCTAGACGTAATCTCCATCTAGTTAATTTCGAATTTACATCTTTTTGATTAAATAACCATACTAAAGGTCTATGGTCAACATATACATAAAATTGTCGTCCGAATAAATAAGGGCGAAAATATTTACAGGCCCAGACTACGGCTAAAAGTTCCTTTTCTGTTGTTGAGTATCTAGTCTCGGTTTCATTTAATGTACGCGATGCGTAAGCTACCGGTTTATCATTAGGTAATGTTCCTTGAGATAGGATTGCTCCTAAAGCATAGTTACTCGCGTCTGTAGTTAATATAAATGGTTTTGTAAAGTCAGGGTACTGCAATATTGGCGAATTTATTAACAGGCTTTTACAATGTTCGAACGCATTTATAAATTCAGGCGTGTGCTCTACTTTAGAGTTCTTTTTTAGACATTTCGTCATTGGTTTTGTTATTTTAGCAAAGTCTTCTATAAAGCGTCTGTAGTACCCAATAAGGCCCAAAAAGGATTTTATTTCCTTTTGAGTTTTAGGTATAGGAAAATTTTTTACAGCTGATATTTTTTCAGGATTTGGTTTAATTCCGTTTGGTGTTACGATATGTCCTAAATATTGTACTTCTTTTTTCAAAAATTCAGATTTGTCTAGTTGTATTTTAAAGTTTGCTTCGCGTAGTCTTATAAATATTTTTCTTAGCTTTAAAATGTGTTCGTCTAGACTCGTACTGAAGACAATTATGTCGTCTAGATATACAAAGCATATTTCGTCCTGTAGACCTCTTAATATGTTGTTCATAACGCGTTGAAATGTTGCGGGGGCGTTCTTTAAACCGAAGGGCATTCTTAAAAATTCATAATGACCAAAGTCTGTACTAAATGCTGTTTTGGGAATGTCCTCTTTACATACTTCGATTTGATGAAAACCGTTAGCAAGGTCTAACGTAGAAAAATATTGTGCTTTCCCTAGTTTATCTAATATTTCGGTAATATTAGGCAACGGAAATTTGTCTGCAACACTTACATCATTGATACGACGTAGATCGCAAACCATGCGATATTTCGGCTTTCCTGAAGCGTCAAGCTTTTTTGGAACTATCCATATTGGTGATGAGTAAGGAGAATTTGATTCTCTTATTATATTTTGATCTAGAAGCTTCGAAATTTGATCTTTTACTTCTTTTTTATAAATTTCAGGGTATCTATAACTTTTAGTATAGATAGGAGTGTCTGTTGTTAATTTTATTTGATGTTTTATTGCGTTTGTAAAAGTTAAAGGTATCCCTTCACAATAAAAAACGTCTCTAAATTCAAAACAAAGTTTACGTATTTTTTGTTTTTCTTCATAATTACAATGGTCTAACCTTAAATTTTTTAAATTAGCTTTAAGTTGGTTATCTAGATCTCTATCAGATTTTTGTTCATTTGAATTATAATCGACGAAGTTAAGTTCATTCACATTTAATTTTTCTACTTCTAGAGGTTCAAGAAATTGGATTTTAATTGGGTTTTCTGTTGGATTTAGTATAGTTGTATAAGTAAGGTTATTTTTTATTTCTACTAAACATTCAGGAATTTCTACATTTCCGTATTTTTGGTAAGAAATTATGCCTGTTCCTTCTGTGATATTCACAGGTATTTCTATTTTTGTAT